>CAWVNO010001799.1:0-65000 GCA_963930645.1 Salticus scenicus
TTTATTTACGTTTTAGATTTTACTTTTCATAATTTTAGATTTTTAAAATATAAAATGTTTAATAAAATTTTCAATATGTAAAATTTTTAATATCTAAAATATGAGAAATAAATACTTTCTACATTTTGTAATTTTTACATTTTGTAATTTTACTTCTACATTTTAAAAAGTTGACATTTCATAATTTTACATTTTGTAATTTTTACATTTTGTAATTTTACTTCTACATTTTAAAAAGTTGACATTTCATAATTTTACATTTTGTAATTTTTACATTTTGTAATTTTAAAAAGCTGACATTTCATAATTTTACATTGCATAATTTTACATTTTGTAAATTTTACATTTCATAATTGAAATGTTGAAATGAAAAAAACCAAAAAATTATGAAATGTCAATTGTAAAAAATGTATTTGAAAACGTTAAATTTTTTTTCAAATCAAGATTTGAATTTCAATATTTATATTTAGAGATCAATTTATTTTGTAAGACTTGTAATTTTATTTATGTCTTTATTACTATATATATATATATACATATAATTAAATAAAAATAAATTATGAAAATTTTCAATTTACATTTTGGAATTTTTATTTTACTTTTTTAAAATTTTACTTTCAAAATTTTAAATTTAAAAAATGTTACTTTTCAAAATTTTAGTTTTAAAAAATTTTGCTTTTCAAGGTTTAGATTTAATTTTTTAAATAAAAAGGTTTTTGAAAAAATAAAATTTCTTAAAATTAAGAATATTATTATGGTTTCTGCTCCGGGTTCTTTTATGAAATCTTTAGAAGAGGTAATTGATAGTATAATAGATTCTTATAATGAAATAATTTCAGAATTGGAATTTTTAAATGATGGTGATATTGAAGATATGGATAAATTTAAAAAGGATTTGGAATTATTGAAAACTAATATTGAAAGTTTAATTTCTAAAGACAAAGAAATTTTCACCATTATTGATTCATTTAAAAATATAGATCAAACAATTAATCAGTTTGATAAAGAATCTGCTGACCTTTATATGAAAGTGAAAGAAAACATCGAACGAGTCGAAAAACTTATAAAACAAAAATCTGATCATTTATCTGAGGTTGATGAATTTATAAATAAATTAAAATTATTTAAAAAATCAATATTAAATTATTATAGAGAAGCAGAAAATGATTTAGAAAAACATATATTCAAGGTCTGTAGCTAAAAAAAAAAAAAAAAAAAAAAAAAAAAAAAAAAAAAAAATTTTTTTTTAGTATAAAGTGCAAAAAAGTGGGTTGAAAAAGCATATATATAGAGACGAATTTTAATCGGTCCTTTAATTTTCTGGTGTTCTCACTGCGTTTTTCTGCCATTGTCAAATCTTTCACATTTTTGCAACAGAAAAATGGAATGTGTAATATGTCTTGATTTCTTATTACAAGACAGATTTTCTTTGCCCTGTGGTCATGAGTATCACAAAACTTGTTTGAAATCATATTACGATTATCTTTCGAGGAAATCTAATTTTGAATGTTCGATCTGTAGAAGAAATTGTTATTATTATGGACTCGGAGACGATTTACATAAATCTCAAGAAAGGGAAATCGCTCGAGATGAGGAATTTGAAAGATCTTCTAGTCCCCATTGTCTTGAAGTGACATCTACGGATCATCAAGATATCCAAGAAAATTTCCAATCTCCTTCAAGTGCTGTTTTGGAGTCGTCGAGAACCAACCGATCTCTTAGACAGAGAACAATTTCAAGATATTTTCTATCACAACAATCCTCTTCAAGAAGAAATGTAAATGTTGGATTGTTTTTAGAGGCAAATAAACTAGCTAAAGGTCTCCAAAGAGATTTTAAAAAATCGTGCAATTTACTTAATAATAATGGTCTAGATATGATAAAATTAATTTCTTTAAAATCTAGCAAATTTAGATGCAGTCTTCAAGAAAAAGAAAAACTTCAACGTTTATTTCATAAATATGAAAGTTTAAAAGATAAAAATTTGAATTTTTTAACGGAATTTAATGAAATTTTTAATACTATTTTAATGAGCTGTTAAATATTTTTTCTTTTTAAAAATATAAAAAAATAATTGAATATTTTGTTTATAATTACTTGATTCAACTTTTAAATTCAATTATTTTTAACTGAATTTAAATATAAAAATCTTTTATATCATATATATAATTTGTATTATATATTTAATCAAAATTACATTTCTTCTACCTTTTTTGAGAAAAATATATTTATTTGAAACATTATTTTGTAAATATTGTTTATGTATAATAAATTTTATTGTTTTTTACTGTATTTGTTCTTCTTCAAGTTATATTTAAAGTCTTAATAATTTTTTTATAGTGCAAATTTATAAAGATAAAATTTAAGAGTAAAAAATGGGATTGGCCATATTTTTTTATAGTCCTTGTCCAACTTTATTTTTTGTGTTAAACTTGAATATCACATATCCTGTTCACCAAACTAAAATAAATTTAGGATGTCATAAATAGACTTCTTGAATAAAAGATGACAATACTGTGAGTTCAACAAAAAGTCATGTGACTTTTTATTTGTCACATCCAAAATTGAACTATAATTTTAAAATAAATCTTTATGTTTATTATTTTATTTCAAAAAAATTTCTATTTTTTATATTCAAATTTAAAAATTTTTATAATTTATTAATGTATTATTTTTATTAAAAAAATAAAAAATTAATAAATTATAAAAATTTCCAATTAAGAAATTTTTAAATATAAAAAAATAACTTTTTGATAAACTTACAATACCTCTTTTAATTAAATTTCTAATACCACATTTGTTTTATTTTCGTGAATAGATTTATTTTTATCCAATGTAACAGTCCAACTTTTAATTTTTAAATTAGATAAATAATCAATCATATTTAAAATGCATAAATAAATTTCATCTTTCGATAGATGTTGTGAAAGTTTCATATTTACATTTAATTCAGGAAAATAAGGAATTCGATAATTACAAAATAACTGTGGTACAAAAGAATACGTATTTAAATGTTTTAAATTTGTATATTTTTTGATAATTAGTTTAATGTTTTCAAGATTTCCTAAATATAAATACTTTGCTGGACTGTGGTATTTTTGAAGACTTGTTAATACTAATAAACTTTTAGCATAATCTGGTTTAACAATCTTTTCAGTTGAAAAAGGTTCTAAAATAATTAGCATGTCACATGGAGTTGCATTGTCTTTATAATATGAATTCATGTTTATATCATTCCACCAGTGACTTTGGACTCGAACTCTTTGTGATGAGTCAAAATATATATCTAAATAAAATTCTAATATATAGGGATGTCTTCCGAGATTTCCATGAACAAATAAAATTCCCCTTTCTATAGTTTCTTTAAATATTTGAATAATATATGATTTATATTTATATTTATCTATTATATCAGGAGTATTTATTCTTTCTGATGTAGATGTGATTTTATTTTTTGTATAATTATATATTCGTATAATTTTAGAAAATGTGACTTTCTTCTTCATAATCTTAACTTAATCCTGTAAAACTAATTTTTTTAAATAAATTACATAGAAAAAAATAAGAAGAATGGTTTATAATAAAGATTCTTCTGGAAATGAATATTATGCATTACAAGCATATGCTAAAACAAAAGATTTAGATGAAATTTACGCCATAAAATCTAATGGAGATCAATTTTATTTAACGAAATCAGATGGTACAGAAATAATGGCTAAAAAACATGATGACAAAGGAAATTTAGTTTATTATTTTGCAATGACGCATGATCAAATCCCAATTTGTCCCATTTTAACAAAAAATCAACAAAGTTTAAAAGAAAATATCCAATATTTTAGAAACAAGCGAAATAAAGAAATATACCCGAAACGTGCTAATCAAGAATATTACATTGACAACGGAAATGAAATGATTTATGCTAGAAACGAAAATGACGAACAATATTATGCTATTAACAATAACAAAAATTATTATGCTTCAAAAACATTATCAAATAGAGATATAGTTCAATATCCTATTATTGATAAAAAAGGAAACACAAAGTATATTGAAGAAAATAATGTTTATATTTATCCTATACACATAACTAAAAATATCCCTATTTATCCTGAAGATACTAATGGAAAACAAATATATTTAGAAAAAAATAGAAAACAATTTTATGGTTTTAATACACAAAAATTGCCTGTATATGCTAAAGAAAACAACAAAAATGATTATTTCGCTTCAAATAATGGTGTACCTTATTATTCATTTTATGAGACAAACGGTAAAAAATACCAATATTATCCAAAAATGAAAAATAAACGAGAATTTTATTTAAAGATTGGTAATAAAGAACTTTATGCAAAGTTTGGATCAAATGAGAGATATGCGAAAACAGAAAATTTGAAAGATGATATATTAGCTTTAGATAATAATATTCCATATTACGCGACAAATGAAAATTCAGTAGAAGTGTATCCAGTGTCAAAAGATGATGAATTTTACAGGCAAGAAAATTTAATTGAAAAAATTGCTATTAATAAAATAAATAAAGTTGGTTTTTATGCAAAAACTAAAGACAAAGGAGAGTTTTATCCCAAGAATTTTAATGATATTCCTGAAGAGCATAATGAAATAGTAGAACCTATAATGTATACAGAACCTACACTAGAACAAATAATCAACCATATGTCATCTTTTCGAGATTAAAAAAATAAATGCAATTAAAATTAAGAATGAGTGAATATTATGCTTTAAAACATTATAGTACAGATTGTTTCGGAAATCAGTTTTACGCAACGGATAAAAATAAAAACAATATATATTTAAACATTGGTACAGATGGTAAAAAACATGAAATTTTCGCAAAGACATATGAAAATAAAATTCATTATGCAAAAGACTGTCATGGTAATTTCATATTACCTATTCAGAATAATAAACCATATTATTTTTTTGATAACGGTCCCATGTTTCCAATTAATGATAAAAATTTAAAAGTATATGCAAGATTTAATAACTGTGAGATTTATCCTAATGATGGAGAAACAGATTTTTATTTAATAAATTCTGATGGTGATCAATGTTATGCTAAAAATTCGAAAGGACAATATTATTATGCATCAAAATTAATTAATGGTCATCATATACAGTTTTATGCAAAAGATAAATACAATCAAGACATATTAATATATGATAAAAATGGTGATGTATTATATCTCCTTAATATTACACTCAACAAACCTATTTATAATATGGTACAAAACAAAGAAATGTACATTAAAATTAATGGTAAAGAAATTTACGGTCGAAATTTGCAACAACTACCAGTGTATGCTAAAGAAAAAGCTGATGAATATTTTGCTACAGATATAGGAAATTTACCATATTATGCCAATTATGAAAATACAGAATTTTACCCAAAACTCGATAATAAAAAACAATATTATCGAAGAATTGATGAAAAAGAAATTTATGCTTTTAAAGATAAAAATAAACAATATTATGCAAAAAATGAACAACTAGATGATATTTTAGCTCATGATAAAAATGCTATGTATTACTGTCAAGATTCAGAAATGGAAATTTATCCTCAAACAAAAGATAAGGATCAATTTTATAAAATTCAAAATGATGTTGAAATTCCAGCTATAAATGAAAATAATTTACAATATTATGCTAAAAAGAATACAGGTGATTTATTTTACCCAATCGACTTTTCTGAATCTATTCACTAAATTCTTCCAATTCAGGTATAGTTAAAATTGTTTCTGCATCACTGATCTCAAGTTTTAGAAATATTTGTCGATATTTTTCTTGAATTTCTTTTAAAGCATTTAAGAAAGGTAATCTTTTTTCTTTATTTGCTTTTAAATTTCTAGATAAACTTGGGTTTTGTAACCTCAAATTTTCAATATTATCGTGAAATTCTTTAATTATAATTTGTTGCGCATCACTTTGTGTTGCATTTATTATTTCAGTTATTGGTCGTTTATTTGGACTTTCAATATCACCGGTGTCCATGGGAATTGGTAACTTGCGCTTGCGTTCAAACTTTTTTAATTTTATTATTTCTTTAATTTTGTTATCATTATTAATTAAATATGAGAAATCATTAAATGTTATTATTGATACAACATTGTTACAATGTGTTTTTCTTGTATCATTATTAACAAATGCCTTACATGTAATTTCTGCAAATCTATTTAATAAGACCCCTTTGTCAGGTAATATTTTTTTAAGTGAAGTGTTTACAAGTTTTTTATTTACAATAAAAGGAATATTTTCTGTTTCATTTGCATGTGCTTTTGCAAGAAATGCTAATGTTTGTTTAATTCTAACCATCTCATAAAATTTTTTTATAATATCCATAACTTACTTTTGCATAAAAAATAAAATAAACTAAAAAATAAACATTAATCAGTTCATAATTTCCATTTCATAATTTAGAAATTTAATTTCAGAATGTTAAATATCAAAATTTTAGATTTCAGAATTTCTTATTTAAATTTTACAAATATGAAATCTAAAAAATAATTAAACTGGGGTATTTGTAAAGTGACTAAGGAAAATTCCAGATTGATCCGGTCATACTACTTAATAACAATAATGCAAATGTGTAATACTTTAAATCGTATACGGAAAGACCATTGTACTAAAAGAATTATTATTTGTATAATATATTTAGTATTGAAAAAAAAGGAAATATTTTTTAGAATTGAATAAAGATGATTTTATTTATACTTTGGATTTTATTATTCTTACATTTAAAACATTTTGTGTATAAAGCTTATTTAAAAGTTACGTATCGAACTTTATATTTTAATATTAAACCAATTGAATGGCGAGATTATTTAATTCAAAAGAAATAAGAATGCTAGAAATATTTGGTATACATCAAATTTTAGGTATAATTTTTAGCATAGGAGTATGGACCACTTTTATTTTATTTGTTAGTTTAATTATATCAAAGAGTTGGTTTATATTTATATTTATTTTATTAAATTTCTCAATTTTTGCATTTTTAGGAATAATTGCAATGAAAAAATTTGTGTTTCTAAAATCACTTGGAAGTAAAGTAATATCTGGAATATGTTGGCAAAGAAGATTTTTAAAAAATTATAGTTTTCTATAATGTATAATCATTAAATTCAAAAGTATATTTCACTGATTTTAAAACTAATATCATAAGTTCTCTTTTTTCTTTTACCTGAGTTAAAATTTCAGTGTTTAAAAAACTTTTCCAACGCATTGTATTTAAAATTCTATTACATGGGTTCATGGCATCTCTAAGCCCAAAAAAAGCTATATTTAATAAATCTACAAATACTTTTTTCTGACTCATAAATAATTTTTCAAAATTTACTTCTTGACATTCATCTACTTCCATAATCCATTTTGTTGATTCAGAAAAAGCAATATCTGTTTGACTGTAAGTGTAATTAATATATTCGCCAGCTTTTAATGGATTCTTTTTAATAATTTTTAACTGAGGGCATGTTTTTGATTTATATTCGTACAGTTGTTTAGTTTTTCTCGTTATACAAAATGTTTTAGGATTTCTGCACATAGAGAACGCTGTTATTAAAGTATTTACCCAAACTATCCACCCTTGACTAGCATCTAAATTTTCAGAGTCTTTTTTTAAAGCATTAAGAACTTCCTCAACTATTGTTTCAGACATCCATTTAGTTAAAGCATTTGCTTTCGTTTCAGAACCAGCAAAGATTTTTTTCCCATTACATTCGTAAATGTATTTCTTTTTTGATAAAATTAAAAGACAAGACATTACTTTTTCAAATTGTAAAATCATATATTTTTGATTTAAATACTGATTAATTAAATCGCAATTTTTATATGGATAACCTACAACAAAAATACTATCAGTATCACAATAAACTGTAGTATATTTTAAAACTTGTCGAGTGAATTCACTCACAGCTAATAAATATAATCTAGCAAAACACGTTATAGACATTGCAATGTCTAGATAAGCTAAAGGTGAATCCCTATACGCCATAGTTCCATATATTGAATTTAGAAACAGTTTTATGTTTAATTGCCGTGTGTATAATGTAGTTTGTTTTGTTTTTTTGTATTGCTTTTGTATTTCTTTCCTTTTTTCTAAAAATACATTTGAAATAGTCGGTAAGAAGCCTAATTCATGTTTATATGAAATCATTATCAGTTTATCATTTTGTAAATCAATTTCTGGATGTTTATACATATTATGATCAAATTTATCATCTGTTAAAATATCGTTTTCAGAATGTTTCCTATAAGGAACACATTCACACTGATTTTTTAAATCGTCTGACAGTTTTAAATATTCATCTATAAATATTAATCCTGATGTTTCATAACTAAGGTTTTGATTTATTAATATGGAAGGATACATACTTAAAAAATCTAATCCCGCAACATTTTTATTGAAACTACCAATTTTTCCATAATTTAGAGCACCTTGATATGTGTACTCATTTTTTGATTTTCTTTTTATTATGAGAAATTGTTTAAATTTTTCTAAATCCTCCTCAATAGTGTTTTTAAAAAATTTTATATTAAAAAAATAACCCATGCAAGTTCCAAACGTCTTAAATACTTCTAATATATATATGCTCTTTCCGCAATGTAGTGCTTGCTCCATATCAATAGATGTAATATTTGCTCTTTCAATTAAAAATGTTAATGTAAATTCTTTTTTAAATAGTTCATATACTAAAACAGAATCTTCTAAGCAGTACTCTAAACAATCGAAAAATGTACCAAATTCTGATAAGTCTATATTTTTAGGTTTAATCAAATTATATAAAAAGCTTTTGTCTTCACTTTGTAATGTATCTATATTTAAAGATGGATTTACATAGTAGTGATGAATAGCTGTAGCTTTTATAGGAAATTTAGATTTTTTTAATTTAAATTTTGCAACAGTATCCAATGTGTAACTAGGTAAATCATATTTTGAAAAAATGTGTATGAAATGATACATATCTATGATAATTTTTTCTTGAAATGTAACTATTATATATTCTCCAATTTTTTTAGACGAATAAGTATGATATTTCATATTTAACAATGTCATTCTTGATAATAAACAAGGTAAATCAAACTTATTAATGTTATAACCTGTCAATATATGAGAGTCTTGAACTAAATTATGAAATGATTTTAACATTTCTCTTTCATCAAAAAACTCAATAAAATGTTGTGCAATATTGTTTCCGTTAAATAATTTAATAATTTGTTTTGGAATTTTGTTTAATTTAATATTTAAAGGATTTAAATATAAAAGAATTTTTTCAACTCTATCAATATACTTATAATTCCATTTTACGATACTTATCATGACAATTTTATCGGTTTCATCATGACCAGTAGGAATACGGTTTTCGCAATCCATTGGCACAGTTTCAAGATCAAATGATGCAATTTTGATTTCTGGTATTTCTTGACAATCTACATTTATTTTCATTGATTCGAGTAACATTTTAGAATTTGAAACTTCATACCACATATAATAAAAGTTATCAGTATTATTAGTCGTGCATAAATCTATATACAACCTATTTAACCAATCATTTGGTGTGTAATAGGAAAATTTGTATTTATCCAAAACAATACCAATATCATTAATAGCTACGTTATTTGAGAACAATTTATAAAAATATTTTGGTTTATTGAACAATTTATTTTTTTTAAATAGTCTATCTTTAAAATTTGGTAAAACTTTTCTATAATGCTTTGCATTTAATTGTTTGTAATTTAAATTACTTCCAGGAAAATATTTTTGAACTAACGCTACAGTTTTTTGTATGTTGTTTGTACATACTCCAATCCATTCATCATATAATTTCTGAATTACTTTTGTTTCACCATCAGTAGTAATAACTTTAATATTAATTTTGATACGATTAATATTATTTTTTGTTTTGTAATTATCTTTTAACCAATTCAAAGAATAAAATAACATTTATTTAATTCAAAAGAGAAATATCCATTTATATAAATGTAATTTATTTTATTATTTATATTTTTTATTTTTTTATTTATTTAAATTTAATTATTATTATTATTATTATTATTATTATTATTATTATTATTATTATTATTATTATTATTATTATTATTAGAATTAATATTTCTAATATGTCAATTTCATATTTTTATTTTGCGAAATTCTAAAAGAAAGAAATATTTTTTTACGAAAGTATAAAAATCTAAATTTGATAAATATGTTTATGAAAGAAAAAATCTACTATGAAAAATTTATAAAAGTAAATATAAAAAATAAACTCGAACCTTCGATAAGAAATTGAGATAGCTGGGAAATGACAGAAAAGATGTCTAAAATGATTACCTGTCTATCGTCAAATACATTATAAAAAGAATTCATTTATGAAGAATAATTTTCTAAATCCTTTTGGGAAATTTCAAATGAAAAGGCCATATATGTAGTATTTTTAAAAGCTGTTACAATTTTTTACAAAAAATTAAGTATGTTATCTGAGTCAAGCGAACAAACATATAATTATTATTTAAATTGTTATAAACGTTGGTGTAAAAAAAACAATATGGATGAAGAAAGTAGTTTAGATGAATATAAAATATATTTGAAAAATGCTAAAAGATCTGATTCATATATTCGAAATAGTGTTAATTTAATATCTAAGAAGAAAAATATACCATTAATAAACACGTTTACCGCAAATAAATCATCAGAGAAATTTAACACCGATGAACTTAAAATACTGAAAAATGTAAGTAAAAATAATTATAAATCAGAAGAAATATCACTTTTACTTTTAATATTATTAGAGACAAATTTGAAAATAAAAGACATTTTAAAGTTAACAAAATTAGACATACACAATATCTTATCAAAAAAAGAAACTCTAAATGGTAAACGAATCCCTCATGAAGCATTATATATTTTTGAATATTTGTTATCAATTTCATTACAAAAAGATGTTAAAGAATCTTTTTTTAATAAAACGTATCATTGTTATTTGCACAAATTTAAAAATAGACAAAATGATTTATTTCCAAATAAACTATATAGATCGTTTAACGCTATACATTTAAAAAAATAAGTATACAAATTTAAAAATAGACAAAATCATTTATTTTCAAATAAAATACATAGATCATTTAAAGTTATATATTTCAAAAATAAATACATAAATTTAAATAAAGTTATTTTTTGGATGTAATAATGTTTTTTATCCATTGCGCGAAAGCTACACATTCTACTTTAGAGCAATGTACTGATTTTATATTTTTATTTATACATTTATGAAAGCCACAATTTTTTACATTCGGTAATGGTAAAAATTCGAATTTTGGACAACCAAATATCTCAAGATTTATATTTGGAATTTTCAGTTTATTTAATATTTTTGCTTCTTCTTGTCCACCTTTGTAAGCTATAACATTTTTTACATCTGTTTTATTTTCCTTATATAAAACTTGAATAAGCGACTCTAAAATTTCCAATTTAAAGACATCCTTTTCTTCTCTAAGCAGTTCAAATGATAAACCATGAACATTTTGAGTACAATAATCTATTGTTTTCTGATCTTTAGGACTTATTTCCTTAACAAGGTGATCTAATGTAAATCGATAAGATCCACTTGTTTCTTGAGTAAGGGAAGCATAACCAAATTCTCTAGTATAAAAGTTACCATTTATTCGAAAGCCATCTAAATCTATTACCATACAAATTTCAGATAAAGACATCTTGTCTTGTATTTGAAAAAAATATGTTAATAACAATAGCAAAAATCTAATATATATAGTTAATATTGTTATTTATTTATTTTTATTTATTTATATTTATTTATATTTATTTTTTTATTAAAAATAAACTAAAAAATATATAAATAAAAAAATAAATAAAATTTTCACTCTACACAATCTTTTTATTAACTGTAAAATCAACAAAAATTGTAGGTGTGTCATATAGGCGTGGTCAAAAAATGACGTTTAATAAAGATATTACTTATTGTTAATATTATATTAGGATTTTTATTTTATCTTTTCATAATAATAAAAAATAAATATAAAATAAAAAAATTTAATTTGTATAACGGTATTATTTATCTTAAAATTAGTTTATTAAAACAATAATGAATGAAAAAAATTTTGATAATACCATATCTAATTACTTATTTTTCAAACTTAAAAATTCTTCAAATCAGAATAACTTTGATATACGTTTAAAGATTTTAAAAAGTATTGCAGATTATATAAATTTAGACATAAGTTCAATTACATTTACAAATGCTTCATTATTACATCCTGATCATATAAAAATTATAGATGAACAATGGAAAAAAATATTGCAAAATGATTTTCAAATATCACCAGAGGATTTGAATATTTATTATCAGCTTAAGTATAATAGAATAATAACGAATAATATTTTACGTAAAAATATAGAATTTTTAGCAAATCACAACTATACTGTTAGATTTGGTAAAGAAAAAATTTTAAAATCAAGCGTTTTAATCTCTTTATTAGCAGTTGATGGTTTTATGGGTTATTCTTTTTGTGATTTAACTCATTATGTTGAAAATTTAAAAACAGAAAAAAACTCGAGTGACAATATTTTATATTTACATGTAAAAACTATTCGAAATATGTATGATATACCATATTTAAAAATTTTATCTGGTAATGATGCAGCAGCAATTATATTTTTATCTTTATTACACTTGTATGAAAATTATGTTAAAGGATGGGATTGTATGCGATTTTATCGAAATGATGTTGATAATTATTTGTTAAAAAATTCGAAAACTTATTCTGATATTAGTAAAGCAAAAGAAAAAATTGACGATATTATTTATTTTTATAAGATAAATGTAAATAATATTTCAAAAATTGCTTATATTAAAGTAAATCAATTACATTTAAGATTTTTAAAAAAATAATTTATAATTTTATTTATTTTTATATTTTTATTATTTTATGTAATTTATATATTTTTTTATATTTAATTTAATTTTTTTATATTTTATTTAATTTTTTTGTAGTTCTACTTGTGTATAAATAAGCAACATTTTTATAAACGGTACTTAAAAAATGAATCAACAAGAAATAACTACTGATGTAAGAGAAGGTGATCAAAATATAAAATCTATGAAAGACAAAACTGTAACAAATGATGAAACTATAATAGAAATGGGTGAATTTTCAAGTTCAATAAATGAAATATCCAAAGAAAGTGAAATTGATTTAATAAAAGATTCAGGTAAAGTATTAATAAAAGATGAAATTTCAAGTTCATTAAATGAAATAATTAAAGAAACTGATTTAATGAGAGATTCAAGTAAAGTATCAATAAAAGAGGAAATTTCAAGAAATGAAAAATCAAAGAAAACTGATATAATGGAAGATAAAAGCAAAGTATCAATAGAAGATGAAATTTCAAGATCATCAAATGAAATATTTAAGAAAAGTGAATTTGATCTGAAGAGAGAAGAAATATCCACAGAAGTTGAAATTTCAGTTATTCCTAAGAATAGTGAAGAGGATAAAACTTTAAAACAAGATAAATTAACTATGATAAACGATAAATATATCAGTAATAATTTATCTAATATTATGAATGGTAATTGGCATCAATTACCCAACGACAACTTTACAAATACAAATATAACAGCAATGCCAGGTATAATAGGATTTATAACTATGTCATTTCGTGAACAAATACCTTATGAATTTACAATAACTACAATGACACATTATATTTCTGAAAAATGTGATTCAAAAAATGTATGGTTAAATAATTTAGATTATTATATTAATTGTTTAAATATTTCTGTTTTGTATGTAGCTGGAACGAGACAAAAACAAATAATTGGTAAATACATTTACAATGCAAAAATTGAACTTATTTATACTGAATTCAAGTTTCCTGAGAAACGAAAATGTCTAAAATGTTTTCGACATGGATGTTCAAAATTTAAAGCAACAAATATTTTATGTTTTAATTTTGGTGATTATTTTAACATTCCTTGTACATATTAATTTAATATTTAAAATTCTTTGTATATATTAATTTAATATTTAAAATTCTTTGTATATATTAATTTAATATTTAAAATTCTTTGTATATATTAATTTAATATTTAAAATTCTTTGTATATATTAATTTAATATTTAAAATTCTTTGTATATATTAATTTAATATTTAAAATTCTTTGTATATATTAATTTAATATTTAAAATTTCTTGTATATATAGGACTTTAAAAATTCATTTTTTTTGTCTCTGAAAACTATATTCAAAAATATTGTTTGTATATTATAAATAAAGTATGATTTCTATATTTTATTTTTTAATTTTACCTTTATTAATAAGAGGCCAAATTTCTTTTTGGGATAAACATTATATAACTTATTCTGTAGAAAATGATTTCTATCGTGTCGAAACAATAAAGAATGCTATAAAGGAAATGGAAATTAATACTTTAGAAATAGAAAATGTTAGTCCTAGTAAAGGAGATAGCAAATTCCATTTCTTAAACTATATATCTGGTAATGTACTTGGTAGGGCTGAACCACCAGATGGAGGAGAAATAAAAATTAATTTAAATGTAGTACAACAGACATATGCAAATATGAGTAAAGTTATACAACATGAATTTGCACATGCATTGGGTTTAGATCATTCTAACAATAATAATTCTATAATGTTTCCAACTTATGTGTACAGTGCTTCATTTTTAAAAGCTGATAAAGATAAATTAAATGAACTGTACAAATGCCGTTATGACAGTGTTACACTTTTAAATGATAAAACATATATAAAATTTAAAGGTAGACATTATGAAAGAATGGATTTGAATTCGGAATTAGTTAGTAAAAACAAAATATGGCATCCTTCCATTTTTAAAGTTAACGCTATGTATAGAAATAATACTTATTATATAATAGCAAACAATGTAAAATATTTCGAATATAATCATTCTATGCAGTTGATAAATGAAGGTTATACTAGAGATATTTTCCCAAATATTACTGGTATAATAAGTGCAGTTTTGACTTTAAGAAACGGAAGTATAATTTGTTTTTTTGAAAATCGTGAAATTTGGTATGATGGTGTTAAGGCAAATGTATTTCACAAACTTCCAAAAGGTATTGTACAAGGAGCTTTTTCGACTTTCAATCGTATATATTTGATATTAAAAGATTATATTTATACATATGATGAAAATTTTATATTTATTACACAAAATCGATTATGTGATCATCCAAGATTTCGAAATATTCATTGTTGTAATAATTATTCGAATATGTAATATGTAAAATGTAAACTATTAATAAAGCATGATTCCAATATTTTATTTTCTAATATGTCCTTTATTAGTAAAGGGTCAACTTTCTTTCTGGAGTAAACATTATTTAACTTATTCTATAGAAAATGAGTTTCATTTTTCACAAAAAATAAACGAAGCAATTAAAGAATGGGATATCGATACTTTAGAGATTGAAAATGTTAAACAAGGTGAAGGAGATATTAAAATTTCTTTTGATGAATTACCAGAAAGTGTATGTGGTCAAGCATGGCCCCCTGAGGAAGGTATTTTAAAAATTAATATAAATGAAACAAACAATTTTAATGTGAGTAAAGTTATACAACACGAATTTGGTCATGCATTAGGTTTAGGTCATTCTAAAAATTTCAATTCAATCATGTTTCCAGTATATCATGACAATCAAATACTTTTGAAATCTGATAAAGACAAATTAAATGAATTATATAGATGTCGTTATGATAGTGTTACACTTTTAAATGGTCAAACATATATAAAATTCAAAGGAAAGAACTATGAAAGAATAGATTTAAATACTGAATATACTACACAAGATAAGTTATGGTATCCATCTATTACAAAAGTCACAACTATGTACGGAAATGATACCTATTTTATTATATCGAATAATAAATATTTTGAATTTAATCATACTATGCACTTTATAAAAGAAGGTATTATTCGAGATATTTTCCCAAATATCTCACAAGATATTTCAGCAATTTTAACTTTAAGAAATGGAAGTATAATTTGTTTTCATCAAGATGGACACATTTTGTATAATAATGTAAAAAGTTTTATTCAGAATATACCAAAAGGCAAAATACAAGGAGCTTTTACAGACTATAATTATATTTATTTAGTGATAAAAGACTACATTTATACTTATGATCAAACTTTTTCATTACTTAAACGTCATCGAATTTGTGATGATCCAAAACTAGGAAAAATTCATTGTTGCAATGATTATTCGAATATCTAAGCTATACAACTTAAACATTCTTTTTGTACTGTGAATTGAATAGGTTTTGCTGCACTTTTAGATCTTAAATAGTACATTCCAGTTTTTAGTCCTCTTTGCCACGCATAAAAATGCATAGAAGTTAGTTTAGCAAAAGTAGGAAGTTCCATATGTATATTTAACGATTGACTTTGATCAATATAAGGAGCTCTATCAATTGCCATATCTATAATATTTTTTTGTGGAATTTCCCAAACTGTCCTGTATAACATTTTCATAAAATTAGGAATTTCATCAATGTCTTGTATCGAGCCATTATTTGCAATAATTTTATTTCGAATGGTTTCATTCCATAAACCATTGTCAACTAAATCTTTTAACAAGTATTTATTTATAATTTGAAATTCACCGGATAAAACTCGTCTAGTGTAAATGTTATTTGTAAAAGCTTCAATCGATTCATTATTGCCTAAAATTTGTGCTGTAGTCGCTGTCGGCATTACTGTGATTAACAAACTATTTCTTAATCCGTTGATTGAAATATTTTTTTTCAAAACAGACCAGGGATTGGATTTGGAAGGTGTAACATCCCATAAATCAAATTGTAATAGTCCATTTGCTGCAGGGGAATTTTGAAAAGAGTCATATGGTTTGTATTTACGAGCTAATTCACAACTTGCTTGTAATGCTGCGTAATAAATTGTTTCAAATATTTCAACATTTAATTTGCGTGCTTCAACACTATCAAAAGGATATTTCAAGAGGCAAAATAAATCTGCTAAACCTGTAACTCCAATTCCAATTGGGCGATGTTTCATATTAGAAGTTTGGGCTTCTTTTAGAGGATAAAAATTGATATCTATAATTTTATTTAAATTGTAAGTGATTATCTTTGTAATTTTTTTTAATTTAGTGAAATTAAATTTTCCATCTGTAACAAATCTGTTTAATGCTATAGAAGCTAAATTACAAACAGCAATTTCATCCTTTGATGAAAATTCTATAATTTCCGTGCATAGATTACTACATGGAATAGTTCCTAAATTTTTTTGATTTGATTTAGCATTACAAGAATCTTTATAAAGTACAAATGGAGTGCCTGTTTCAATTTGCGAATCGATAATAGCTCGCCATAAAACTCGAGCAGATATTTGCTTTTTAAATTTTTTTTCTTTTTCATATCTTTTATATAAATCATTAAAGTTTTCACCCCAACAGTCTGATAATCCTGGACATTCGCTTGGAGTCATCAAAGACCATTGCTCGTTTTTTTCAACTCGCTGCATAAATAAATCAGGAATCCATAAGGCATAAAATAAATCACGAGCTCTCTGATTTTCATTTCCAGTATTCTTTTTCAAATTTAAAAATTCAAATATTTCTGCATGCCAAGGTTCTAAATAAATTGCAAAAGATCCAGGTCTTTTACCATTAATATATTCCACGTAAAGTGCAGTATTGTTAATAATTCGTAATAACGGAACTAAATTATCAATATTATGAAGTGCTAATCCTATACCACCAGAATGTTGTGAAATTATTGCACATTGTTTAATCGTTTCAAAAATACCATCTGTAGTTTTATCTTTTATATTCATCAAAAAACAACTACTTAATTGAGGATTATGTGTTCCAGCATTGAATAATGTTGGCGATGCATGAATGAAATATTTTTTTGACATTAACTTATAAGTTTGTAATATTTTTTGTATATTATCTCTATGGATTTCGATAGCTACTCGCATTAACAAATATTGTGGTCTTTCTACAATTTTGTTTTCAATTTTTAACAAATATGATTTTTCTAATGTTTTCAACCCAAAATAACTAAAATGATAATCACGTCCATGACAAATATTTGAATCCAAAATATATGAATATTTCATTACAATATTATAAAATGTTTCTGATAAGATTGAGTGTTCAAATAATTCTTTCATAGCTTCAGAAAAATTTTTGTTTGTCTCTTTGTGTAAATTAGAAACAGTAATACGAGCAGCTAATATACCATAATCATAATGTACACTAATCATAGCAGCACATATTTCAGCTGCTAAATTATCTAAATCTGTAGTTTTCATTCCAGTACATAATCCATTAATTACTTTTTTTGTAATTAAACCTACATCAATATTTTGCATATTAAGACAAAGTTTTTTAATTCTTTTGAGTATTTTATCAAAAGATACATCTTCTTTTGTACCATTTCGTTTGATAATATACATTATAAATTTTTCTATATATGTAAAAAAACCTTCTTTGCAATCTTAAATAAATACTTTCAAAAAATTATTATTTTTTTAAATAAAACATAAAATAAAAAATATTTATAATATATTTCTTTATTTTCAAAAATTTTATATTTTTTACTTATTTTTATATTTATTTTTATATACATATTTAATTTTTTATATTTATTTTTTTATTCTCTTTCCAACCTATATAATAGTGTAAAAGTAAGTTATAACCAACAATGGTTGGGAATAGTTCAAAAGTAGAAGATATTTTTAAACGATATGAAAATGTTACTAGTAATCATACATATAATTGTTTATATAAAACAATATCAAATCATTCAGAATTGATAAAATGGATAGATAATCAAGTAAAAAATAATCCAAATTTAATTAATTTAGTGACAAATGACTGGATTTCTGTTTTAAAAAATGATCCTATTTTTCAAGAACATATGAATGCTAATGTTGCTCATATGTCATATACAAGTAAAAATAATAATAATATAACAAATTATCGAATGTTAGAGTATAAAAATAATATTAATGTGATAGTTATTGGAACATTTAAATTAACAAAACTAGATAAAGAAGAAAATATTAAACTCAAATTAGTAGACTGTATACCTTTACAATGTATAGCAGAAATTATATGTTTGTTTTTAGATAAACAAGTTTTACATAATGCAACATTTTTTATTAATAGTTGTAAAGGTAAATGTGGAAAATGTCGCGAGCATAATATAAATCCATTTGATAACTGGTGTGTACAGAGAAGTATAGTTTATAAAAAAAATTTAGCTTTTGCAAACCGTGAATATTGTGAATCGTTATTTCAAAATCCAACAAAAGCAATAGTTCAATTAGAAATTGATAACTGTTATTCTTTTGGAGATAAATGTAAAGTTGGTGGAATGGTAGAAAAAATTATATTTTTTGAAGATATCCTTAATGAAAATAATTATAATATTCAAGGTGTTTTGAAAATTGATAAAAACTTCATTCCCGAGGAAACTAATGAAAACCAAGAAGAAGTTGAAAATAAACGTAAATGTGAATCCCAAAGACCTGATGAACCATTAAAGAATGAAGAAGACTTGAAACGCATAAAATACGATAATAATGTTTTAGCAATACCAAAAGGAATTGATTACACAAAACCACAAGAAAAACAATTTGATGCTAAAGTTATAATGAAAGACATGCCGTCATAAAAACTATTAAAAATTCTATTTACACAGCTGATGACGATTATGACGTCATTAGAAAACAACTATAAAAACCTCCACTGACACAGTGCTTCATTCAAACACGATCAAGAGAAACATGGATTATGTCAACAAGAGGACTCCTAAAGAAACGTACGCATATTGGATTTTAGAATATCATGTTCAAAAAGCAATTTTTGTTTTTTTAGAAGTAGTATGCCAAAAATATTGTATATTTAATAATTATAGAGATATGAGAGACTTATCCATCAGTATAACGAACTTAATATGGTGCATGCATGATACAATGTATAAAAAAATGTGCAATGAAAAAGTGTACAAATTAGAATTGATATTTGCCAAATTATATAAGGCAAGTGTACAAGATATTTGTAATGATACAAAAGATGAAGACTATAAGAATGTGTTTCGCATATTGAAAACAATATGCAGAAAAAAATATTATAGACTCTTCACCGAGGAACACTGTCCAGAAATTATTATCAAAAGTGTCATTGTAAATACCAAAACTCATAAAATTAAAACTATGTAAACTATGTTATATATTATGTCTTTTTTATATGTTGTTATATTTTTTATGTTAAACATAAATTTTAAATACAAATTATAGTTATACTGATATTATTTGCAAATGTTATACTAAATATTTTTCTATATTATATTATTATTTTTGGTTTATATATCTTCTTTTAAATATTTGATAATTTTGCACATTATTAAGAATAATTCTTCATCTTGTGTATTTTCTTCATTGTATGGTTCAATTTGTATACGTAAATCGTAACCACAGTCCATGTTAATATTAATTCTGTCATCTAATGCAATTAGATTTATGTTATCAGTGTATAATTTTCGAATAACTTGGGAATGTTTTGTAAAACCATATTTACGTTTTGATATTTCACAAACGGTTCTACCATATATTCGAGTTTTAATTTCTGACTTGAGAAAAATATCAAAATATGTATTCACTACATGCTCAACATATGTATCACTACCATAACTCCATAAAATTATATCTGCTTTTAAAACTATTAAAAAATCTAATAATAAATGTGCATAAGGTCTAACTATAAATTGATTATTTTTTGTAAAATGTCCTAAAGTCTCATCTAAATCGATGACACAAACAACCTTCATTGTTTTCTTTTTTTGTAAAAAAATATTTATCTTGTTAATATTTGATTTAATAAAATTACATTTTTTTGAATAAGTTTGTATTTTTCAATTGTCGTGTTGTTTAATAATTTTAAAATTTGCTTAATATATTTAATATTTAATGATAAATGTTTGATATAAAAATAAATAGAAGTATCATACCAGTCATCTGTAAAAAGAGGAAACCAAAGATTGCAAGATATATTATTTATATCTTTAATAGGTAAAGATTTATAGAAATTTTCACCAACAATCATGGGTGAAACATAGCAAACATTTGAATTGGTAGAAGCACATAAAATACCGGGATTGTTCGTTTCCTCTAAAGCAATTTCACAAAAATTTAATTCAGATTTGTACTTTTTTATTTTTAGAGAATTTTTCCAAATTTTTTTAATATGTTTGATTATTTGTAAAGTGATATTTAATCCAGTTTTCTTTTTAAATTCTTCATTGAGAAGGTGTTTAACAAAATAAAACCAACTTTGCCATTTTGCCCATTGCAATTTGTTCCGCTTAAAATAATGACATAAAACAAAATGATAAATATTAATACATTTATTTTGATATGCTTTTGTAATTTTATACAATGCTTTGAATGTGACAGTTTTGGGTAAAGGTTTATATGAAAAAGAAATGGCTTTTGGAGTTCCAAATCCATATAAAACAGATTTATAAAAACAATAACTTGAAATTTCATCGGTATTTAATAATGATAAAATTAATTCTAATTCGTGCCCTGTATTTACTGAAATGGCATCTGAATGGCAAGGAGTTTTAACCGCAAACATTAAAGTATTGGATTCAGTTATAACAGGCTTTTTTGAATATAATACTAAAATATTTGAAGTGTCAATTTTTTCAGATGAATCTTTAAATTTAACTTTGATTATCGGTTTTTTAAATCGCACAGCAAAAAAGAATAATTTATTATATACTGCACCATAAACTTCAACATATTTATCCATATGGTGGAAACTTTATTAATAAAGATGCATTTGAAAGAGTTTGTTGAACATATAATAAGATATCAAAAAGATGGCGATGTATCTGAAATCTCTATTATTGAAATGTATAAAAGACAAATAAAACACGATGTTTTGTCTGCTTTTGATATAAGTAAACCGTTAATAGAAAAAAATGTTGAATTATTTAATAAAAAACCGAGTTTTATAAGTTTTTTATTTTCCTTAATTGATATTGACATTCCTTATGATAATAAACGAGAACTAGAAAAAAATTCAGACGCAATAAACTTAAACGTCGAACTTACAGAGCAAGAATGGAAAACAAAACTTGAAAATTTGAATAAAGAAAATGAAAAAAAATTAAAACAATCAAAAGATGATTGTGATAAAAAATTAGAAGTTTTAGAGCAAAAATGGCAAACAAAATATGAAAACATAGAGCAATCAAAAGATGATTGTGATAAAAAATGGCAAACAAAATATGAAAACTTAGAGCAATTATCGAAAACAAAATATGAAAATTTAGATCAAGATTGGAAAATAAAATATGAAAAATTAGAGCAAGATTGGAAAATAAAATATAAAAAATTAGAGCAAGATTGGAAAATAAAATATGAAGAATTAGAGCAAGATTGGAAAACAAAATATGAAAAATTAAAGCAAGATTGGCAGTTGAAATATGACAAACTTGAAAGAGAAAGGTTTGAAAACATAGAAACTGATTTCTACGAAAAATTACGAGCTGCAGAACAAAATATGCTGATATGGAAAACAAAATATGAACAATTTGTAGAAGAAACTGATGTAAAGTTAAAACAATTTAAAAAAACTAGCGATGAAAATCTTCAATCGGCTGAAGAAAAAATAAATGTTTTAGAAAACGATCAAAAACTTAAAATACAACAATTAAAAGCAATGGAAAATGATTTGAAACTTTTAGGAAATGATAAATCCTATTTGGATGAAATAATAAATAAATTAAAAGATGATCTTAAAAACTTAAAAGAAAATGCACAAAAAGAAATAGAGAAATGGAAAACAAAATATGATACTCTCAAAAAAGATGATAGAGAAAAACTAAAGCAGTTAAATGATTGCGACAAGAAATTAAAAATTGAAGAAGAAAAAAATAATAGACTTCAAAATGAACTTGAAATGGCTGAAAAAAATATAAATGATTTAGAACAAGATAACAAAAAACAAAATCAGCTATTCAAAAGAGATTTGAGAAAATTTAGTAAATCAAAAAGCAATGATAACATTTTCAGCGAGAATTATATTCAGAAATTTTTAGACTTTTCAAATAAAATGCAGTTTCCTGAAGTATCAGACGGAGTAGACATAAATACGCATTTAGAATCACTGTTAGATCGGTTAACATATCAATATATGATACTTTTTGATTTTGTTAGTTCTTTATTTAATCTACAAAATGCTTCATTTGAAACATTAAATGAAAAAATAGCTAATAATGATGTTATTCCCTTACATATGTCTACTGAAGACGATGAACATCCTTCACAAACACCACTACAACAAACTGCTTCTTCAAATTTACAATTACAACATCCAACAAACAAAACTTTTAGTTTGGAAGAAGTGACTAATCAACAAAATTTCGAAACAGAAAAAATAAAACTCATTAAAGAATTACATCAATGTACTGTAGAAAACAATGAATTAAAAGAAAAACTAGAAAAATTATCAAATATTAACATTGAAGAAATTCTACAATTACTAGAAAATGAAAAACCAAATTCAAAATGTATAAAAAATACACAATTTTATATAGAAATTATAAACCTTTTAAAAGATGGATCAAAAACATCTGAACTTCAAAAACATTCTGCATTATTTCAAAATCTTAAAGACCTTCGTAAGCGTTATTCAGATTTAAAAGCTGAATATGAGAAAAAGATGAATTTTTATAATGAAAAAATATCGAAATTAAACAAACAGAACGAAGTTTGTGTTGCACAGAAATCGGAATTAACAAAAAAATACAATACACAGTTGTCTGAATTTCAAAAGCAATTTGATAACGAAAAACATCATTTATTGAAAGAGTTTGAGAAAGAAAAAGAAGAATTAATTAAAGAGCTTAAAGATTGTAAAAATAAATTAAACGATGGAACTACAAATATGTTGAAGTTAGAAGAACTTACCCGTAAAAATAATGACTTACAGTCAATATCATATCGAAAAGAGAACAATCAAGTAAAATTAAAATCTGACGATATGGATACTACTTCAAATCTTGATGAAAATCGTTTAACGTTAAAAGACGAAATTACAAGTGCAGAAAAAAAGTCTAAAATTACCAAGAGTAAAAAAATACAACCCAAAAAGACAAAAAGTCCGTTTATTAAAGAACAATATAAGACTAAAAAATTTCTTTTTATTAGAAACCAGTCAAAAGAATCGCTAATCGAATTAAATAAAACATTAAAGGAAAAAATAAAAATGTTAGAACGTGAGAAAAATAACTTAACACTAGTTAATGATACTATTCAGAAAAAATGTAATGATGAATTAGATAAAGTGACTGAATTGTTAAAGGAAGAACAGTTAAAAAAACAGACATTGATAGAAGAATTAACTAAGCAAATTGAAGAAAATAAACAAATTCTTTATACTCAGGAGACTTTAACAAAAACTAAAGAACTTACCATAAATGCACAGAATATTCAATTAAAACAATTACAGAAATCAATAGAAGAATCGCTAACAGAAATTAAAAATTTGAAAGATGAAAATCAACATTTGAACTCTGAGATAGAAAAAAATCTTTCAATAAGAAAAGAGTTGGAGGAGCAGAATATAAAAAAGAATAATGAAATAATTGCCTTAAATTCTAATATTACAGATTTAAAACAAAAAAATGATGAATTGAAAACTTCTTTAAAACACAACAGTTATAAATATTCAGCTAAAAAGAAATCTTCTAAATCAAAATTTACATTTTCACATCCATATTTTTTGGAAAAACCTCGTGAGTCGACTTTTGAATTTCAAGAACCAATAACATTTGTTGACAATTTAAATTACGATATGGTAGAGGAAAATGAAAACCCATATATTAAATCTTTTGAAGAAACTAATTTTGAAAAAACACTAGAAAGATGCATACTTGAAAAAGACCAATTAACAAATGAATTAGAGCAATGTAAACTGAAATTGGATGAATATAATAAGTTAATTCAAGATGCAGAGTTTACAGTAAAAACTTCTCCACAAAAAAATAAATTAACAGGAAAAAATTTTAAGCTGTTATTTATAGGTTTTTTCAAATATCATTTTAAAAAATTATTAAATACTCATAAAATAAACTTGAATGAAGAGGACAAGAAACTTTTAAATGATTTAAAATTATTAATGAATGATCTTAAAACTTCTAGTCGAGATGACTTTTGCAATATTGTATGTATGTATGTAGACCATCAAATACTTTCTTTGACTGATTATTATGTATCAGAAGATATTACCGAATCAAACACAATAGAAACATTACTTCAATTTACACTTAATGAAATTCAAATTTATATAAAAGATATTAACATGCAACAAGAATTTGAAAATATTTTAAATGTAGAATTTTCAAGATATACTACATCAAATATGTCTGTATTTGAAACTAAAGAAAATATAAAAAATATCTTTAAATGTTTAAAAAATATTTTTGATGTTCAGGTTATTAGAGAAATGGAATTACAGTTAACTGAAATTTCTAAATTAATAGATATTTTATATCCGAAATATAACTCAACAGTCTATTCAGTAAAGAAATGTGATTTTCTTCAACATTTTTTAAAACAGTCGATTATAACACTTGACAAACAATAAAAAAAAACCTTAATTTCATTCTTTTTTAAGAAAATGTTGAAGAAAGCTATCATAAGATAAAACATTAAACGTCTGCTTTAAACATTTAGGTCCAATTATAACAATGTCAGACTTTAAAGATTTAAGCATTTTCTTTAATTTATTTAAAATTATTTTCAAAGACATATCTTCAGCAATAGGCCCCAATTTCTTTCTTTCTTTTATTGTGAATAAAGTTAAATAAATTGTAAAACATTTTAATTTTTTAAATTGCTTCATATATTCAAAAATATCAAATTTTCTTTTAAAAGTTCGATTTAAATCATCTAATAGTTTAAATTCAAAAGTTTTATGTAAGATAAGAATATATTTTATATCAGAATAATTTTTTATTATTTTACTATTAAAACGTCTAACATTCTTCCATTTGTGAAACGTTTTGAACATTTAAGTTTTGTTTTTGATAAACTCATATAAACTCTCTTTTAATATTTTATAATTTTTCTCAAAAAATAAACATAAAAAAAATATCTTATAAATTCGTTTATTATTGAAAAAAATAATTATTTATATATTATACTCTTCTTATTTCTAAAATGGGTGTAAAATCTTGCGCATCTTCATTTCGCGGATGTTTTTTTCTACAATGGGAATCTAAATGTCTACAAATCTTTGTATTATTGATTTTATTATTTTCATTAATACGGAAAATTTCGCTTTCAAAAGTTCCAGGATAAATAATTTCTTCTTCAGTTCTTCGAGGTCCTTTAGATTTTGATATATTTATACTTTTTCTTCCTCTAGGACTTTTTCTTCCTCTACATACATTTATACTTTTTCTCCCTCTAGGCCGTCCACGTGGTTTTTTTTTTATTTGTTTCATTACATCTTCTAACTGAATTCTGACTTCTTTTAATGGTATATGTTGTTGAAAAGATTGTTGTTCAGGTGGAGGTGAAGATATTGGGGATATTATATTACTTGTTAAGTCATTAGTGTCATTTATACTTCTTGTTTCTCTAGATACATTTATACTTTTTTTTCCTCTGGGTCGTCCTCGTGGTTTATTTTTTATTTGTTTCATTACATCTTCCAACTGAATTCTAACTTCTTTTAATGGTTGTTGAAAAGATTGTTCTTCAGGTGGAGGTGAAGATATTGGTGATGTTATAACTACATAAGGTTCATTTAAAAAAGATTGTTCTTCAGGTGGAGGTGAAGATATTGGTGATGTTATAACTACATAAGGTTTATCTAAATTTTCATATGTTTGAGGAGTAATAAAAGTAATATTATCTTCATCATTATAGAGTTGATCAAAATCTATAGTAGGCATTGTAAAAAAATCAAGTTCACATGTTGAGTCATTTATGTCATCCAGAAAACTTAAATCAGAATTATCAAATAGATTTTTTGACATATTACTTTATTCTGAAACAAGATATAAGTTAAAAGTCAAGGGTTCTAAATTTAATAATGTAGATACACTATAAGCATCGAAATCATTTACAGGAGAAACATAATATAAATGACAAAATTTTCTTTTTGCACATGGTTTACAACGATTTAAAGTTCCAATTTTTAAAAAAGGATATATTGATATTATATTTGACATAGAAATGTTGCTATATTTAAAACTTAAGCAAAATAATTTGTCAAGATTTGTATCGACAATTAAATTATATTCACTATTACTGTGAGTTGGAAAACATATAAACCAATTTTCAAGCATATCTACATTATCTTTCAAAAAATCTATAATATCTAACAAATACAAAAACATTGCACCTGGCGATGTGACTTGTGTTAAATCGGCAATCACAGTAGTTTTGTTTGTAAATATTGGATAAGTACTCCCAGGGATAAGTATAATATCATTTATTGTAGCACTGACACCTGTACTTACACTAACAGTTTTAACATTATGAAAATTTAAACGATGTTTAAATATTTTATCCAAATAATCTAAATATCTAGATGGATGTTGCAAAGATTTTAATTTTTTCATTTTTTCTACTTCCATTTCAATTGGATTATTGAAATGAAAGTAAGTAGCAGGAGCCCAATAAGAATGTGTTAAAAATTTTGATAGTAAATGACTTGTAAATACGACAACTTTTGACGCATATTCTGGATGTATTATCAATGCATCTGGTTCCGGTTCAATATATATGTATAAATCACATTTCGTAGAAGTTTGAACATTCACGTGAATATGATCTTTTGAAAATAACTTGTAGTATTTAGATTCCATTATAATTTCAAATGTTGGTAATTCTTTTATAATGTAATCGTATAATATATGATATTTCCTACCTAAATTACCATATACAATAGTTCTTTCATTTTTCATGATAAATTGAAATAATTGTTTTAATGAATCCATTTCTTATTTTTGATTATGTATAATAAAGTCATTATGAGTAACGCACTAGCAAAACAAACATTTGCTGGAATTTATGAATATTGTCAATATATTATTGCAGAGGACGATTTTAAAAGCAAAATTTTAAATCATCTTCAGAATGCATATGAAAACTGGGAAAAATCATGGGAAGTTATAAAGCAATGGTTGCTCAACATTGAATTTCACAATAAAGAACAAGTTCTGAAAAATTTTATTGAAGAAATTCCACAATTGCAAGTCTTTCAAGATGTTATACAAGCATTTATAAAAAACGATTCCAACTTTTGGGATGTTGTTTATAATAATTTATATGAATGCCAATTACTCTTAAAAACAGAATAAAGACAATGATTTTAACAAATTTAGAACCTATTGGTCTTAGTATTTTAGCTGGTGGATTATTTTATTCGATTATAGTATTCATTTTCAATAATAAATGGTATAAACTTCATTTTATTATTTTAACATTTGTAATTTTTATAGCATTGTTTTTAATAACTGGATATAAGTATTTAATGCATCGATATAAATGCGAAAGAATAAATGATATTACTGCTGCTATGAAAAAAAAAACTATTAATGATCGGTAAAATAAGCGTTTAATACAAAATCATTTTTGGAAAATGCAATTGTATCTCCAATTTGTATTCCTAACAAATCATAAAAACCAATAGGATGTGGTATACAATATTTTTTTTCTTTTGAAATTTTTTTAATTTTTAATTGTTGTATAATAGCAAAAAAACTTCTTAAATGATTATTTATTTTATGTTTAACTTCATAATCATTAAACTTGACAGTAAGAATCATTGCGTTATCCACATTAACATTCACAACTTTGTTTACCTGTTTTTCATATATAATACACTTGAAGTAATCCATATTTTAATATAAAAAATGAACTGTCATTATATTTTATTTAACAAATATACAAAATTTAAAAATAAAATAGATATAAAATATATGTAAAATAGAAAATAAAAAATTCACATTTTTAAATATTTGTTTTATTTTAAATTATAAATATAAAATATATTATCTAAAAAATATGAAATATTTAAATATAAAAATGTAATAGGTAATTTAAAAAAAAAAAACTAATAATATATATAGAATCTTAATAATAATAATAATAATAATAATTTAAAATATATATTAAAGTATTGTACATTATAAAAGATCGAGTTTACATTTCATAATTATTACTAATATATAAAACTGACAAGTTTGTAAACAGAATGATTTATAACGACTGTAAAAATTTTAATCTAACAGAAGATGGTATCGAGGTTGTAGAAAACATATTGGATTTTGAGGAGCTCTCGGCACTTCAAAATGAAATGTGGCAATGGCTTCACTCTAAAACAAAATATCTGCCGAAACCAATCGTAAAAGACGACCCGTCAACTTATAAATCGATATTTAAATTTTATCCAAAAAACGGAATGCTATTACAAAATTGGGATTTCGGACATAACCCTTTGTCTTGGGCTGTTCGTCAAAATAGAAAAATCATCAATAAATTTAGCGAAATTTGGAATACTGATAAATTATTAACTAGTTTTGACGGTCTTAGTATATCACTTCCATGTGAAATAACAAAACAAGGATGGTATTCAGGAAATGATAAGTTGCATACAGATCAATCGTTTACGAGAAATGAATTCGAATGTGTACAGGGATTATTTAATTTATTCGACGTAAATGAAGGAGATGCTACATTACGAGTGTTGAGGGGAAGTCACAAATTACATCAAGCGTTTCGAAATAAATATGATATAAAAGACACCAAAGACTGGTTTGTATTAAACACTGAACAAAAACAATTTTACATCGATAGATTAGGAATTGACTCAGATATTTGCGTGAAAGCTAAAGCAGGATCACTTCTTTTATGGGATAGCAGAACAATTCATCAAGGTATTCAACCACAACAAGAAAGAAAAAAACCTAATATTCGCTGTGTATTGTACGTATGTATGACACCAGCGAAATTAGCATCAAAAAATGAATTACTAAAAAGGATAAAATATTTTAAACAGAGACGAACTTGCAGTCATTGGCCTCACAAAACCAGATTATTTCCAAAAACACCATACACATACGGAAATTCTCTACCTCTAGTAGAAATCGACGTCTTTAAAGAAACAGCATTAATGAGAAAACTTGTCGGGTATAATTATCTAAAAAAGCATAATAAAAAAATTAAAACTTAATTAATAAAGCCTCCTTAAAAAATAATTTGGTTATACAAAAAAATAATATCAAATTTAATTTATTTTCAATTAATTAAGTTAAATTGAAGGGGTTTTCATTTTTTAGCCGATAAAAACATTTTATTAATAATAAAACAATAAATTCTATTTGTGACAGAGTTTATTTTAATATGATATAATTATTATCTGTTTTACAACATAATAATAAAACAGCATAATATTAACATAGATATTAGAAATATGAAATATGAAAAAATATGTAATCTAATAATTCTGAAAAAATTGCAAAGTTTAAAATTCTGAAAAAATAAAAATACAAAGTTTAAAATTATGAAAAGTAAAATTTTGAAAATTTAAAATAAATATTTGACAATAAAAATTTTGAAAATTTAAAATTTTAAATTTTGAAAAGTAAAAATTTGAAAAATAAAAATTTGAAAAGTAAAAATTTGAAAAGTAAAAAATTGAAAAGTAAAAATTTGAAAAGTAAAAATTTTGAAAAGTAAAAATTTTGAAAATCTAAAATTTGAAAATCTAAAAGTTTGAAAATCTAAAATTTTGAAAAAACAAAAAATTGAAAATCTAAAATTTTGAAAAAACAAAAAATTGAAAATCTAAAATTTTGAAAAAACAAAAAATTGAAAATCTAAAATTTTGAAAAAACAAAAAATTGAAAATCTAAAATTTTGAAAAAACAAAAATTGAAAATCTAAAATTTTGAAAAAACAAAAAATTGAAAATCTAAAATTTTGAAAAAACAAAAAAATTGAAAATCTAAAATTTTGAAAAAACAAAAAAATTGAAAATCTAAAATTTTGAAAAAACAAAAAATTGAAAATCTAAAATTTTGAAAAAACAAAAAATTGAAAACCTAAAATTTTGAAAAAACAAAAAATTGAAAATCTAAAATTTTGAAAAACAAAAAATTGAAAATCTGAAAAACAAAAAATTGGAAAACAAAAAAATAAAAATCTAAAATTTTGAAAGACAAAATTTCAAAATCTAAAATATAAAACGTAAATAAAAAAAATTATAAAAAAAAAAAAAAAAAAAAAATTTTTTTTTTTTTTTTTTTTTTTTTTTTTTACTTATGTTTTATATTTTTATATTTTATAATTTTACATTTTAAAATTTTGTTTTTCAAAATTTTTGATTTTCAATTTTTGTTTTTCAAAATTTTAGATTTTCAATTTTTTTGTTTTTCAAAATTTTAGATTTTCAATTTTTTTGTTTTTCAACTTGACAGTAAGAATCATTGCGTTATCCACATTAACATTCACAACTTTGTTTACCTGTTTTTCATATATAATACACTTGAAGTAATCCATATTTTAATATAAAAAATGAATTGTCATTACATTTTAATTAACAAATATACAAAATTAAAAAATAAAATAGATATAAAATATATGTAAAATAGAAAATAAAAAAATTCACATTTTTAAATATTTGTTTTATTTTAAATTATGAATATAAAATATATTATCTAAAAAATATGAAATATTTAAATATAAAAATGTAATAGGTAATTAAAAAAAAAAAAAAAAAAAACTAATAATATATATAGAATCTTAATAATAATAATAATTTAAAATATATATTAAAGTATTGTACATTATAAAAGATCGAGTTTACAATTCATAATTATTACTAATATATAAAACTGACAAGTTTGCAAACAGAATGATTTATAACGACTGTAAAAATTTTAATCTAACAGAAGATGGTATCGAGGTTGTTGAAAACATATTGGATTTTGAGGAGCTCTCGGCACTTCAAAATGAAATGTGGCAATGGCTTCACTCTAAAACAAAATATCTGCCGAAACCAATCGTAAAAGACGACCCGTCAACTTATAAATCGATATTTAAATTTTATCCAAAAAACGGAATGTTATTACAAAATTGGGATTTCGGACATAACCCTTTGTCTTGGGCTGTTCGTCAAAATAGAAAAATCATGAATAAATTTAGCGAATTTTGGAATACTGATGAATTATTAACTAGTTTTGACGGTCTTAGTATATCACTTCCATGTGAAATAACAAAACAAGGATGGTATATAGGAAAAGATAATTTGCATACAGATCAATCGTTTACGAGAAATGAATTCGAATGTGTACAGGGATTAGTTAATTTATTCGACGTAAATGAAGGAGATGCTACATTACGAGTGTTGAGGGGAAGTCACAAATTACATCAAGCGTTTCGAAATAAATATGATATAAAAGACACCAAAGAGTGGTTTGTATTAAACACTGAACAAAAACAATTTTACATCGATAGATTAGGAATTGATTCAGATATTTGCGTGAAAGCTAAAGCAGGATCACTTCTTTTATGGGATAGTAGAACAATTCATCAAGGTATTCAACCACAACAAGAAAGAAAAAAATCTAATATTCGCTGTGTATTGTACGTATGTATGACACCAGCGAAATTAGCATCAAAAAATGAATTACTAAAAAGGATAAAATATTTTAAACAGAGACGAACTTGCAGTCATTGGCCTCACAAAACCAGATTATTTCCAAAAACACCATACACATACGGAAATTCTCTACCTCTAGTAGAAATCGACGTCTTTAAAGAAACAGCATTAATGAGAAAACTTGTCGGGTATAATTATCTAAAAAAGCATAATAAAAAAATTAAAACTTAATTAATAAAGCCTCCTTAAAAAATAATTTGGTTATACAAAAAAATAATATCAAATTTAATTTATTTTCAATTAATTAAGTTAAATTGAAGGGGTTTTCATTTTTTAGCCGATAAAAACATTTTATTAATAATAAAACAATAAATTCTATTTGTGACAGAGTTTATTTTAATATGATATAATTATTATCTGTTTTACAACATAATAATAAAACAGCATAATATTAACATAGATATTAGAAATATGAAATATGAAAAAATATGTAATCTAATAATTCTGAAAAAATTGCAAAGTTTAAAATTCTGAAAAAATAAAAATACAAAGTTTAAAATTATGAAAAGTAAAATTTTGAAAATTTAAAATAAATATTTGACAATAAAAATTTTGAAAATTTAAAATTTTAAATTTTGAAAAGTAAAAATTTGAAAAATAAAAATTTGAAAAGTAAAAATTTGAAAAGTAAAAAATTGAAAAGTAAAAATTTGAAAAGTAAAAATTTTGAAAAGTAAAAATTTTGAAAATCTAAAATTTGAAAATCTAAAAGTTTGAAAATCTAAAATTTTGAAAAAACAAAAAATTGAAAATCTAAAATTTTGAAAAAACAAAAAATTGAAAATCTAAAATTTTGAAAAAACAAAAAATTGAAAATCTAAAATTTTGAAAAAACAAAAATTGAAAATCTAAAATTTTGAAAAAACAAAAAATTGAAAATCTAAAATTTTGAAAAAACAAAAAAATTGAAAATCTAAAATTTTGAAAAAACAAAAAAATTGAAAATCTAAAATTTTGAAAAAACAAAAAATTGAAAATCTAAAATTTTGAAAAAACAAAAAATTGAAAACCTAAAATTTTGAAAAAACAAAAAATTGAAAATCTAAAATTTTGAAAAACAAAAAATTGAAAATCTGAAAAACAAAAAATTGGAAAACAAAAAAATAAAAATCTAAAATTTTGAAAGACAAAATTTCAAAATCTAAAATATAAAACGTAAATAAAAAAAATTATAAAAAAAAAAAAAAAAAAAAAAATTTTTTTTTTTTTTTTTTTTTTTTTTTTTACTTATGTTTTATATTTTTATATTTTATAATTTTACATTTTAAAATTTTGTTTTTCAAAATTTTTGATTTTCAATTTTTGTTTTTCAAAATTTTAGATTTTCAATTTTTTTGTTTTTCAAAATTTTAGATTTTCAATTTTTTTGTTTTTCAACTTGACAGTAAGAATCATTGCGTTATCCACATTAACATTCACAACTTTGTTTACCTGTTTTTCATATATAATACACTTGAAGTAATCCATATTTTAATATAAAAAATGAATTGTCATTACATTTTAATTAACAAATATACAAAATTAAAAAATAAAATAGATATAAAATATATGTAAAATAGAAAATAAAAAAATTCACATTTTTAAATTTTAAAAAACAAAATCTAAAATTTTAAAAAACAAAAAAATTTTGAGATTCTAAAATTTTGAAAATAAAAAAAATTTGAAAATCTAAAATTTTGGAAATCTAAAATTTTGAAAAACAAAAAAATTGAAAATCTAAAATTTTGAAAAACAAAAAATATGAAAATCTAATTTAGAAAACAAAAATTAAAAATCTAAAAACATAAATAAAAAATATTATAAACTAAAAAAAAAAAAAAAAAAAAAAAAAAAAAAAAAAAAATTTTTTTTTTTTTTTTTTTTTTTTTTTTTTTTTTTTTTTTTTTTTTTTTTTTAGTTTATAATATTTTTTATTTATGTTTTTAGATTTTTAATTTTTGTTTTCAAAATTAGATTTTCATATTTTTTGTTTTTCAAAATTAGATTTTCATATTTTTTGTTTTTCAAAATTTTAGATTTTGTTTTTCAAAATTTTAGATTTTCAATTTTTTTGTTTTTCAAAATTTTAGATTTTCAATTTTTTTGTTTTTCAAAATTTCAGATTTTCAATTTTTTTGTTTTTCAAAATTTTAGATTTTCAATTTTTTTGTTTTTCAAAATTTTAGATTTTCAATTTTTTTGTTTTTCAAAATTTTAGATTTTCAATTTTTTTGATTTTCAATTTTTTTGTTTTTCAAAATTTTAGATTTTCAAATTTTTTGTTTTTCAAAATTTTAGATTTTCAATTTTTGTTTTTCAAAATTTTAGATTTTCAATTTTTGGTTTTCAAAATTTTAGATTTTCAATTTTTTTGTTTTTCAAAAATTTACATTTTAAAATTTTTTATTTTTCAAAAATTTACATTTTAAAATTTTTTATTTTTCAAAAATTTACATTTTAAATTTTTTTATTTTTCAAAAATTTACATTTTAAAATTTTTTACTTTTTATAATTTTACAATTTAAGTTTTTTACTTTTCATAATTTTACATTAAATGTAAATTATGAAAAGTTTAAAATTTAAAATTTTGAAAAACAAAAAAATTGAAATTTAAAATTTTGAAAAACAAAAAAATTGAAATTTAAAATTTTTGTTTTTCAAAATTTTTACTTTTCAAAATTTTAAATTTTAAAATTTCTTACTTTTCAAAAATTTAGATTTTCAATTTTTTGTTTTTCAATACTTTTCATAAATATTTTTTGCTTTTCATATTTTAGATTTTAAAATTTTTACTTTTCATAATTTAACTAGAAACTGTTGTATTTATTTAACTAGAAACTGTTGTATTTATTTTATTGTACTTTTAATATATATAATAAATAAATAAATAAATAAATAAACATACATTTAGTTTTAAATAATTACTTTATTTATGATAAAATACAATGTTGAGGAAAACATGTTATTCAAAATATTTAACAATAACTTAATTAACAATAGATAGATAAGTCGTAGTTGAATTTAGTATTAAAAAAGTTTTTTACTTTGAATACAGAACATGAAAACTTCTGACATTTTGGACATCGTTTTGATTCTCTTCTAGGTATTTGCGTAACAAACAAATCCAGCTTTTGTTTTAAATATCTAGCTTGTTGTGATCCTTGAACATATAAATGAGTTATTTCAAAAGTTTGTACGAAATACTTGAGTAGTTTAATCCAGGATTTATCACATGATTGTTTAAGAACAACATTCTGAAAAGTAGCTAGAGTAAATTCTTTAACTCCCTTTAATGGGTTTTGATTGAAACTGAATCCTATATATCCTACTTTATAAGTTAATTTTTTTGGTACATCTAGATCGTAGACGATTTCTTTGTGCTTTTTTTTCTTAGGTGGTTCGACTTCTAGTAAATCTTGTCCTTTTGGCTCATCATAAACATTTTCTCTGCACAGCTTTTTCTTAGGGGGTTCTCGTAAATCTTGATCTTGTGTATGTTGTTGGACATGTAAATCTTGTTCACCATTTTGTTCGATAGCCTGTTGGACTTCTTGTAAATCTTGCGGTTCTACATCTTGTTTGTCTAAGTAAATTACATTTTGATTTTCTTGTTTAATTTGTTGTTGATCTAAATTCACAAAATTTACGAAATCTTCAGGAATTTCATCTTGGTTAATCTCAGGTTTTGAAGAATCTACAAGAGCTTCGTTATTCGACATGTTGATTGTAATAGCTTGAACAACAGAATGAAGTTGGATCTACAAATGTTTTCTCTTTTATACACATCCATGACCTACTTATTGTTTTTTTAAATTATTATATTATCGTAAAAAAAGTACAAATTATTATTAATATTATTATTATTTTTTTAATTAATAAAATTATTTTAATATTATAAATAAAACAATTGCAATTAATATTTTATACATTTCAGAATTATGGAATGAAAAATTACTGAAATATAAAATCTGAAAACTAAATTATGAGATGTAAAATTATTAAATTTTGAAAATCTGAAATGCAGGTTTTTACATTTAATAATTTTAGAATTTAGAATTATTACATTTCATAATTTAACAAGTTATAATTTTAATTTCATAATCATTTTAGATTTCATAATGCTGAATATCATAATTTGAGATTTTAGAAATTTGATAATGTAAATTCTCAGATTGAATGAATTAGTACTAAAATCAGCAAATTAATTTCTATGTATAACAGTATTTATTTTTAGTTCTACAGAACATTTTATATGTTTTACAACATAATTTTAAAAATATATTATTTATATCCTATGTTTTTTATATTCTTTTAAAAAGTAAGTAGACATGTCTTATAGAATTGATTCTTTTTTAAATTTAACAAATGAAAAACATACTCAAGAATATGAAGATTTTTTAAATCAAAATTCTCTTTTTCAAAAATTTATTAATGATAAAAATACTTTATCAGATGATGAATTAAGTGAAATGAAAGCTGATTTTCAAATATCGTTTCCTAATAAAAATTTCGATGATTTCTTAATTGAAAATAATTTAGGTACTCAAAGTATTTGCTCATCAGTACCGGTGTTTGATACTAGAAATAAAAAAACTTACGGTCCAACAATTCTAAGTCCAGTTCGACAAAAAGCTAATGATTTTAATATACATGAATTTTTAAAAGACGCAATTCAAAATAATCAAATATTTTATTTAAATTTTGATCCAGATCCCGATATCGATATAGAAACTGGATTTGAAGAAAAAAATAAGCAAAATATTCTTGCCCATCAATCACTTAAAGGTATTGGTGAATTAGCTTTATGTTTGAATAAACAACGTAAAGAAATTCCCTACACTTTAATGGAAGTAAAAGCAGAAAATTATATACATTAAAAATAATTCATATTATTATTTTAAAAAAGGAAAAAAAATAAGTATATTTAATGTTGATTGATCCTCAAACAAAAATATTTAATCCTAAAACACCTATTTTATATAAAATTGAAAATGCTTACTGTACTAAAACACAATGTCCTTGGCATTATCATGGAAATTGTTTACATATTACAACTAATCATAATAAGAGACAATTTCACTGTTTAATTGATATAATTAGCAGACAAACAAGGTATAAATATTATAACAGCAGCAAGTCATGCGATATTCCAGAAAATTTTCACGATCTTATAATGTTACATAATAGATTAGGAGATGAATACATTTTACCTTTTGTTTCTCATTTTAGAATTACATCCGGTGAAACAATAGGAATGTTTGAAATTAAGAATCCTAGTTTTGGTTCGGATGTCATTAAACCTGAACATTTAATTGAAACTTTTATAACTTATATAGTTTTATTATGTGAAGTATGTAATAGATTAGGTGGTAGTGCACCAGTTCTTAGTGATATGAAATTTATATATACAAAAAACCATCCTATATTAGTGGACATTAACATAAATAATTCTATACGTCGAAATCAATCTAAAATTGAAGAAACATTCAGTGAAAAAAAATGGAAATCCTTTTTAACGACAAAATCTTCTAATGAAATTATACACTACATGAAACTAACTCACCCACTGTATTTTAAGAAAAAAAGAAAAAAGAAAGTCAATTGTATTTTAGCAGAAAATATAGATTTCGATAATAATACACATAATATATTTTGTAAAAATAAAAATGTATCTTTGTATGATCTTCTTAAAAAATATAAATCGTACGCACCTAATTTGTCTAATATTATACAACAGATATTAGATAGTATTCCTTGTAAGGAGCATTTAATTATTGAATGACATCTTTATTTTTATTTGCTAGTGGCATCTGTGAAAGTGATTTTATTAGTTCTTTAATATAATTGCTTATGGCTGCTAGTTGTTGAGTAAATCGATTATACAATGGATTGGGTACTTTGAGAGGTTCATTTTTTTCAATTTCAGTTTGTATCAAATATGCAATGCAATGCAATTCTGTAACTTTATCTTTATCTTCACTCACTAATGTTTCTTGGTATTTTGCAAAAGCGTTCTTTAATGAATTTTCAGAAAGGAATTTTTTTAAATTGGGACTTATGTATTTATCATGAATGAATTTACTAGTTACACCATGTACCATATCAAACACCGAATTAAACGCCATTATCTTTTTAAGTTGAAGGTGAGAATTTACACAAGTTTTCGCTATAGAATAAGTTTTAAAGAAACCATCACGATTTTCTTCTATAGAGTCTAAATCGATTATGTTACTACAAACTGGTAATTCTTTTAATACTTTTTTGAAATAAGACACAAAGTATTTTTGTTTAGTTAATTCTACTTCTTCATTGATTTTTGCATCTGACTGATTTAATTTAGTTTGCATTTCTTTAAGCACTTCAAGGTCAGAAGTTTTAATTTTTTTAGTATCATCGCTTACATTTTCTTCATTATACTTCCGTTTATTATTAGAAGTATTCATACTTATTTTTTAATTCTATAAGAAACGCATTGAGGTGTCGTAATGAGCATAAAGATTTTTGTTCATAGGTGTTAATTTTTTTAATTGTGGATAAACACTAGTATTTTCGTATTTATCAAAATCAGCAGCTGCAAAATTAACAATCCATTTATTATCAGGTACATAAAATATTTCTATTCCATTACTTCTCATTAATCTCCGATATTCTTTAAAAGACAGTAAATATGGGTTTAAAATGTACCGATTTTTATACAAGTTATTGAAATCTGAAGATGTGTATTTACATACCGGATATTTATATAAAAGTGCATAAGATTGGAGATGTCTTTGAGGTACCATTGGGACTTGATCTATAATTTTGTCACAGTCTATCATTTGCCTTTCTCTCATGAGTCGTTCATAACATTCTTCAATTTGAAGAAATGAATATAAAAAACATTCTCTTGTATGAACTAAAAAATATTCGTTTTCAAATATATATTGAGTGAAATTGTAAGGCCAAAGTTCATCAATTTGCAAATTTGAATTCTTTACAAAATGTTGTAATTCTTTCACTAAATGATCTGTTTTCAAGTTTGTAAATTGTATAAAAGATTTCGGTGCTTCACCATTTATGTAAAAATATGTAAAAAGTCTCACTCTAGTTTCTATATTAGGTTCGTTTTGAAAAATATTTCCACAAGCATCATAGCCGTTTGTAACTAAATAGTTATTCATGTTATCAAATTTAATTCCGAAATTACCATATGCTGGATTACAAACACATCCATACTTTGTATCAAATTTTGTATTTTTTAATGGTTTACCATTAAGTACATTAAATGAACATGGTTTCTTTATGCATTTTTTAACAACAGGTAAACTATTTAAATAATCGACATGGAATATGTTTGACGCTTGTGATATATAAATTTCATCAGAATCGCAAATTGATTTTTCAACTTCAGATGGTAAAAGAGCTTCACAACCAATCTGAGGATGACTAACTGATTTAAAACCTTTCATACACAAACATTCTGCTTGAAGAATGTTTCGAGATGTACCATAATTTATAAAGCCATTTGGAGCACAAGCTATATCTACATCACAATTTGCACCGTCAAATTTCTGAGTAACAATATTGGGATAAAGACATGTACATTTTAAATATTGAATACCATTTATATTGACTAAAACCCATGAACCTGTAAAAGGATTACAAACAGTTGTACCCCGATAGGTAGGATAGCATTTATTATTAAAACATCTTTCATTATTATTACAGTCTTTATTGACAGTGCAAGCTTGATTAGGAATATGTTTGTTAAACTGAATATTTAATTTCTCAAATGAAAGTTTCGAATTAGATGATATAAAGTATGTAAACATAACAAAAACATAAAAAATAAGAATTATCCATAATATCATTCTTATGTAGCTTTATTTTTACTCAGTAAATATATACTGGTTTGTACTCATCCAAACTATAGTAGAAACCTACATTATCTGCTAAGAGGTTTCTTTTCTTAAAAATCTCACACAATATCCATTTTGTTTGTATATTTTTAACAGATAATAAAATTTTTATTACACTTTTCATTTCTTTATCTCTTATTTATATTTATGAGTTTATTAAGAATTATAAAATTATACCTGTTATTTGATTTAGAGATCGAACGCGAGATAAAGCTGTATATATTAAATGCATATCTTTACTTTCATCAAATTGAATTAATATATGTGAATCATTTATCGTTTCTCCTTGAAATTTATGAATAGTCGATGCAAATCCTAAACTTACTGGAAATTGCCCATTAAAATTATTACGTGAAATATTTACAAAAATGTTTAAATTTAGATCTTTACAAATTAATAAATCTTTTTCTTTATTGTATGCGATAAATTTTAAAAATGTTCCGTTTGGTACTTCACACTTTATATTAACAGTTATATCACATTGTTCTTTTAACGTTAGCCAATCTTTATTAACTATAGTATTGTTTATTATTTTAGGAAATATATATATTGGACCAGGTAAGTTTTTAATGTAAAATTTATTATATTTTTCTGCAGATTCATTTTTATATACTAAAACACGTTGACATTCCTTTAAATTAAAATCATACACATCCTTTAAAATTGGATATATATTTTTTATATAATCTAAAAAATTATCGAAATTATTTTCTTTCATTAAGCATTTAAGATTTTTTATTATCATGTTATAATCGGTAGTAAAACGTTTATTATCATCTAATTCTAACAGTTTATAGTTTAATAACGATATATCAAAAATATTATACTGGCATCTGACAGGTTTTAATTGATATTTGTCTCCTATCAATATAAATAATTTAGGTTCAACAGATTTTGCATTAAAATAATTAATAATTTCTAAAGTTAAATAGAAAGGTACCATTCCAATTTCGTCTATGACAATAATATTTCCAGTTTGGGAACAATGAATTGTTTTATGAAAATCTTTACATATATTTAAGCACTTTGAAATGTAATCAGGATCTTCAATATTTAATTTTTCAATTTGAGTTTCAATATCGTAAAGAAAAGTTCCTTTTCCCCACTTTATATTTAATGTAGAATGAATTGTTGAACCACCAATATTACAAGCAACTTTACCCGTATATGCCATTTTTATTATATCAGCATTTAAATATAATAACGTGTTAATAACCGTAAATGTCTTACCTGACCCAGGACTACCAGATATAACTATAATATCATTAGAAGGAGATTGAAACCAATTATTAAGTAAAGAGATAAATCTTTTTTGATTGTCAGTTAAAATGTTAATATGTTTGTAGAACCTTCCAATATCCAAGAGAGGAATAGATTCAAAAAACTCGGAGGGAATTTTGCATGTCCCTGTATCGATAGCCATATTGTAAAAGTAAAACTTTGTTTATTTGTTAAAGATGAAAAGGTGAAAACATATACACTATTATTATGTTCACAAATACCCCTATCTTATATTTTTGACATGTATAAACTTTATACTAAATTAGAAATTCAAAAAATTGTACTTGAAACACTTGAACAAAAAATCGATTTTTCAAGTAAAGAATGTTTTTTTCTTCAAAATAATATGATTATAACAATAACTTTACCCAAGTTTTATGATTTAAACTTATGGTTATTAAAACCTTTTCAAAATATTCTTCTATTCCAATATAAAAAGGATTTTTATATTGAATCTTTAGAGTTATATGTAAAATGTTTAAATGTAATCGAGAAATATTATGTTGTTGGAGAAAAACCAATTGCTTTACTATTAGAAGAAGACGCTAATAAAATGATTCTTATGCACACTAGTACAATTGATATGTTATTAGATAGAAGTATATTTTGTAATAAACCTTTTATTTTGGAAATTAAATCTGAAATATAAATAAATAAATTTATATTATTATTAATAATAATAAAAAAATATATAAAAAAATAAAAATTACATTATTTTTATTTTTTTATATAATATTTATTTATTTATTTAAAAAAAATCTAACAAAAGAATTATTTCTTTTACGAAAATTATATTAATAGACATGTCTTTTATTCAAATAACATATGACAATATTGTTGATTTAATTACTAAATTCAATAATATAAATTTTCATAATCAGAATGTTAATGAAACTTATAATTTTGTCATCATCAATGATAAACTTTATATGGGAACTTATGGTGGTATCTTTTCGAGTAAAATGTTAAATGATTTTAATTCAAGAGGTATACCTTTTATTTATGACATGTTAACTCCGAATCTTATTTTAGTTTGGTGGGAAGGGATTTGTGATAGTCAAGGAGATTTGAGTCTGTGTAGAGATGGATTTGTATTAGTTACAAAAAATATGTTTAGAAAAATGAAGAAAAAGGTGACCTTTAAAAAACTTAAATCATCTTATTTTTGAATCAAAAGATTACGAATAATTTTTCGATCTTTTTCAAATTCTTCTTTTGAATATTCAAGTTTTCCTATTGATTTGTTTATATCATTGTGTATATCAAACCATAACATGGCATAATCTGAAGAATTTTGAAGTTGATTTTTATATTTATCGACCACTTGTTTGTAATGTACTTTACAAATACTACATAATAATGTTCTATATAGTATATAAATAGTAAATTCTTTCCAAATAACTTTTGCAAACTCTGCATTTTTTCTTAGACTAAATGCTTCTGCTACGAAATGTATAATTCGCCAGTAAAATGGACCAAACTGTTCCGAATTTATAGTAAATAGCCCATTATATTTCGTTTCCATATCTATTTTATGTTCATCAGAAATAGTTAATATTTTCATTTGCTTTAAGAAATTTCTAACAGAATTAGAATAACCTTTGTTTAATTCAAGTATCATGTGGTCTAAATGAATCCAATCTTCATCTGAAAATTTTTTATTGTACAGTAATGTAACGAGAACATAAACAATTTGTTTATATATATTACTCCATAGAAAAATTGAATTTGAATTAGGCATTAAAAATATATGTTGTAAAAAAGAATTGTTTAAAATTTTACCTAGAAATAAAAGATATGTGATAACTAATTCGTCTTTATAAATATGAATTGGTTCTAAATTTGAAAACTTTTGAGATAAACTTTTAAAATCAACAATATATTTAACATCATTTGTAAACGTGTTTAAAGCATATTGTGCTATGGGTGTAGACGATTTAATTTTTTTAAGTTCATGATGAGGTATTTCCGTTTTTTGAGCTCTTTTCAAGGTTTTATAGGTTTCACTATCCATACTTATTTTGATATAACTGCAAAATTCATATTACCAGTGCCCACTGAAAATTGTTTACCTACAATTATTTGTGAAATTGGACTATTAACTGGATATTTTTTCTCTTTAATTGCCTCATTAGTCAAATTTTGTCTCATAGCTTCAAAAGCACATTTATCTAAACCAGAACGATTTTCATTCTTTTTTAAACCATTACGATTTAAAGGCAATAATTTTCCAGTGTAATAGTGATATTTTAAAACATTAATTATATCTTTTTCGTGCTTTCCATTAATTTCCATTTTTTTAAAAAACTGCAATTTAAGTATATTAATTAAATTGAAAAAATAACATATTAAGCCACATTTTTCATTAACATATTTCAAATCTGTAAAAGCCACAATTTTTCTAAGATCAATATGTCTAAAAATAAAATGTTTATATTCTGATTTTTGAATAACTTTTAAATAACCAGGAATAAAACTTTCTGTAATAATATATGTCTTTAAATTTAAACACGTATTGTTATTATTGTTTAAAGTAGAAGTTTTATTATTTGAAATTTGGAGATGACATGTTTCTGAAGAATTTAATTTTAATAGGTCTTGAACAGAATATTCTTTAACAAATATAGTTGTAAATTTACGTCTATTTGTAATTTCAAAAATTTGATTTAACGATGTATAAATATTTAACTCAAAATTAAGGTCACTGCTTATATTATAATTAGAATATACTGAGTTAGAAATTTGACTTTTTAAATGACGTTTATCCAGTGTATCTTGAGTATAAATATGAGTTGTTCGGCATGTTAATAAGGTTCCATAGGAATCACCTGGTGATGGACACTTTCTTAAAAGTGCTTCACAGAATTTTAACAAAAATATAGGTACTCGTTCTAAATTGTCATTGAAAATTTCTAGATTTTTCACATTATGTTTTAAAAGTTTATTAAATACTTTTTTCACTGAAGATAGTTTGTACAATCTTGTAATACGTAATATTTGATTCCAAATTTTGGGATCTTTTTCTTTAACATAGTTAAATATACGATTTGTGACCTTCATAATGACATATCGATTAATTTAGTAATCATATAAAAATGTTATATTTGTATTATAACAATGTTATTATTATTATTATTATTATTATTATTGTTAATATTATTATTAAATGTTTTTTTAAGAAGTAAAAAATTAAAAAAATAAATTAATAAACCAATTAAAAATATAAAATAATATTTAAACAAACTACAATTTTTAGAAAAATATAAAAAAGTTTCTTTAAGAACTTGTATATTATTTTATTTTAAAAAATTAAATTTAATTCTGCATACAGGACAACTGTAATTTTTTTCAAGCCACATTTTAATACATAGTTTATGAAAAGAATGATCACATGGTAATACTGTAAGAATTTCTTTTTCTTTATAATTTTCTAAACAAATTGGACAATAATCGTTATTATCTTTAGCTATTTTTTCAGGTAATGATTCAATAACTTCTGTTGATAAACCGTTTATTTTATCATCATCATCATCATCATCATCATCGAAGAAAAAATTAAATATATCTGATTCAAAAGGATTAATAATCAGAAAGTTTCTATTCATTGGTATAAACTCATTAGGATTATTTGATAAAGTTGTGATACGATATGAATTATAATCGTTTGGTACAGTTGTAATTTGATAAGAATAATAAGAATCGTCTAATATGGTTGTAATACAATAGTAAGAACAATTCATCCTTAATTATTATTTCGCAATTTTATAAGTTCTTCGCGCAATAACTTATTTTCTCGTTCTAATTCAATATTTTTTAAATACATATTAATTAAAATATTATTAGTATCTGAAAAACCAGGTTTTTCTAAATATAATATATCCCACATGTAATCATATTTTAATAAGGCTAATAATCGATGAAAAACATCAATTACTTTTAAAGGTGTTGATGTACCACTGACTTTTTCTACTCTATTATGTATGCTTTCGACATTTTTAATAAATTTTCGCAATTGCGTTTCATCCTTTAAAATTTTTTGAGGTAATAAATTATCGTCAGCTGTCATAATAGCTGTTATTATCAAATTTATAAAATCTCGACAAGTTTTTGAAAAAGTGTTATCAGGGAAATGTTCTATAAATAATTTTAATGATTCTGTAGAATGCCAATGAATAGGGTCTACAAAATTTTCATAAGATGTTAATATAAAAGAGTATGGATTAACTATTTCACCTAGAGATTGACATTTTATATCATATAAACGTTGAATATCTCTTAAATATTGAATTGGTATATTTATTGGAGTTAAAGTATAAGGTCTTTCTTTATGTAAAAGACATTTCGCAATCGTACCCCAAAATTCAGCATTTTTAAATATAAAATAACTATCATTTTCATTTTTTAATATGTGTTCTAACGTTTCTTGATCTGTTTTGTCTGGTAATGGAATATTTCCTTTTATATAATTATTTGAAAGAATACCATTATCTAAATTACCCCTACAAACACGATTTAAATTATAAAAAAAATTTCGTACAATTGATGTCTTCAATTCTAAAGGTGTTTCATTTTTAATACTACATTTATCAAAAAAATATCGATTACCACGCTCTATATATTCTATTATGTTTTCTAAATCGTGTAATATTACTGTTTGATTTTGAAGTAATCCACCTTGTCGTATTGTTTCTTCAATATTAATATACTTTTGTAAATCTATAATTAATTTATTCATAAATAAATTATTATAAGATTTTAAATGAAAATTCTTTCTTCCAAATAATATAGCTCGAATTAAAATATAATCCATCTTATTTTATTACATTATGTTCAGACATCACCCTTTTTTGTTCAAATTGTTTATATATCACTATATTTTTCACTAAATTCAATATGAAACATCTCATAGAAACTTTAACAATCACTATTATTATGTAAACCATAAAGGACATAACATTTTGAATAAAGAATGCTAAAATATTTTTATAGTGTGTCGAATTAAAGAAAAGACATGTTATTCTGATATAATTATTTTTAATATTGATATTCTATACACTTATTTCAAGTTATCTTATGTTCTCTAAATATCCGGTTTAAATTATCTTATGTTTGTCTAATTTTATTCTATGATCCTATTTAAATTATCTTGTCTAATTTTATTCTCTAATCTTTTTTCAATTTGAAAAAATATGTAATATAGATTTTTGTATAGTCTTTTTATAATAAAAATTATTTAGTTTCACGCACAATAAGCTTTTTTATTTTTAAAATATTTAATGATACATAATCTACATCTCCATAATAAAATAAAAAATTTCGACTTATTGAACAAAGTATAAAATATAATAATAAATAAAGCAATATGTTGATAACAAACATATTCTTTATTTTATTTTTGAATCCAATATATGCTAACGTATATTTTCATTGCAGTTTTAAAAATAATATTCAAAAACCTATTTATATAATAAATAAAATTTCTAATAATAACACAAAAGACATTGCACTTGATTATAATGATTGGAATTTTATAAATAATTCAAGAACAATAGACTCTTTTCAAGATGAACAATATAAAAATTCTTCAATGATAAATTCTTATAATGACAATTTCAACATAACTGAACAACAATTTAATCATATCGAAAAAAGACAATCGATTAATGATTTCAATGGTTCTAAAAGACATATAAGTAAATGGTATTTATTTCTTCTGATGACTTTGTTAATTGTATAAAAATAAAAATGCAAATATTTATTAAACTCTTCTTGTAAAAAAACAATAACTTTAGATGTTGACCCATTGATACAATAGAAAATATAAAATATAAAATACAAGATAAAGAAGATATTCCTTCAGATTATCAAAGATTAATATTCTCTGCAAAACCATTGGAAGATACAAGAACATTATCTGATTATAATATCCAAAAAAGAAAATTCATTACATTTGGTATTGAAGTTTCTGAACACATTTATAGAATACATTCACAAGAAGTTATTCAAATATTTATTTTTTAAAAAATAAAGAGAATTCTGAAAGATTCGCTCTGAAAAAACTTCTTTTTTTGTATGACTATTTTTTTCTAAAATTATGTTAATTTGTTAAAAAGTATTTGGTTGATTTTAATGATTTTATAAATGTTCATAATATGTTTTGATTTGTATAAATAAAGATGCAAATATTTGTTAAAACTCTTACTGGAAAAACTATAACTTTAGAGGTTGAACCTAGTGATACAATAGAAAATGTAAAAAATAAAATACAAGATAAAGAAGGTATTCCACCAGATCAACAAAGATTGATATTTTCTGGAAAACAGTTGGAAGATACAAGAACATTATCTGATTATAATATACAAAAAGAAAATACATTACATTTAGTATTGAGATTAAGAGGTGGATTATATATAAATACCACAAAATGAAGTACAATTATTATATAAATGAACATTAATTAATCTTAAAATATGTTGAGCACATTTATTATAAAATGTTTTATGATAAATACAACATTTTTGTACAAAAGGATAATATTTTTCAAGTATTTTAATAGAAGGAACTCCAAAAGTTTCGATATTAACATTTGGTATGTCACATTTCACTAATATATCTCTCTGAAAACTTCTTCCTTTATATCCGAATTGAATATTATTCCCAACATTATGTTGAAGAACAGTGTATCGTTTTCGTAAAAAATGTAAAACTTCAGAGAATTTGTATACTTTATGATTATTATAACTATCTGATACACACATAATAACTTCTAATGATTTTTCTAAATGTTTATGATATTTTTTTGCAACTGTATAACTTATCGGACTTTTAATTAAAAAATGTGCTTTAAGACCTAAAATATCAATATATGCTAATTCTAAAACAACATATTTGTTAAATAAAATGACACCTTCCGTATGTGTTAATGCTGCTATTACCGTCATTGTCTAATTTTCTTTTTTTTGAAAAAAATCTAAAGTAAGTAAGATGGAATTTAATTTAAGATTTGTTATATCTTTAATTGTAATAGTTTTAATAGCTCTCTCTTTTGTTCTTATTACATTAGAAACTTTACGTTTTAATGGTGGAGAACCATTTGAATTTAAAAGTCTTACTGCCGCAGGAACAGTTACACCCTATAAAGATTTAGTAGTTAATACAGATTACAAAGTTACTAAAGTTGGTACACCACCAGATACATTAATATCAGATACACAATATTATAGATATTCAAGTTTATTGATTCATATATTTGCAATAATTTCTTCAGTATATATTCTATATTCCGGTTAAATATAATTTAATTAAAAATATAATTTAAAAATATTTTATCATAAAATAAATAAAGAGTATGAATTTTAAATTAATTTTAATTTTAGTTCTTGGACTTTTGATATTTACATCTCAAATATTATTTGGATTAATTTTCTATAATACATATAGTTCAAATGAAACAGGTCAAGCTATATATACCAAATATAAATGGTTTTATTTTGGAAATGTCGCTATTTTACTTTTAATGGCAGGAATTGACGGACTACTCGTTTTAAAAGCATAATTTTTAAATAAAAAAATAAAATAAAATAAATAAATAAATAAATAAATAAATAATATATATATTTGAATTATGTAATAATATAAATAATAATAATAATAAAAAAAAAAAAAAAAAAAAAAAAAAAAAAAAAACCTTTAAAGTACAAGTGAAGCACAAAGAAATCAAAAATGGCTTTAAACTATACAAAAAGTAGTATTTCAGCTATAGAACCTAAAAGAATTAATGATAATGATGTTGCTTATAGTTTTTTTAACCCAAAGAGTATTATTGTTCAACCGTTTGAAGTTGTGAAAATAAATACTGGAATAATGTTTGAAATGATTGGAAAGGATTATTATGGTCAACTCGAAATTGTACCCGAAAAAACAAGTTTTTTATTATTAGGTGGAGTAATTGATCCAGGATATAGAGATGATATTATAGTTGCTCTTATAAATATCACGGACAAAGTACAAACAATTTTATGTGGAGAAAGGATAGCTCGTTGCATATTTATACCAGTTATATTGCCAACTTTAATAAAGAAAGGAGAAACACAAAATTTAAATAATCTTCAGTTGTATGTGAAATACTCAAAAACAATTGAATCTGCATTTGTACCAAAACGATTTGATGATGCTTCAGTTGGTTATGATCTACATGCTACAGAAAATGTAACTGTTCCACCTCTTGGGATTGTTGAAATAGACATAGGAATAGCTTTCAAGTTGAAAGGAGGACCTTTTTATGCTCAAATTCGAGATAAATCTGGATTTTCTACAAAACGAAAACTTCATGTGATAAATGGAGTCATTGATGCAAGTAACAATGACAGTTCAATTATTGTTTGTTTCCAAAATTTATCAAAGAAAGAACAACATATTTTTGCAAATGAACAAATTGCTCAAATTATATTTATTCCTGTTTTATTGCCAGAGTTAATATATCAAGAAGACACAGTTACTGATTATAAAAATCTTCAACTGTATATAAAATTCTCAAAAACAATTGAATTTGCCAGCATACCAAAAAGATTCGATGAAAATTCAATTGGTTATAATTTATATGCTATAAAAGATGAACATGTCCCACCTCTTGGAATTGCTAAAATTGATACAGGAATAGTTTTGAAATTAAAAGGAGGATCATTTTATGCGCAAATTAGCGACAAATTTAATCCAAAACGAAAACTTCTTCATGTGATAAATGGAATTATTGATTCAAATAATAATAACAATTCAATTATAGTTTATTTACCAAATTTATCGATGGAAGAACAACATATTTTTACAAATGAACAAATTGCTCAAATTATATTTATACCAGTTAAATTGCTAGAATTAATATATAAAGAGGAAATAAATACAAATACTACAAGAGGAGATCGTGGTTTTACAAGTGGTATATGTGACCATATTTACAGTTAAGAATTATTATACAAAAAACAATACTGAAGTTTTTTTTTGGTTGATTTAAAAATTTCCTTGATTTGTTTCGGTGTGTTGCTAACAAATCTGTCATATCTTGGTCTGATTACTTTACAATCTAAATCACATTCGTATACTATACCATTTGTTAAATCAGTTTGAGAACATTGTATTAATCCATCTTTTGTAACAAAAAATCCATTTTCATACAATAAATCTATTGTGTTTCTTTTTTTCATTTTGTAAATTTTATCATTTTTAGTGTGAAATATTATACCATCTGATTCATTTTCCATACATTTAATAGGTTTTCCATAATAATAATTTTGAATTCTATATCGTGGTAAAGTATCTAATGTAATAGTTATCAAATATTTTAAAAGAATATCGAATATATTGCAAACACCAAGACCTCTTACTTGAGCTACATATAAAATAACTACTTTATTTTCAAGCCTTTCTGCACCATATACAAATCCATCTCCCAGAGTTTGATCCTTAAATAAATATCGTTTGCCATCTTCCCATTCTTCAAATATGTAATTTTTATAACTATATATGTGTCCAAAAATACCATCATATTTTATTGCCTTTAGAGAATTTTTAATTTCTACATTTGTGTTTATAACTGGTTTACGTGTACACTTGTGTAAAATATAAGGAGGATTAGTTTTTTTATGAAATAAACTTAAAACATTTGTATAGCGATCTAACTCACCGATTAATACAGGTAATGTACTGAGTCTATATGTATCATTATATATTTCTAATTCAAATACAATACCATATTCTTTAAATTTTTTATTGTAACCGTAAAGTTTAGCATTTTTATCTAATTCCACTTCATAACGATATTCAATATCAAATATGTTTTGTTGAAATGCTAATTGCTGTTTAAAGTTTTCATAATATTTCAATTGCCAATTACTGAAAGGTATTTCTTCAGATTCAACAAATTTTAACCAACAATCTGATTTAACATGGTATATCATAGTTTCACGTAATTTTTTTTTTAATTCCCATGAACCTTTCTCTTTACAGCGAAACTGTTTCGTATATTTAACTGTATAGTTTTTGGAATGTGGAAATGCTTCTAAAATTGTTTTAACAGATTTAAAATCATCAAGAACAATGCGTATACGAAATTCATATTCGTACATTTTATTATTAAATAGTTTTTGTAGTATTTTGAAAATAAGGTAAAATTAAAGATTTTACTTTTTGTGCAAATTGTATTAGTTGTGGAAATTTAGTTTCAATGAACCAATAAAAGATTATTTGATAAAATAATATGAGAATTATAGCATAGATTATTTTCCACTGAAGTAGGAATACAATTAGAATTATAATCAATGGTGGTATAGTTGAGATTATAAATGTAAATTTAGATACAAATTGTTTAAAAGAAAAAGAATTAGAAAATTTTGCAATTAAATTATTTTCTTCTTGCTCTAAATCTTCTTCAATAGTTTTTAAATTGGTCATCTTTATTATACAAAAATTTTTTTTTTTTTTTTTTTTTTTTTTTATGAAATTTTTTCAAAAATTATGATGGTAAAAAATAAAGATGTATAATGCAGATGTTCAAGGTATTATAAATTATCCACGCAGAAGAGGTATAGAAAAATATATCAAAGACCAATCTCAAAAAGATATATATATCAAACAAAATGATCGTGAGATTTATGCTTTTGATTTCACTAAAAAAAGGCAAATAATAGCTAAATATCCAAATGCAGAATTTTATGCTACAAATAGAAATAATGATACTTATCCTGTTTTTCTAGATACTGGGTTTCACAAATTTGCTCAAGTTGATAATATGCAAATTTATGCTATAGATAATTTTGGAAATGAAATATATCCTTTAAATCGTGCAAGAAAAGAAAAACTCGCAAAGAATAAAATCCAAAAATTTTTTTATGCCAAATTGATAAACGGAGATGAATACTATCCAGTCGACGACTTAAAAAATGAATGGGCATTTAAAGATAATGAAATTATACTCGCTGTAACAGACAAAAATGAACCAAAAGTTCCTATTTTAAATAATGGTAAAGTAAAATATGCAAAAGAAAATAATAAAGAAATTTTATATGTGTTTGAAAATAAACCTTTTTTTGGTAAAGATGTTTCTGGAGAAGAAATTTATCCATTAGACGAAAATAACAATCAATATTATCCATTTTATGACTCTAAGCCAATGATAGCTAAAACTGCTGCGAATAAATACAAATACGCTTTAGATAAATTTCAAAAAATTATTTATCCTAAAGATATTTCAGGAATTGAACATTATATTGAATATTTTGTTGGATTAAATTCAGAATGCTCTCTAACAAAGCAAATTAATCATTTTGAGCGATATATATTATCCAATGATTATCCTATAAAAGGTTCTTTAAATGGAGTTACAAACGTAATCATTAAAAATCAATTATTAGATTTTTATCCAATTGATTCGAATGGAAACGAATTTACAAATGAAAGTGGACATATTATTGATTCTTTAGGATATCCCATTACTAATGATTCTTTCATTATTATTCCAAATGTTGACAATAAACCCAGTTTAAGACCAAATGATAATTATCTTTTAAAAAATATTAAATATTTACTTTTCCGACCTTGTTATAACACATATGATTTTTTAACCAATATCAAATCGAATAGAAAAAGCAATTCTAATATTCGTTCTTATAAAATATTAAAGTTGGATGATTACAAACTAAACACTTATAAAACGGAATATTATATTATAAGCATTTTATTTTTACTTATTTGTATTCTTTTAATTTGTATTTTTAATAAAAAATAAAGATGTATCAAATTGATCCAAAAACTAAGAAGTATGTGTATCCTAAATCACCAAATGATAACGAATATTATTTAAAAGATGAGAACAATAAGGAAATTTATATTATAGATAAAGGAATAGAAAATTATGCTTTTAATTTTCAGGATAAAAAAGAGTTATATGCTAAAGACATAAATAAACCATATTATGCAAAATATGACCATAAAGAAATTTATGCAGTGGATTTAAAAAAAGATTTTGAATATTTTATAACTATAGATAATGAAGAGAAATATACAAAAAACGCATATAATAATGAATTTTACCCACTTGATATAAATGGTAGAAATAAAGTCGCTAAAGTTGATGGTAACTATATTTATGCTACAAGGAATGGAAAAGCTTTTTATCCAACAGACGAATATGGTAATGAATTTGCAATTCCATATAATACAACAAGAGCAAATTTTATTTTATCTGAAATGGGTCGACCTATAGCACCCAAAAAGAGAGATGGTTCAGTAAACTATGTAAAAGATAATTATGGTTTAGAATTACCTTACATATATAATAATGAAGAATTTATAGGAAAAAATTCAGCTGGAATTGATCAATATCCTAAAAATGAGTTTAATGATGAATATTATCCAAATAATATGTCAGAACCAATATTCACTTCTGATTCTAATGGTTATTATAAATATGCTTTATCTTCAACAAATAAAATAATATATCCATATATTTCAGGTGAAGAGTCTTATATAATAAGCGATAATCAAGATTCTTATACCATTTTAATAGATTCTTTAAATTATTTCCAACAATATGTTCAAAAGAATGGAAAGGAAATTTATCCTATAAAGTTTTTTAGAAATAACCAATTTACTGAAATGATAATATCAAATTTATATGCACAAAATGAAAATAATTTAACTTACTATCCAAAAGATTCTTTTTCTAATGAATACATAAACTCTAACGGAGAATTATTAAAATCTTATCCAATTACGATTGATAATCATACAATTATACCAAATTATAACAATAAACCTAAACTGAAATCAACAAACTCAGAATTATCAAATCAAATTAAATGTTTATTATATAGACCTGAATTTAAACGATATGATTTTCTTTTAAATTGCACATCTAAAAAATATCCAATTCTTCATAGTGAATCTTTTTCAGATAATACATATTTAAAATATATTATTGTTATTCTAGGAACAATTGCATTTATTTTATTTTTTGTACTTTTAATATAAGAAAAAAAACATACATTCAATTTTAAATAATTTTTTTATTTATGATAAAATACAACATTGAGGAAAACAGTTATTCAAAATATTTAACCATAACTTCATTAACAGTAGATATTTAAGTTGTAGTTGAATTTAGTATTAAAAAAGTTTTTCACTTTGAATATGGAACAGGATAACTTTTGGCACTTTGGACATCGTTTTGGTTCCTTTCTGGGTATTTGTGTAACATACACATCCAATTCTTGTCTTAAGTATTTAGCTTGTTGATATCCTTGAACAAATAAGTGGGTAATTTCTAAAGTTTGTACAAAATACTTGAGTTTTTCAATCCAGGATTTTTTACAATCTTGTTGAATAACAGCATCTTGAAAAGTTGCTAAAGTAAATTTTTTAACTCCCTTTAATGGGTTTGAGTTAAAACTAAATCCAATACATCCAACTTTATAAGATAATTTTTTTGGCAAGTCTAAATCATAGACAATTTCTTTGTGCTTTTTTGTCTTTGGTTCTTGTAAATCTTGTTGGACTTCTTTTGGCTCTTCATGTACATTTTCTGTACACAACTTTTTCTTAGGAGGTTCTTGTCGTTCTTGTTGAACTTCTTTTGGCTCGTCTCGTAACTTTTGTTGTTGGACTTCTTGTAAATCCTGGTCTCGTGCATGTACGGATAAATCAAGTGGTTCAGCATTTTGTTCTCCTTGTAACTTTTCTTCTTTGATTTTCTTATCTAAAATATTGTTCACGAAGTTTACCAATTCTTCAGGTATTTCGTCTAAGTTAATCTCAGGATTTGAAGAATAATCTATAGGCACTTCAAATACTGGAGCTTCGTTATTCGACATGTTGACTGTAGGAGTTTGAACAACAGAATAAAGTTTGCTCTACAAATATTTCCGCTTTTATACACATCCATGACCTACTTTTTTTTTTTTTTTTTTTTTTTTTTTTTTTTTTTTAACTCTATGTATTATATTACCTGAAGAATGTAATTTATTTATTTTATTTTTCTTTATTATTAAAATTATTTGAATATTATATATCAAACATTTTATGATGTAATAAATAATAAAATGTATAAAATAGTTTATAAATAAACATGATTTATTTTAAATAATTTATGAAATTAATAAAACCATAGGTAAAATTATTATTCATTATATTAAATTCATATGTGAAATCTTTTTATCAGTATATTACTTTACAAATGCAAAGATATCCGTCAACATCTAATTTAATCATTTGTAGATTTCATACTTTGTGAAATTTAAAATATGAAAATTCTGAAATTTAAAATTCTGTTCTAAAATTTCAAACTTTAATTTTTTTCTTTTGCATAATTTTAAAATTACTTTTTATAATTTTTAGATTTTATAAATTAGGCTTTGCATAATTTTCCTTAAATAGTAAAATTAACTTTTAATAAATAAAGATGATTCAGTTTGTCCATTTAATGAAATTAATAACACCATCTCATTTACAAATATGTAAAAAATATTACTCGTTATATTACATTCATACTCGAAATTTTTTTATTTTTTCATTTATTATAAGCATAACTAATCAATTTATGGGTGATGCTGTTATTTTTTGTAATACTGCACATGAAACTTCTATACCGGAAACAATGATTAATTCATTTTGTTATTTAAATGGAACATATACTGATATCAATGGAACTCAATATTATCATCATTATTATAAATGGATTTCTATGATTTTATTTTTACAAGTTTTTGCATTTTATATACCTTTTTTCATTTGGACTAGTAAATGTAGAGCTTATATTGAAAGTATTCTATTTGATAAAATTGGAAATCCATTAGAGTTAAATGAAACTAGATGTAATTATATATTAAAAGAAATAAAAAATTCTAATTTTAACATTTATTTAAAACATATAATATTAGAAATTGTGTTTTTTCTAAATGTTATTTTACAGTTTACCTTATTGCACATACTCTTAAATTTCAAGTATTTTACATTCCAGTTTGATTTATTATTTCCCTATAATACAAAATGCGACTTACAAGCTGTCGGTGCTAGCGGTAATCTCTCAAAATTAAAAATATTATGTAATTTACCATTAAATATTTTATACAAGAAAATATTTATAATAATATATGTATGGTTTTGGTGTTTAATTATTAGTAATTTGCTCTATTTTTGTATTGATACATATAATATGATTAAACAGAAAAAAACTTTAACATGTAATCAGTGGTTATTATATAAAATTATAAAATGGAATATTACAGGTGAAGATAAAAAATATATTATTGAAAAAATCTTTTAATTATTACCTATCGATAAAAAGGGTTAAATAAATAAAAAAAAAACGTATTAGTTAGTTAAAATATCTTTAATTACAGCTTATTAAATATTAATAATTCCTATAACAATAAATATTTTCAAAAAATAATAAAATTAATACAATAGATTTTAGTCAAATTATGAAATATAAAAAAGATATGTTTTGTGTTGGCCATTTTATAGTAACTTTATATAATTTTTTCGACTTAACCAATTGGGAGGTAAAGGATAAAGCAGAATTTTTTAAGAATATATATATTTTGAAGGATATGATGTTTTTTAATGAGCATGTATCGCTGCATATTAGCAATCACTTAAAAAATGTACTTTTCGTTTTTTAGGGTGTCTTTCTTTATGATCTTCTTTCAAAATATGTTTTTTTAAAGATTTCTTTGTTTTACGTTGACTGATTGATTTTAGTTCAGTTAGTTTCATATTTGCAATTTTATCTAAATTTTGAATTTTACTTTTATAATATTCAATAATATTTGATAAAATATCTGGATCAAATGTTATTTCTTTTTCGAGTTTTACTATTCTTTCTTGTATTATTGATTCGTTAAATTTCTCAAACACATATAGTAATGCTAAATGTACAATTTTTACTGACACTTTCATATTTCTATAAATTTCTCGAATAATAAAAATATGATTATTTTCATTTTTAAATTTTAAATTTTCTATATATGATTTTGCATTATAACCTTTAAATCCATCCATAGCTAAAATTTCATACAAAAATAATTGTTGATTTTTTTTTTTGTAATACTGTTACAAACTTTTGAATATCTAAAATGTTTAAATAATCAGAAAAATTTAGAATTTTGTAAACATTACATTCTTCATGCCGTAATTTTACACCATGATCAATTAAAAATTGCCATTTTTTCTCAATTTCCTTTTTATTTTCTGTATGTATACATATCATGTGATTGTCTATAAAACAGTTTAAATCAATATTTAAATAAGTTGCGCAATGTTGTAAGACTCTGAATTTTATTGTTTCTAATGTATTTAAATTACTTGATTGTTTAAAAGTATTCAACATATATTTCTCAAGTATATTTACTAACGATTCCATATTTGAAGTAAAAGTAAAAACAACTGTATTGTCATATTAATTATACATATGTATTAAAAAAATAAAATAAATAAATAAAAAAATAAAAAGAAAGTGTATAAAAATGGAAATAATAAATTGTAATTTTTTTAAGAAATGGGTGTCATTACAAAATGATTATATTTTTAAAGGAGGAAAAAAACCAATCAATTATTTTCCGAATTTTTTTAAATTTCATGTTTATAAAAATGCCAATTACGTAAATACACCTGACACTCTTTTAGCAGAAGAACACAAATTAAATTTTTCTAGTTTGGGTTTATTTAAATTAGAATGTCCTTGGAATGGTGATTTTCAATATGAAACAATTTCTTCATTTAACAAAAAAACAAATATAGTATATTTTGCTAAAAATTTAGATTATCTTGAAATTAATAATAGCGAAGCTATTTACGAAGTTAATTTAAATATGAATGATCATATTGGTAAAGTTATATTTCGAATGTCAAATTTTGAAATAAAAGACGAATATGCCTTTTTACCTAAAAGGATATTTTTACCAGAATTAAATTTAATATATGTAGATGCAGAAAATCAATTTCAAATTACATATTCACAAAATAAATTGGGTATTGGTATTCAAAATTCAAAAAATTACATTACAGATAATACTGAAGATAGTTTTTTATTTAATAAATCATTTTATATAGATGTTTATATAGATATGATTCATTTATTGACAATATATGTATTTTAACACTCTAATGTATTGTCATATAGTTTAAATACATTACAAGTTTCATTTATTGTACCATTTAAAGTTCCATAATTACTTTGAAATGTTAACTGAATTTTATTTAATCTTGATTTATAATTCATATGCAGTTTACTCACTGATTTAAAATTAGTTTTAAATGAATAGGCTTTGATTAATTTCACAAATGATCCTACATAAGGATATTTATATTTAAATTCTTCAATACCCATGTACCGTGCTTCATGTAAGTAAAAACACATATCTATATTTATGTATGGTTGACTCACAAAAAATATAACTAATTTGTGGTTTTCCTTTAATAAAAATACTGATTTGTCATTTGTACGAAACGTATTCAAATGACATTGTAACATTTCAAATTGTCTCGTGTTACTAAAAAATAGAATATTTTTTACTGAGTCAAACAATATTATATATCTCTTCCAAGTTTCATAAACATGATTTAGATTAACATTCTGTGATATAGAATAAAATTTCTTTAAATATAAACAAACTTCTTCAGCAGAATATGTTATATGCTTTTTAACTGATTGTTTATAAAGGATATTTTTACTTTTATATTCTATTATTGTAACTTTAGCTTTAGAATAATTAATAGAAACTCTAAATACCGCATTTCTTGGACATTGTACATAATCACCAGGTTGTACTTTGGTTAATAAATAATTACAATGTAAATGTAATTTTTTTAAAGGAATTTTTAGTGAACGTAGCCAACTATATTTCTCCATTAAAAGGTTATAAAAGGGTTTGATCTTTAATAAGTTATATTTATCTTCTATTGAAATATATTCTCGTAGTACTTTTAGTTGAAGTTCTATAGGTAAATCAAAAAACATAGTAATGAGAAAATTTTATAAATAGATACATTAAAAAGGGTTTTTCATATTTGTTTTTCTTTTTTAAAAAAAATAATTTTTATAATTAAAATTAATAATTGAAAAAAGGAAAAGAAAATAAGAATGTATCCATTAAAAAAATACCGAATAGATTCATTTGGCAATGAGATATATGAAAAAGAAAATGGTAAAGAAATTTATTTAAGGTTAAATGAAAGAGATATTTTAGCTAAGAGAAAAAACTCCTCTGGAATTTTAATTCCTTATTTTGCAACAGATGCAAAAGGACACCCTATATGTCCTTATATTCCCAAAATGAAGTACGTAGAATTGGATATACCATATCCTAAAAATTCTCAAAACAAAGAACTTTATCCACGTCGTAACAAAGATGAATATTATATAGGTATTGGAGGAAACTGTAAATATGCAAGAGACGAAAACAATGAGCAATATTATGCTATGCAATACAACGAAGAATATTATGCTTTTAAACATAACGAAAAAAATGAAACAATCGAATATCCTAGAGAAAATAACAGAGGCGAGTTTATTTACATAATAGTAGATGATATGTTTCGGTATCCTGAGAATTTAACTAAGAAAAATGTTATTTTTCCATTAGATTCAAAGGGAAATCAAACATATTTAGAAAAAAATGGTAAACAAATTTACGCATATTCATTTCGTGAGGGAGTGTTCTATGCTAAAAACAGAAATGGTGATGAGATTTTAGCAACTGACCAAGGAATACCTTATTATGGATTTATAATAAAAAGGAGTGGAAAAGAAGAAATTTATCCAAAATTAAAAAATAAAAACGAATTTTATTTGTCATATAATAACTTAAAAGTATATGCTAAAACATCTTACAAAGATGAATATTATGCACAGAAATGGCAAGGTGGTGATTATTTTGCAGATAATAATGGTATAGAATATTATGCGACAAACAATAATAATATAGAAATTTATCCTCGTAATAAATACAATAACCAATGTTATAAAATTATGAATAATATTGAATGTGTAGCTATAAATAAAAATACACAAAAAGGATTTTATGCAAAAGACGCAAATTTAAATGAGATTTATCCAAAAAAATTTATTCTTGAAGAAGAAATAAACAGAGAAAAGAAACAAAATATTCCCATTTTAACTATAGAAGATATAAATTCTCATAATGCAACTTCTAATTAAAAAGCTGTTTAAAATAAGTATGGAAACTTATTGCGTTAAATGTAGAAAAAAAACGGAAACAGTAGATATGAAATTATCTACAACTAAAAATAACACACTTATGCTTAAAGGTACGTGTTTAGAATGTAACTCTAAAAAAAGTTCTTTTATTAAAAAAGAATATTATAATACTGAATAACAATTGTCAAAATCTTGTTCAGATTTTATCACACAACACTCATCTATAGAAATTATTAATCCAAATAAAAAATTCCCATATTTTTCATCTTCATATCGCCATATTTTTGGATTTTTCTTGCAAACTATTAAACACATCACTTTTAAATGAGGAAATGACGTAATTTTTAAATTATTGTCATACATCTCACATTTAAAATTGAGCGATTTTAAAAAGTCTACATCTTCTTCTTTTATGTTATATAAAATACAATCATTCCAAAACTTATGTATTAAACTATATTCCTCTGTTGTTATTATTTTTCGATGTAAACCATCCTCTAAAATACTTCTGTGAAAGCGAGTAAAACATTTTTTTGTCATGTGTATTTTGTATTCATATTTTGGTGTTTATATACTTAACAATAAATAAAATAATCAAACAAAAAATATATAAAAGAAAAAATATTTATTTTATTTTGAATAAAAATTATTTACAATATATATTTAGCAATTTATTTTACAATTTTCTTCTGGAGTACATTTTATTTTCATATATAATTTATATAAAATTTACAATACATATTTAGCTTTTATAATTTTTCTTCTGGATAAATAAGTACATTTTATATGCATATTTAATTTATACGAAAATGTCCAATGTTTTATTAACCAAATTTTAAAACTTCCATAATCCATATATCGAGCTCGTGTTTTCAAATAACGCTCTGGAGAAATGAAAAAGGATAACCACATAGGTGAGTTTTTATCATACACACATATGAAATATGTGAATGATCTTTGTTTAAAAAGATAGGCACATTCTGCTGTTGTATGCACCAAAACATTTTTAGGTAGTTTCTCTATCATGCCCTGTTCGAAGAGTATAAATTTTTTATCTGAACATACATAAATATCACCATCCACACGAGCAAAATTTTCTTTAAACTGTAAGATGAAGTCTTTAAAATAGTTCAAACTAAATTCCTTGATATACTTCCTTTTTTCATCAAAATGAACTTTAGAAAAACATTTTATAGATAAAGTACCGTTAGATTTATTTACCTGTACTTTGTAAAATGTATTTCTGACATCGCACCAATATAAACCAGAATCTATCTCATATAACATTGCTACTGTTTTCAATGAACGAAGAGAAATTTTAGGTAATGTTTTCCATGAGCATTTGGATGTTAAAATGTCTTCAAACTCTTCCATGGTGAATAATTTACATTTTTCATCTAAACTTAAATTGCGAAAAATTTTAGCTTGAATTTCGGGTGGTAACGTCAACAACATTCTGAACGAATGATTGAATTCTGAATTGTTAGGTATTTATATGTTCAACACTTAGAATAATGACGTCATTTGCCGTCATTGCTATGCAATAAGATTGAAATACTCAGTTTTAATTGGTTGAGCCAATATTGTTAAATCTACTGCAATTGGCTGAGTTAGTCATGCGATTGAAAGTGTTTTTTTTCACAAATAATAATATTTATAATGAAATAGGAAATTTTTTCATTTTATATATCAATTTATATAAATTTTTTCCATAACAATAATATAAGAACTTTGTAAGATCTACAATCTATAGACTATTTATCTATATATATTTTTAAAAAAGTCAAATGGCGAATATGATAATTTTTTTTCCTTTGTAATCTAGAATCTAAAATAAATAAATAATTTACTCCTGCAAGATCCTAAAGATATTTTTTCACAACTTTCCAAATATATTATAAAAACATCTAACTCTTCAATATTTACATATCATGTTTTTTAATTTTCATATTTTTTTATTATTATTATGTTGTTGTTGTAAAACATTTAAATATTCCTGTCGTATTAAAATTAAATTCTGCCCAATTTATTTTTTAATATATTACTTTTTATTATTTTTTCGATTATTTAATTTAAATTTATTTTCTTGTAAAATATAAAAATTATAAAAAATAATAACAAAATTTTATTATTAAAATTTATTTTTTTAATAATTAGTCTTCAAAAGAGACTGTGCTTGCTTTTTTAATATATTATATTAAAGTATTTTAACATATCTTTTCATAATATGTTAAATTTATATATAGAAGAAAAAAATGAAAATATTATACCTTATGTAAAAAGTGGATTAGTTAATATTTTGAACATAAAACCAAAACATTATTTTACTATTGAAAAGAAAACTTGTGCTTGTAATACTAAAAACGGTATTGCAGTTGATGGATTTTCCATTATAATAAATAGTTTAGATAATTATGTAAAATGTCACGAAAATTACGTATTTGAATTTGGATCGAAAAATGAGTTAGAATCTGCAATATTTTGGTTATTAAAATCTAAATTTTATACATTTGATTGTAAATTCGAAAAATTAGAACCCGAGATAAGTAAAAAATTGGTATTTAATCGATGTTTTTCTGAAAAATTCTTTTTTATTAGTTTTGAAAAATGCGGGTGTAAAAAATATACTACCCGTGGAAAACCTGTATTATGTATGGAAGGTATTGTACTTACATCAAATAATATAGGTCCTACTATTAAAAGTGCGAATGGTTTAAATTAAAAAAACACAGTCAGATTACAATTTTTTCTTCTTTGTAATGCATATAAATACAATCACAATAAATTTGCTCTTACCTAATCTATCAATTTAAAATTAGAATTTGCAGGATAAATAATTTTCCAATATGACTTGCTTTTACATTGTTTGATGTTTATATTCACATTATTTTTATCAGTGTTTGAAAATGTAACCAAACAGTTTTCATATGCAATACTTTTATCATATGACTCATTTTGTTCTCGTATTTGAAAAGAAATTGGTGATAATTTTACTGTAATTGTAAAGAAATTACTTTTTTCTTTCAAAATGACAGTATTGTCATCGTTTATTATCAGTTTGAAACTTTGAGGTAAAAACCATTCCGGTTGTATTAAACATTCATTATTTTCTATTTGGTATGTTTTTTTCCAATTGCGCCATCGAACGATATTTTGAGAGTTTTGAATAGAAAAAAATGTGCCTTCATAAGAGTAAATAAGAAAATCATCATTGTTAAATAAATAATAATATTTTCGAAATTTTTTAAAAGTATTTAGCATTACAAAACGACTCGAACAATATTTTATGATTTCACTGACCTTTTCTAATTGAACTTGAGTATAATTATAAAACTGATAAATAGTAAAAGTTAAGTTTTGATCATTGATAGAGATATAATATCTATATCTCAGATTTTGTTTATGTAAATACCATCCTGGTTTTATTAAGTAAAGTAAATTAGAAAATTTAAGAGAAGCTTCAAACCAAACACTTTTCATTGAGAGGAGAAATGCAAATTGAGGAATGTGTGATAAAATATATGTTTTATCCGAAATTGAAACATATTCTCTAATGATTTTTGAGATTACTAAATCAGGTAAGTCAAAGAAAGGAAAACTATTCATCTTGGTTTAAAACTATATTCGAATCATGAAACATTATTTTAAATTACTATTATATATCTAACATTCAAAATTGAGTAATAAAAAAATTTGAAAAGTAAAAATTTTTAAAAGTAAAAATTTGAAAAGTAAAAATTTGAAAAGTAAAATTTTAAAAAGTAAAATTTTAAAAAGTAAAATTTTAAAAAGTAAAATTTTAAAAAATAAAATTTTAAAAAGTAAAATTTTAAAAAGTAAAATTTT
>CAWVNO010001799.1:67500-71547 GCA_963930645.1 Salticus scenicus
GAAAAAGTAAAAAAATGTAAAATTATGAAAAAGTAAAAAAATGTAAAATTATGAAAAAGTAAAAAAATGTAAAATTATGAAAAAGTAAAAAAATGTAAAATTATGAAAAAGTAAAAAATGTAAAATTGTGGAAAAGTAAAAAATGTAAAATGTAAAATTATGAAAAAGTAAAAAATGTAAAATGTAAAATTATGAAAAAGTAAAAAATGTAAAATGTAAAATTATGAAAAAGTAAAATTTTGAAAAGGTAAAATTTTGAAAATGTAAAAATTTGAAAAAGTAAAATTTTGAAAAAGTAAAATTTTGAAAAAGTAAAATTTTGAAAAGGTAAAAATTTGAAAAAGTAAATCTGAAACATAAATAAAAAAATAACATAACATAATAATAATTTAAAAAAAAAAAAAAAAAAAAAAAAAAAAAAAATTTTTTTTTTTTTTTTTTTTTTTTTTTTTTTTTTTATGTTGTATTATTTTTTTATGTTATGTTATTTTTTCCTTTTCAATTTTTTTTCCTTTTCAAATTTTTACTTTTCAAATTTTTTTACTTTTTCAAAATTTTACTTTTCAAATTTTTTTACTTTCCAAAATTTTACTTTTCAAATTTTTTTACTTTCCAAAATTTTGCTTTTCAAATTTTTTTACTTTTCAAAATTTTACTTTTCAAATTTTTTTACTTTTCAAATTTTTACTTTTTCAAAATTTTTACTTTTCAAATTTTTAATTTTCAAAATTTTTACTTTTTCAAAATTTTTACTTTTTCAAAATTTTTACTTTTTCAAAATTTTTACTTTTTCAAAATTTTACTTTTTCAAAATTTTCAAAATTTTACTTTTCAAATTTTTTTACTTTTTAAAATTTTACTTTTCAAAATTTTTACTTTTTCAAATTTTTACTTTTTCAAATTTTTACTTTTTCAAATTTTTACTTTTTCAAATTTTTACTTTTTCAAAATTTTACTTTTTCAAATTTTTACTTTTTCAAATTTTTAATTTTCAAAATTTTTACTTTTTCAAAATTTTTACTTTTTCAAAATTTTTACTTTTTCAAAATTTTTACTTTTTCAAAATTTTTACTTTTTCAAAATTTTTACTTTTTCAAAATTTTTACTTTTTCTTACTTTTTCAAAATTTTACTTTTTCAAATTTTTTTACAAAAATTACAAATGTAAAATTTTGAAAAGTAAAAATTTGAAAAAGTAAAATTTTGAAAAAGTTAAATTTTGAAAAAGTAAAAATTTGAAAAAGTAAAAATTTGAAAAAGTAAAAATTTGAAAATGTAAAATTTTGAAAAAGTAAAATTTTGAAAATGTAAAAATTTGAAAAAGTAAAAATTTGAAAAAGTAAAAATTTGAAAATGTAAAAATTTGAAAAAGTAAAATTTTGAAAAAGTAAAATTTTGAAAAAGTAAAATTTTGAAAAAGTAAAATTTTGAAAAAGTAAAATTTTGAAAAAAGTAAAATTTTGAAAAAGTAAAATTTTGAAAAAGTAAAATTTTGAAAAGGTAAAAATTTGAAAAAGTAAAATTTTGAAAATATAAAAATTTGAAAAAGTAAAATTTTGAAAAAGTAAAATTTTGAAAAAGTAAAATTTTGAAAAGGTAAAATTTGAAAAAGTAAATCTGAAACATAAATAAAAAAATAACATAACATAATAATAATAAAAAAAAAAAAAAAAAAAAAAATTTTTTTTTTTTTTTTTTTTTAATGTTGTATTATTTTTTTATGTTATGTTATTTTTTCCTTTTCAAATTTTTTTACTTTTTCAAAATTTTACTTTTCAAATTTTTTTACTTTCCAAAATTTTACTTTTCAAATTTTTTTACTTTTCAAAATTTTACTTTTCAAATTTTTTTACTTTTCAAATTTTTTTACTTTTCAAATTTTTACTTTTTCAAAATTTTTACTTTTCAAATTTTTAATTTTCAAAATTTTTACTTTTTCAAAATTTTTACTTTTTCAAAATTTTTACTTTTTCAAAATTTTACTTTTTCAAATTTTTTTACAAAAATTACAAATGTAAAATTTTGAAAAGTAAAAATTTGAAAAAGTAAAATTTTGAAAAAGTAAAATTTTGAAAAAGTAAAAATTTGAAAAAGTAAAATTTTGAAAAAGTAAAAATTTGAAAAAGTAAAAATTTGAAAATGTAAAAATTTGAAAATGTAAAAATTTGAAAAAGTAAAATTTTGAAAATGTAAAAATTTGAAAAAGTAAAATTTTGAAAAAGTAAAATTTTGAAAAAGTAAAGTTAAATGTAAAATTATAAAAAGTAAAAAAATGTTAAATGTAAAATTATAAAAAGTAAAAAAATGTTAAATGTAAAATTATAAAAAGTAAAAAAATGTTAAATGTAAAATTATAAAAAGTAAAAAAATGTTAAATGTAAAATTATAAAAAGTAAAAAAATGTTAAATGTAAAATTATAAAAAGTAAAAAAATGTTAAATGTAAAATTATAAAAAGTAAAAAAATGTTAAATGTAAAATTATAAAAAGTAAAAAATGTTAAATGTAAAATTATAAAAAGTAAAAAATGTTAAATGTAAAATTATAAAAAGTAAAAAATGTTAAATGTAAAATTATAAAAAGTAAAAAATGTTAAATGTAAAATTATAAAAAGTAAAAAAATGTTAAATGTAAAATTATGAACTGTAAAAAAAATGTAAAATTATGAAATGTAAAAAAAATGTTAAATGTAAAATTATGAAATGTAAAAAAAATGTTAAATGTAAAATTATGAAATGTAAAAAAATGTAAAATGATAAAATGTAAAAAAAATGTTAAATGTAAAATTATGAAATGTAAAAAAAATGTTAAATGTAAAATTATGAAATGTAAAAAAATGTAAAATTATAAAATGTAAAAAAAATGTTAAATGTAAAATTATGAAATGTAAAAAAAATGTTAAATGTAAAATTATGAAACGTAAATAAAAAAATATTATAACTAAAAAAAAAAAAAAAAAAAAAAAAAATTTTTTTTTTTTTTTTTTTTTTTTTTTTTTTAGTTATAATATTTTTTTATTTACGTTTTAGATTTTACTTTTCATAATTTTAGATTTTTAAAATATAAAATGTTTAATAAAATTTTGAATTTGTAAAATTTTGAATATCTAAAATATGAGAAATAAATACTTTCTACATTTTGTAATTTTTACATTTTGTTATTTTACTTCTACATTTTAAAAAGTTGACATTTCATAATTTTACATTTTGTCATTTTGTAATTTTACTTCTACGTTTTAAAAAGCTGACATTTCATAATTTTACATATTGTCATTTTGTAATTTTACTTCTACATTTTGTAATTTTTACATTTTGTAATTTTTACATTTTGTAATTTTTACATTTTGTAATTTTTACATTTTGTAATTTTTACATTTTGTAATTTTTTACATTTTGTAATTTTTTACATTTTGTAATTTTTTACATTTTGTAAAAAATTTAAAATGTAAAATTATGAAGAGTAAAAAAATGTTAAACGTAAAATTATGAAGAGTAAAAAAATGTTAAACGTAAAATTATAAAAAGTAAAAAAATGTTAAATGTAAAATTATAAAAAGTAAAAAAATGTTAAATGTCAAATTATAAAAAGTAAAAAAAATGTTAAATGTAAAATTATAAAAAGTAAAAAAATGTTAAATGTAAAATTATAAAAAGTAAAAAAATGTTAAATGTCAAATTATGAAATGTAAAAAAATGTTAAATATAAAATTATGAAATGTAAAAAAAATGTTAAATGTAAAATTATGAAATATAAAAAAATGTTAAATGTAAAATTATGAAATATAAAAAAATGTTAAATGTAAAATTATGAAATGTAAAAAAATGTTAAATGTAAAATTATGAAATGTAAAAAAATGTTAAATGTAAAATTATGAAATGTAAAAAAAATGTTAAATGTAAAAAAAATGTTAAATGTAAAAAAAATGTTAAATATAAAATTATGAAACGTAAATAAAAAAATATTATAACTAAAAAAAAAAAAAAAAAAAAAAAAAAAAAAAATTTTTTTTTTTTTTTTTTTTTTTTTTTTTTTTTTAGTTATACTATTTT
>CAWVNO010001801.1:0-15000 GCA_963930645.1 Salticus scenicus
ATTATGTGCAAAATCGTATATTATATTAATTTTCTTTCAATGGCACGGCCTTTACGACTAAGCATTGACCGAAGGGTGGCCGAATTGACGACCTTGTGTGAAGGGGCACCCAATGTGTGGTCATCGCAATTCCTAGCAGGGACAGTATATACCTGCCTTGTCCGGGATTCGAGCCCAGGCGAAACAGTTAGTAAAGTCAGGGACGATAACCACGACACTTGGCAGCAGTGACATTGAAATTGAACTTCATTGCATTTCAAAACTTTAATTTCTCAAGAATATATATATATTTTTTTCTATCCGTAAGGTTTTTGAGGAAAAAAAAATATATATTTTGCCATATAAAAATTATCTAAATATAAAGTATATCTACAAAATGAATTTAGAGAAAATACAAAATTTATTGCTTTAGAAAAATATGTTAAATTAAACATTTTTTAGACTTTTCAAAATATTCAATCATTTTTTGTAAAATTTCTTAACTAAAGTTAGTTAATATCACTAAATATGAATTAATTTTGTAGCTATCTTTTATATAAACGTGTGTACAAAATTTTAAAATGAAATGTATAAAGAGTTTTTTTTTTATTACCCATTAATATTACATTTGTAAGAACGTTCACTAATAAATAAAGCATAAGTATTGTCTTGTCACTAATATATTCAACATTGAAACTAATTTTTAACTACCTAACAGTTTTCAGTAAAACCTGATCTTGAATGGTGAATTATAATTAAGCACACAAATGCACACAAAAGGCGGCATGAAGTGCAACATGAACATACGTTTGCCCAAAAGTAAGGTAAGTGGAAAGTTAAAGAAACAGAAGTTTTCTTACAGTTCTGGTGGGAACATTTGCTTAACCCTTTCACGCCCAAGGGAAATATTTTTCACTTCTACAAAAATCGTTATCGATTGTTCAATTATTATTGAATCGATATTTTTTTTACTGAATGTCAAAATAAAACGTATGTCCAAGGCAGCAAATGTGTTTCTGAACGAATAAAAAAAAAACGTATAGAAAATAGGACACATAATAAATGTGTTATGTGCAATGTCCACATGTGCTTCACAAGTAAACGAAATTGTTTCGTAGAATACCATAACTAGCTATTTATTTTACTTTTCTGATAATTTTTATATTACAAAGCAATAAATAAAATACCGATATAATAAACCTAACTCTTCGTTTATTTACTTTTATGGTCCATAGGGAAAATATTTCCCATGAAATTATAGGAAACCTATACACCCTGCTATGTTTTTCTGGTGATATTCTCTTACTTTACACCCACAATAGCTAAAATATTGTGTTGTATTGGCATATTTAGTCTTGGAAATCTTATGGTCCTGAAAGGGTTAAAAGAGAGTGAACATTTAAGATATGGTAAAAAAAGAAAAGAAAAAGTAAAGAATCAAAAAAAAAAGCACAGAATAATAATAAATGATATATATATATATATATATATATAAATATATAAAGAAAAATAGGAATGGGAAACTGTATGCAAGAAACTTCAGATATCAAGTAGGAAAGAGGATAAAAGAAGGCATTTAAATTTTTTTTTTGAATATTCAAATGCTAAGTGAGAAGAGAAAATATGAAGAGTAATACAAATGTAAATAAATAAATAAATAAATAAAATAAAAGCAATACCAGTAAGATCAACAGTAGAGAGATATAGAATTTCTTTTGTTTTTCTGTATGGTAACTAAAAATAAGCAACTTTTAATTTTCCGAACAAGGAAAGTATAGTCGTCATGATTTGTGAAATGGATTTTGTATCTCACATAGCTCAAAAAAGAATAGTCGTAGAATATTGCAAATTTATATTTGGGATTATCGTGAAGTCTAATAGTACACCTCTAACTTTGATTTTGATACGACTTTCCTTTTCAAAGATATATACGATTTTATACGATTTTTCGTGATGCATGTATGTGTGTGCGTGAACACGATAGCATCGAAACTCTTTGTTTTAGGAAGAGATTACATTAAAAGTAGCAGTCAAAGGTGTTACAAAGAAAAATTATTTGGTGCTAATTTAGTTTATATTGATAAAAATAGCATAATATAGCGATAAACGAGCATATAAACAATATTTAACAAAATAATTACTAAAGCATACAAATTTGCAAGTAACATCATTTTAAAATTCATATTTTTTTTTACATGATAAATTTTAAAAAATGAAGTAAAGTATACCCTATCTAATAATAAATAATACATAATTACACTTTTTAAGTTTCTTGTTGTCTTTCCAATTTCGAGAAAAAAGCAAAGTATTATATGATTTAACTTCGTTTCTTTTTAGGGTCACGTCTATAAAGCAGTTTTTTGTCAATAGTGAAGGATTACTAAGTATAATTTGCCATTTTAGTTTTTGTAAAATAAGATCGGATAGTAGATGCAAACTTGTTCTAAAAAGCGTTATGCAATAAATAATAAGAGCAAATTATTAGCCAGTTTAACAGTACACCGAACTATAGTAAATATCAGATTGAAAAATAATAATGTTTGTTATCTGTATCTGTAATCATGATTTTCATTCCATAATATGCAAACTAATGATTCACACAGCTTTCTTCAATTTATTTCCAACTATTCACAATTTTCACCAGTGTATTCTTCGACCACATTTCATGAAACCATGGAAGCATCTGCGCAAGTGCTAACTCAACGAGTCCAATGCTTAAATACAGGTGACAGTCATCTGACTCAGAGAAAATGAGCAATAACAGAGCACGGAATTACTGGATGTTTTCCAAACTGTCGGACAAGCTGGCATCCTTCCAACATTTTGGATGCGTCCTCACTGCTAATTTTCAGATATGTGGCTGCACTGTAGCTATGTTTACTGCAAATAAATAAATAATAAAATAAAATAAATAGATAGATAGATAAAAATATATTTTTCAGACACAGTGCATTTATGCTAGAATTAAATCCGTAAATAAATATATATATACAGGGTGTTTATAAAGTCCCGGACCCATTTTCATGTTTAATAACTCATAAAATAATAAAGATAGATTAAAATTAATAACATAAATGGTTAGATAGACTCAAAAAGTTTCATGACCCTTGTCAATGAACTTCCACGTGTGCCCCCTACGTCGCACGAAGAATATCAAGTTGATAGTCAATTTCACGCCAGGTAGTGGCAAGCATGTCTGAATTAACCACATGCATCTCAAATTAACCACACGCGCAGACGATATTTACAAAAGTAAAGATATTCAAACCTGAAAAGAAAATATATGAGTTATTCCCTCAATAAATGCCATAAGTTTGTTTATATCTTTATTCTTTTATGAGTTATTAAACATCAAAATGGGTCCGGGACTTTATAAACACCCTGTATATTATCCCTGTAAATAATTCGTATTCTTTAAGTTGTCATCATTATCGTTATCAATATAGCTATTACACTTTTTAAAGAAATTAAATGGGAAAGAAGCATTGGATTTTGTTGGATGTAAAGTTATACTTTTGCTTTCAGGTTTGCAAATATAACAGGCCGAATTTGAAAATTCTTTGCTGCATCATATACCTTTCTGAGTTTTTCAGTGAGATTATTGTCTCTGTAGTCTTCAAACATTCTTGATGCGCATAGCTAATTATTTTTATTCGAATTTTGTTGATTGGTCTCTTGGTGTGGATTAGAACAACACAGTGGGGTTGTTGGTGAGAGTCACTCCTTGGCAGTGGCTGTTATGGGTTTATTATTTTGGGGATAGAAATACATACACTAAGGCAATATTATATGCTTGTATGTAGGAGAAAAGGTACAGGTTAATACATTTCTGCTTTTAGAAGCTAAAAAAAAAATGCCACTTATACAGACAAATTTTCATTTATATCTTGCAGTTATCATTTATATTTGGTAGTTGTATATATATATATATATATACAAGACGAAGACGAAATATCGAAAGGTTAAAAACTCAAAAACTAATAAGAAATATTTAAACAGAATTTACATATTACACGCGCAATAAAATTCAGCAATTTTAAGACATTTAAACCTAAGTAAAAATTAAATAACATTACAGAAAAACAGAAAAAATAACAATAGAACCAAAAAAAAAAAAAAAAAAAAAAAAAAAGAAGAAGCATTGAGGCTATCGACAGGGAGAACCCTCAGATGCAGGGTGGAAAAAGAACAGCAAGACGTTTCAAGAGATACTAGCAAAAGTTTAAAATATCTTGGTCTCCTACGTCTCGCCAAAACACAAAATCCATAACTACTGTAGCACGAAATTAAGAATGAAGAATTTATGAAATAAAAAAGGAAAATAAACAAAATTACACAACAATATATACAAATATAAATGTAATAACTTACGAAAGATTATAAAAAAAATATTTGCCAAAAACACAAAAAGTATACATGAATACATCTAAAATTGAAAACTTGTACTTAATACTTAAAAGTTGCAGATAGCAGTGAAACTATAAGAAGGATAACCGTTCGACCTTGCAGTTTTGGATAAATTGCGCAATGGAACCTCGATACTATTGCAATTGTTGAAAATTCTTTTAATTCTAGCAATTTGCGAAAACAAAATATTTTTGAAAACTTTTACACTAATAAATGATAACCAAGTAGTTAAACTTATAACTTTAAAATCGAAATCTAACCTTTCATCATGAAGATTAATAATCCAAAACTCTTTAACTAATTTAATTCTTAAATCTAAAAAGGAAATTATAGCTTAATTACTAATGTGTTTTAAAATTACTTCCTTATGATAAATAACTACAGAAACCTCTAAGAAATTATTGCAATTAAAGGATATAAAATCATCAATATATCTAAAAAAATTTTACTTTACAATTAACTAATATTTTCTTATAAAAATATAGAAATATATTCGCAAAGGCAATAGATAAAAAATTCCCATAGGATTCCTTTAATTTGTAAAAAAATATTCATAACCATTATATAAAATATTTTCAAAGAAACAAAATTTAACTAAATTAATCCAGTAATCCCAATCGCAGTCTATAACTACACTAAATTCGTCATATATATATCTTATTACAAATCATAATAATGCCATAATGGGTGATGCTTCTGAATAAATTTTCAAAATTAAACTTGTTAATCGAATATATTTATTCGATTTTATAAAACGAATATATATATCGATTCGATTTAAATAAATTTTTATTTCCTTATTTTTAATTTTGGGGCGGGTTCGTGTGCTCATGTTCAACTGTGCACTGTAAAAAAAAAAAAAAAAAAAAAAACTGTTAAAAGTACAGGAAAAATCTGACAGCTGGGGTGCCAGTATTTCTCCGTCAAATATACAGGACAAAATTATACTTTTAACAAAAAAACCTGTTTGATTTACAGGATTCCTGTGTAAAATATATGTCAGTGATACAATTTTACGGTTTTAAACTGTATATATTGACGGAGAAAAACGGGCACCCCAGCTGCCAGATTTTCCCTGTACTTTTAACAGATTTTTTTTTTTTTTTTTTTTGCAGTGTGGAGAGTTATTACGGCTCATAGGGTTGTGCGAAAATATCCCATTACAATTTTGATCTACCACGGAGGTAATCTTCACCCTTTCCGCTGTGGTGGCAAACAACCTTCTAGCAACACAGTCTAATGAGGACAAAACTCCATTATGCAGTCGATCCCTCAGCAGACTATATGAGGGAGGCAAACACCCCGAAGTACTAGCCGCAATTAATTCTGATTTGACTTATGTTTTTTATAACGGGAACCGAAATTAGCCGTATAAGTAAAATGCGAGACCTAATATTTCAATATGAGATACAGTCGGTAACAAAAGTCTCCTAACACTAGCAAAAATTCCTATGTAAAAAAAGTACACTTAATACAGTTCTGTTAAATAAATCCTTCTTGAATCCCGTTTTTAGACTGATTAAGAACAGGATTCGACAAGTATTTATTTGACAAAACTGTATTAAGTGTTCTTTTTTTATATAGGAATTTTTGCTAGTGTTCGGAGACTTTTGTTACCGACTGTACTTTGCGCAATCTTCTACACTTTTTCTGTTTCGGATATAGGAAGAAAAATATTTGCTGGAGTATTCCTTTAATCAAAAGAAATTGTGTCCCAGTAAAACTTTTGTACATCATTTCGCAGCAATACAAAGAAGACGAATATCATAATATTCTTTACTGCGTACTATTTCAATTAATGAATAGTATTTATTGTAGAATATGTGAATTTCTTGAGTAAAATCTATTAGTATTTGTCAAAAAACATCTGTTTCTGTTAGATTTAGTTTTATGTGAATTATTATCTTTATACTAGGCTAAATTCTGTTTGCTATCAAAGAAAGTTTATTCTAAATCGATTAAATTTAATCCAGCTTTTTATTAAAGGATTTTCTTAAGGGTACCAAGAATACTTTAGCTTCATTAAATTGTTTATTTACCGTAATTTCTGGTAGATACCCCGCAGGTTATATAATTCAGTTTTGCACCAGAAATTTCATTTGTTAAATAAATTTATATTTGTACGAGCTCTTCGTTCGAAAAAGTATAGATTTCTTTATTAAATAAAATTTCTGGTGGAGAAATGACACATCTTACCTGCGGGTTATCTACCAGAAATTACGGAAATTGTAAATTTGAATTATAAGAGAAACTCTGTATTTCATATAAAGACAGATTATACATAAAGGGTTAAAATAACAAGTTCTGTACATAAATGTACTTAAGAAATAATGGAAAATTGTTTTCGAAAGAGATTTATGACGTATGTTTTTGTGCTGAGGGGTTACCTCTATTGAGCATAGTATGTACATTTATAAATATTTCAAAGCTGTTACTGAATTTTAAAGTTTATTCCGAATTATTCAGACAAATTACACCCGTATCACTCATTGTAACATACCAATCTTGGTCAAAATCCTCAAGTGGTATTCCAATATGATCTTTAAAATATCCAACTTGAATTTTCTGTAATTATTTGTTTTTATGTTATGCTGATAACAAACATACAATCAGATAAAACGCTAAAATCCTAATTTTCGTATATAGGAAACTCAAAATATTAAGTCTAGACTTCGTGCTAATATTTTTACTTTCTTCTATATGTGTATATAAAGTATTGGATTCGTGAAAATTTTCGAACTCCAGTTTTTGATGGGTTTACACGTTTTGGGATATCCTGAACACGATTTGACTGTTTTTAGAAACTGTCTGTCTGTCAGTCTGTCTGTGTGTGTGTATCACGAATTTTGTGGACGCTGTAACTCACGAACTAATGAACGAAATTTAACCAAACTTGGTATTTAGTTGAACCCTGACATAAACGGGTGCTGAATCGATTTTTTTAATCAATTTCTCAACAGGTGGCGCTTTGATCGTCTTTTTTCTAAATTTTTAACATGGCAGTATAGGACAAAATTTCGTATAAATATACATAATAGAGTTATTTTAAACATGTGATTTTGAAATTAATATGAATTATTTATAATAGTAGTAGTTAACTAGGAAAAATATTTTGTGCAAGTGGGAGCATTGCTTCACCCTCCTGGGGGGGAAGTACACCCCCGGGGAGAGTAAATTTTCAATATTGGTGTCTTTCGAAAGATCTCGTTAGTACCTTTAAAATGAATGGTTGAACTATAGATAGGTGATATTTTAAAATAAAGTTATAGATTTTTTTTTTTTTTTTTTTTTTAACGAAAAAAAAAATCGTATTTCTTTTGATATAGGCAAAAAGTTGACTTTCTTTCGGTATTTAGTGATATAATTCTGTCAGATAAAACTCGTCTTCATTTATAATGGAAAATAATTTAATAAGTTAATAAATAATTTGTATTCAATGAACTTTGTGTAAAATTATATAGAAGATAGTCTTGTGACGGCCACATCATTATAGTTCCTATAAGTTTTTCCGATAACTGACTTACAGACACACACTGGGTGCAATCGCTGAAAATATGATTTTCGTATTCAAAGAATATCAAAACGTGCAAATATAGAAAAAACTCACTTTAAAAATTTTTAACCAAAAAAAATACTTTAACGGACTAGCGTTAGTATGTAAAAATAGTTTAGAAAGTTCAATCATCTTCTGCATTACATTAAAAGAGTATTTTAACATATGATAAATAAATACCGAAAAAAAAATTAACTTAATTAAATTAATTTTAAGTATATTTCATCTAGTTAGTTTATTGAGCAGATTTATTTTTTAACTAAATAAATATTCCTTTTTCTGTACATAAAAATATGTGCGTAATATAGGCCGTTCAAATTTTTATAAACTTTGTTAAAAAAATCATTATTTCAGACTTATATTGTTCTAGTAATTTCTTTTTTTGTTATTTAAGAAAACAAAGGAAGAAATAAAAACCAACCCAAACTAATTCTCCCAAACGACAAAAACAGATGGTTTTTCGAAATATCTGACAAAAAAAGCAAACAAAGTTCCGTTAGTTAATCTGATTTCTTTTGGAAGATCAGATAAATAATATATCTTCAGCAGAGTTCTGCTTCACAGAGCTTTTGTTAGTGGTAACTCATTGAGAAAATAAATGCTGAAAAGTAAACGATAAGATAAATTAGGTTGCATATATGATACGTAAGATAAATAAGATATAAATAAATAATACTAAAGTTGTAAATTTAGTTTTAATTAGATTAAAATGAAATAGTATCTAATTATTTTCAAAAAGATATTTAAAATAATAATAATAATAATAATAATAAACTAAAAATAAAAAAGGAATTTTTACTTTATTAAAATGCTTATTTTAATAAATTAATTGGTATCGTTATGTTTTCCTTTTAACTAAAGAAAACTATGCTAAAATGTTAAGTTAAATGATTTTTAATGCAAAAATTTTTATTTTGTTTTCCATTATTCTATTTATATTGTAAACGTAAAAATATGTGCCCAGCACGACCAGTTAAAATCAAAATTGCTATATAAATATATTGGTGGAAAACTCATGGAAAATAGTGGAAACATAGCATGAATGAGAATAGTGTCATTTTTTAAAAATTTGAATAGAAAAATCATATCTTTTGTAGAATAGCTTGAGTAGGTACAAAAAAATAAAATAAATAAATAAATAAAATAAATAAATAAATAAAAAATACAAAGCAAATACAATTTCTTATTATAAAGGACCCAGTGGTTAGAAAGGCATGGTCTCCCACATGATATAAGATGGGAAAAGGCAATAACTTTCGGTTGATGCTTCAATTTAACAACTTTAAAAAAAAAAATAACTAATGTCAGTTGATTTTATTCTATTATCCCACGATTGGCGCATTTTTTGTAAATATTTATTTATTTTTTTTTTCCCGCAAGGTAATACAATTATAGAAATGACAGAGCACAATAGCTAACTTAACTCAATAATGTTAAAAACTATCTATTTAAGCAAAAATCGAAAAGTAGTTCACATTCTTTATTATTAGGTTGATTTCTTTAGAAATCGACCTATTGCAATCACTTGGCTTATCTGTCTATCTATCTATCCAACCAGTGGCGGTTCTACATTAAGAATCAGCGGGGCACGGCCCCACCTAAATTTTTTCTCGATTAAAATAGTAATAGTAATAATAATAATAATAATAATAATTTTGTTTTATAACTGTTCAAAAACATATATACAAAATAACTACGTCTATCTAACATTTTCTTAATCTTCTTTCATTATCATTTATTTGTCAATATATTTTTTCAGCTGTCACAAATCACTAATGCCTAAACGACTGCTCCTTCCCTTCCTTATCTAAGAGAATGGGGCCGTTTACATTCGGCCCGAAATTGGCGTGTTTATTTGTCTACAAGAAGATAGGGTTAACAGATTTGGCGACGAACTGTTTTATCAGTGTAAGCACGCTGTAATTTTCTCGTCGATGGGCCAAAAGAGTCTTGCCCTTTGGAACAAAACTGTAGGGAAAAAAACTGTCTCCTGTAAAATTTGCTAACCATGCAATTCACGAAAATAATTTGGCGACTTCTGCATTACGCTTTTTTTTTCCCTCATTGATTCAGTCTAAAATTTTAGAGTTTAAAAAAAGAAATCTGGTAATAGTCAAAAATATTTTCTAGACTAGCCTTTGAGATAAAAGCTTGTATAAGAATTTAAGACCTGTTTAACTAAAATGTTTTGAATTTAAATGAGGGGGGGAAAAATAAATAAAAATAAAAATAATATGCGATTTTTTTCCCTTCAGAATAGTGTATTAAAACTTTTATGTAAATAAATTGTAAAATTTTTAGATAAATAATTAATGGATTTACAGGGATAAATGAATTAAATAGCTGCATAAAATTGTGACTTATTATTATTATTAAAGGATTTTTCTTTTAAAAGCGATTTAATAGAAACATCCGCAATGTTTCTTTTTTCTTTCTTTTCTTTTCTTTCATTCTTTTTTTTTTTCTTTTTTAAGATGATAGCCCGTTTTATTTCTTTATTTATTGAAAGTTAATTTAAATTATCTAAAATTACTCTTAAAGTGAGAAACACTTTTTTTTTTTTTTTAAAGATAGGAAACATAAATATAACAGTTGAAATTCTATAATTAAAAGATTTAGGAATATAATTAGCGTAGGCTAAATAATATTACAGTCTGATACATTTTAATTTAAATTTTAATGGTGTGTAGTGTTAGGGCTAAAGCCAGTTGACTAAAAGAGGGTCCTAGACCTGAGTGGTGTACTCTCTGTAGAAGGTCTTTATAAGTGTTACATAGCCCTTTTTATTTGAGTTTTGGAGAAAACCATAGTAAACTCCAAATGTATATGTCGACGAAAGCGATCTGGTATCGAACTTGGCAATTTCCGTCTACTAACTTCCAGATATTTAAATGTTGATATTCCATTGATCAGAACATTGCAGAATTTTTCAGTTGTATTTATAAAACTTTAATTTTTGAGATAATTTTAAGCAATGTTTTCCATAGTATTGAATTTAAGATTCGCCATCATTAAAAAAAAAAAAAAAAAAAAAAAAAAAAAAACGAAATTTCGTTTTGCATCCCATTTTATTAATGTTTGTTTTCATGTTTGAGTAATGAATAGTATTAAAGTTAAATTACGCATCATACGAGGGATTGGGCCCCATCACCTGTGAAAATTTGCACGAGCCGCCACTGTATCCAACTATATCTAATGATTTTTCTGTCACCACGTTAACTCCCGAAATAATACTCCAAACCGAACCAAATTTGGTCAGCGAACTTATAAATATCTTCGATGAGTTCGTTGACCAAGTTCCTTCGCCTTTTTGTTTACAAGTGGCAGCCACTTGAAAATTTTAAATCCATATTGTAAAAATGCGTATTTAAGACTGGATTTTCTTGAATTTTGATGTAAATATAGACCACATAAGGGTAGAGGTCTGCACGGGCCGGGCTTACGGTCGAGCTTGAGCCCGACCAGACCCTCGAACCGGGTTCGGGCCGAATTTTTCAATCTGTTCTCGGGCCGGGGCCGGGCCCGGGCTTAAATTTTTTTTGCAAGCTCAGGCTCAATTGTTTTGTGTATACTCGGGTCGGGCCTGGCCTGAATGAAATTTTTTCCGGGCCGTGTCGGCCCGAACCTTTTTCTAGTTTCATCGTTAATCAACGAAAAAGGAAAATGATAAAATATTTCTTCAATCATTTATTTTACATAATTTTACAGGCTGGTATATCACATACAATTTTATTTTGTTAAAAAATGTCTGTAACTTTAATTTAATTGCTTATCAGTCTGTCTGTTCGCGATCTGATTTTCCGCAAATATTTTTCTCGAAATTAATATATTTTATTTCAAGTAATATTAAATGGTTTTCTGTTCAAAATAGTATGCATGTCACTACTAGTTTGCGCACATGTACAAACAAAAGAAATTAGATACGTTACTGTGTATAAGGCTTTGTGCCCTATGGTCTGTAGAGTTTAGGTGGTATGAAGGCTATAAAAATCATGCCGATGTAACTTTTTTCTAAATTCCTTTTTTTCTTCTCCAGTTCACTGAATGAAAGTAGCATCATTTTTAGCATGTACAAAAACCTCTTTTCTATAGAATATGGTTGGATTAGCATTAAAATTTTGCTTACCGGATAACATGAAACATTCGTATACATTATGGTGCATAAGAGAAAATGGTTGAACGTGCATTTTTAGTAGTAATAACCATTTTAAATACCATCATATATTGTTTGATGAGTGCTCATATTTTCGATTTGACTTTCTATCTGTCTTTGTGCCTTCTGTACGTCTGTAATAATGAACTTTTGTTTATATATAATTATCTTGTAAAAGTTCAGCAGTTTTGATAAAGAAGATTCTATTGCTTCGCTATATAAAACCTCTGCAAAACACATACTAAAACTCTTTTTCGGAGAAACTCATGCATTTTTTTTTTTAATCGGGCCGGGCCGGTTCGGGCCTTATTTTATCGTTTTTTTTTTCGGCGCCGGGCCGGGCCGGGTAAACAAAGCTTTCGTACGGAACGGGCCGGGCCCTGGCCTCAAAATTCCGGCCCGTGCAGACCTCTACATAAGGGTCTCAACTAAATTTATTAATGAACTTTATCCTTTATTTTTAACAAAGTGGCGGATATCTTAAATTAAGCGGGGCCACTTGAAATGAGGCTATCACTTGAAAATTTAACATCAATATAACTTCCGAAATAATACACCAAATCAAACCAAATTTGGACAGTGAACTTATCTTATAAATATATTGGATGAGATTGTTAACCAAGTTGCTCCGTCATTTTGTTTTCAAGTGCCGGCTACTTGAAAATTTCAAATCCACATGGTAAAAAGCATATTTAAGACCGGATTTGCTTGAATTTTGACGTATACATAGACCACATAAGAGTCTCAACCAAGTTTATTAATGAACTTTATCCGCCTTTTTTAACAAAGTGCAGATGTGCGGGACAACTTGAAATCAGGCTACCACTTGAAACTTCACGATAACTTTTTAAATTCTGATACAGTTCGAAACAAAGTTGGGTGGTGAATTTATCATATAAATATCTTGGATAAGTTCATTGGGCAACTTGTTTAGAAATTTTGTTTTCAAGTTGCGGCCGCTTGGAATCAGGTTTCCACTTGAAAATGTGCCATCACGATAACTTTTAAAATACTAAACTGATTCAAACCAAAGTTGGATAGTGAACTAACGGTTCGCATATCTTGGATAAGTTCGCTTGGTAACTTGCTCCGTCATTTTATTTCCAAGTGGTGGCCACTTGAAAATTTGTTATTATGATAACTTTTGTAATATTGAATCAATTCGCATCAAATTTGGTTAGGGGATTTATCGTTCAAATATCTCATATAAGTTCACTGGGCATCTCACTCCGCTTTCTTGTTTCCAAGTGGTGTCTACTTGAAATCACGGTGCCACCTGAAAATTTCTTATCACGATAATTTTCTAAATACTGAATTAATTTGAGCCAAAATTGGACAGTGAACTTATCATAGAAATATCTTGGATGATTTCGCTGGACAAGTTGATCCGCCATTTTCTTTCCAAGTTGTCGCCACTCAAACTGCCACTTCAAAATTTGTCGTAACAATAACTTTTGAAATACTGCACTGACTCGAACCAAAGTTGAAAAATTGATTTATCATTAAAATATCTATGATTTTGGTGGACAAGTTTCTCCTCAAATTTATTTCCAAGTTGCGGCCACTTGAACGTTACCACTTGAGAATTTGTTATTGCGATAACATTTGAAATATTGAATTTATTCGAACGAAGTTGGACAGTGGATTTATCTTACAAATATCTTGGATTAGTTCACTGAGCAACTTGCTCCGCCATTTTGATCCAAGTGGCGGCCACTTAATTTGTCAACACGATAACTTTTAAAATTCTGAATTAATTCGCATTAAATTTGTACGGTAGACTTATCTCACAAATACATTTGATATTTGTTTGCCAACTTGACTCGCCATCTTGTTTCCAAGTGTCGGCTTCTTCAAAATTTCAAATTCATATAAAAAGTTGTTTATGAACCGATTGCTTAAAACTTCATGTGTACATACCCTACATCACTATATCTACCAAGTTTATTACTAATTTTTAGCTCCCCCCACTTTTTTTTTTTCAAAATGGTGGCTACTTGATAAGAAAAAAATATCAAACTACACTTCCGAATGAGCCGGAAGGACTTGTTTTTTGTCATAATTTCTAGTAACTGAAAAATAACATGCTTATATCATAGCCTCCTAAACTAGATGCCTGTCGCGTGGCTCGGAAACTTCGCAACAGTTGAAACGGTAGACAGCGCCACCTGGTACAGATTGCACGTCTTTTTTATTCAACAGCCACCAAAAATTTTTTAAAGTGGGATATGATATACATAAAAGGCGAATAGAATCGAAGAAACGTCGATTATATATATCATGTATCACTTCTTAAAATTATTGGTGACAGTTGAATAAAAAAATCGCGCAATATGTACCAGGTGGCGCTGTCTACCACTTTAACGGTTGTTAAGTTTCCGAGCCGTGCGACAGGCATCTAGTTTAGGAGGCTATGCTTATATAATAATACAAAAACATTTAACTAGTTTTCCGCAGTGTCAGATATTTGTTTACAAACATTTTAAAGCATGATAATCCATCACCAATATGTCAGTACATTGTTCATTGTACGCAAATTTAAATATTTAGAACAAACTGACAATAAAAAAGAATAATGAGTTATTAATTTTTTATTAATAAATATTCATTGATGAAAGATGATATCATTTTCTTAATATACCCATAAGAGCATTATCGAAAATCACACGAAACAGGTTATAATTTTTTCATTCTTGTTTTTCATTGAAAGAGTTTTATAATTAAATGCGTGTATTACTTTAAAAATTGTGATTTGTGACTTTTTACAAAAATTCATGAATATTAATAATGTTAACTCATATCTAAGTAAAAGTTTAATTTAATAGGATCATTAGAAATCTTATTAAAATATGAAAAATTACGATTATCATTAAGAAATTTCAATGTTTATTGTAGTAAATAAAACATT
>CAWVNO010001802.1:0-66801 GCA_963930645.1 Salticus scenicus
CTGCACAACCACACACACACACACACACACACACACACACACAGTCTCGCGTAAGGTGGAAACCGAGGACTCGGTGCGCAAACCGCCAAACCGAGGACCTATTTTGACTGTCGAAATAATTTAACAAATTTAATATTTTTTCGAAATTATGTATAGAAATTGAATTTATATTGCAATGGGAACGTCCATATTAAGATAGTTTGATTATTTAGCGTATGTATTTTTACCGGTAACCGAGGACCTAGAAAACTGTACGTCAAACCGAGGACCTGCAAATAAAGTTTTTAATATTGCAAAAAATAGTTGCAGTTATAAGCTTATTGAAATAATTTTACTGTGTTTTATTGAAAAATTAAATCTACAAAAGGAATATTCTTCGGTTACTTATTTCAAATATTTTATATGTATTTTAAGTAATTATCAATTAATTTAGTATGCAAAATATTTCGTAATATTAATCCTTAAATTATGATCGTACAGTGATTAACAAAACAATTCATTGTTGATAGTACAAAAGATAAATTTCTTTAATAATTAAATATTTTAAATTATGCTGTTTTAAAGGCATTTGAATATATTTATCTCAATAAATGTAAAGTTTTTACAGAATAAAAATTTATTGTAATTTTCCAAAATAGGAAATAAAATATTTTAATGAATCTTGGATGAAAAAGAGCACATTTTTAAAAAGATTTTCCAGGTTTGTATAATTTTTAATGGTGCAGCATACAAGTCTTTCCTTACTTTTAATTCATTTTTTTAATTAATAAGGTAATATTTTATTGCGTTCATATAATTTAAAAGCTATATTCAATAAACTATTTTTTATTATTTTAAGAATAATTGATAATTAAGACATAATAAAATAGATAATTAAAACATAATAATAATTGATAATAAACACATTTATTATTGTCTTAATTTCTGTGGGTTTTTTTTTCCTTTAATTATTAAATTTCTATAGAAAATTTAATATGTAAATTAGTATTTTATAACACACCTTTAAATTAAAATATCAAAGATAAATTTTAAATACGTAGTTTGATTACTGAATTATGGCAAATAAAAATTCTTTTCATATTTGTGTAAAAATACACTCAAAATCAGGTATGTTAAAAAGTCCTCGATGACAGTATATTAAAATGTCCTCATTTGCATGTACGTTAACATGTCCTCGAAGGTAGGTGTGTTCATATGTCCTCGTTTGCATGTAGGTTAACATGTCCTCGAAAGCAGGTGTGTAAAAATGTCCCCGTTCGCATGTGTTTAAAATGTCCTCGAATGCATGTGTGTTAAAAGTCCTCGTTTGCATGTGGGTTAACATGTCCTCGAAAGCAGGTGTGTAAAAATGTCCTCGGAGGCCTGTGTGTTTAATGTCCTCGAAGGCAGGTGTGTTTCAAAGTCCTCGAAGGCAGGTGTGTTACAAAGTCCTCGTTTGCATGTGTGTTAAACGTCCTCAAAAGCAGGTGTGTTATAAGGTCCTCGAAGGCAGGTGTGTTAAAATGTCCACGAAAGCAGGTGTGTTAAAAAGTACTCGTTCGCATGCGTTTAAAATGTTCTTAAATTCAGGTGTGATAAAAATTCCTTATTTACAGGGGCGTTACATTATTGTCAGATATAGTTGCGTAAAAAAATATTCCGTTGTCCGATTGTTGAAGGCTATTCATGCAATGAAATTTATTTTATTTTATATTGATATGTTTGTATGTGATAAGAAACACATGAAAACTTCCTAATTGAAAATATTCGTTCTATTATTTTATTAGATTATACAACTGAAAATATAATATTTTCTAAATTTTAGCTCTTATAAAATAATTGTTTATTAAAATATACCAGCTCTTCCTAATTTAAAATATTAGTTCTAAGTAAACTATTAGTCATAAATTTTTGTTGCTTACTCAAATATTTTTTGTTCACTTTTTTATAGTTATATTTATATTATTTATTTTTTAATTCGTATGCTATGTCTTTGTAACCCTTTCTATAGAAATGTGTGTGCTTTGGAGCTCTAAACAATAAAAAGGTTTACTTACATTTTTATTTTGATTCATTGAAAAGTTATACACTTTTCGATTTTCGTTTTATATATATATTTCTGAAATATATCTTTATCGTTTTCTTCATACCTGGGAACGTACAACCCCTCGGGGTGAAATAGTTTGATATGGATACATATCAAAAAAACTCGTCAGTAACTTTGATGTGAATAATTAAATCACATAGCTATGATAATGTGAAATAAATTTATAGAATTTTCTTGTTAAAAAAAAAAAAAAAAAAAAAAAAAAAAAAAAAAACTAGCATGCTATGGGTACTAAAAAAATTCTTCTATATTTGTTTTTAATATATATTTACCCAGTATATGTCAGTTATAAAAATTATTATTTTTCAAAATAATTTTTCATGTTCGTATGATTTGCTCTCCACTCCATAGCCTTAGGCATATACATACACTACCGCTCAAAAGTATTTGCCCACCATCCAAATAATGCTGTAAGACGATTTAATAATAATTTATTGTGACAATTCATAATAATTTATATTTTATTCAAAAATACAGATGTAAGTAAACTGAAAGATAAACAAAATAAATATTTAAATCATATTTTTCATTCATCAATATGGTTTCCTTTATTTCTTATTAATGCAGCACATATTCTTGGCATTCTCTTGATTAGTTTTTCCAAGCATTCCTTGCCGATTTTCTTACATTCTGTTTGCAAAAGGCTCCACAAATGGGTAATTGATGTCGGGCATGATTTTCTGACTTTTCTGTCTAATTCATCCCACATCAATTCGATCGGATTTAGATCGGGAGACTGTGGAGGCCACTGCATTACTTTTAAGACATTCTTTCGTTCTTGTGTTTCCAAATACGCTTTGCATAGCTTTGAAGAATGTTTTGGGTCATTGTCATGCATAAAAATGAATTCCTTTCCAATTAATTTTTTCCCTGATGGAATAGCATTCTTTTGAAGAATTCTCTTGTACCCCACTTTCTTTAATATTCCATCTATTTTAACCAGATCTCCAACAGAACCACCTCCAAAACATCCCCATACCATTACGGAACCACCGCCGAACTTTACTGAAGGTACTACGCATTGATCTAATATTTTTTCTCCAGCTGATCTGCGAACAAATATTCTTCTCTTAGATCCGAAAATCTCGAATTTAGATTCATCACACCATAATACTTTTTCCCATTCTTTGGTTGTCCAGTCTTTATGTATTTTGGCCCATTGGAGTCTCTTTTTCTTATTTACAGCTCGTAACAAAGGTTTCCTTACAGCAATACGACCATGAAGACCAGCAGCTTGAAGTCTTCGTTTAACTGTAGAAACGCTAATGGGTACATCTCTATTTAAATTTACGTGGGCAGTGATTTCAGGTGCCGTGAGTCTACGGTTACGTTTAGATGTTGTAACTAAATATCTATCATCAGTAGAAGTTGTATTGCGGGGCCTTCCACTGCGTTTTTTATTAGCAAAACTATTTGATACTTGAAATTTTTTTACATTATAATCTACAGTTCGGCGTGGAATTCGTAAATCTTTCGCAATTTGGCGATTAGATTTACCACTCTGATGTAGACCAATAATCATAGCTCGTTTCTGAGTAGAAAGTTCCTTTCTTTTTGGCATAATTTCAATTTCTACTTGTATTAATTGAACACTGTCAATTTACTCAATTATTAATGGATTAAAGCACAAATATGGCGATAACCTATAAAACAAAATATATATGTCAGACACATAGTATATTATTATCATTATTAAATAATAAAATAGTTAATTAAGATCTCCAAATTAAAAATATAAGCCAAAAACAACGTCTATGAAATTTTCATTTTCATTGGTGTTTTTAATAAAATCAATTTACTTCTTGAAAAATAATTATATCTTAATTAATTTATAATATTTAGTAATGATTAGATGTGTATTTTATTAATTAATAAAAATTATATGTCTAAAAAATAATATGGTAAAAATATTAAAAAAAAACAAGGTGGGCAAATACTTTTGAGCGGTAGTGTATATACGCACGTGTGTGTGTGTGTGTGTTATTCTTATTCTTATTCACTTATCCTCATACAAAAATAACACCATAATAAAATTATTTTAATAAAATAATAAAAATATATACAGTGAAGCACCGTTTATACGTCTTTCAAGATACTAACGTAAAAGGATTTATAAATGAAAAGACTTATAATCGAAATTTTAATATTTGATTACTATTTAACAATTTAATGACACTTAAACAAAATTTATGTGAAAATACTAATTAATAATGTTTCATAATTTAGTAAATGTATATCTTACTTTTTTAAAGACAAAATTAATTAAAAAAAAAAAAAAAAAGAGTTATTTTAAGTGAGAAAAATACTATTAATGCATGACTGGGTGCTAATTACATATATCATATAATGAGTATTAAATTACATATCTTAAGATTTATTTTAACCTATTTTGAATATTAATTATATATATTGCGTATCTTTAATAATGAGCATAGGATTTCTGTCCGTACAAATAGTTATTTAATAACATTAAAAATCTTTACTATACGTCTGATTTGCTGCTTGTCCATGAGTATAAAACATTCTACTGTGAATTCAGTTGACTTTTTGATCATTATTCTTCGATCTTTCCTGTGTCCTCCATTTAAGATGCTTTCTAGGGGAAAAAAACTGACTTATTTAGAATGAAAAATAATGACAGGTCGAGAAATTTTGCGAATTTTAGTAAAGTGCAAAAGACGTATAACTGATATTAGCGGCATATAAATAAAGAAATTTTGTATTAAAATGAATAAGAATGAATCGGAGTTTCACTAAAGGGACGTATAAACGATATTTTACTGTATATATATATATATATATATATATATTTAACAAACCATAAAATTTATTAAATTAAAATTAACGTAAATACGTTATGGAATGTGTAATGTGTGGTGAATTATTAGTGTTTTGCCATCATCTCATACAATTGTCTATAAAATACTTTTTATAGATTTCTATTGAAATATGAATTGTTAAAATCATCGATCCATTAAAAATAAATTAAGCAAAGAATACATGCAATAGTTAACCAGTTACTTTGTTGGCATATGTGTGTATCTGTGGTTATCTATTTGTCAGTCTATACTTCGTTCTTATTCTTTTCATTTTAATCAAATAAAATGTATATATATTGTTTTACTCTGATACTGTTATTAGCATCTTAATTTCACCCTTTAAGTGTTTGGTCCCCAAACAGCTCAAGTTTATACCATAGACCAGTAAATATAAGACTTGATTAAATTTCGGTTTATTGATTCATGAGATGCAACGTCCATACAAAGTTATATATAGACCTTTATTTATTTTTTTTTTCAGTTTGAATTTATTATCCTTTATATTATTTTTTATGTAATTAATATTATATTTTTTAAAGCTAAATTTTCTTTTCTATTGAATGTAATTGACGGAAGTTCTCTGATACATTTTAATTATGTCGACTGACACGTTTCAGGAAGTAAAATCCATTTTTATTATCCACACTGTAAGTAAAATATTAATATTAATAATGACCATCTTCTGTCAGGTACGATTCCGGCTTAGACCGCTTCAAAACAGAGACTTTTGGTAGCCATTTTTCCCCTTAGAAATGCTTTGTATTTTTATTTTTATTTTTATTTTTTAATCTGCATAAATGTTGCATCATTAGAAAGATCTTTCAAAACTGAACATTTTTTGTGCTTGCACTTTCCCCTTAATCTCAATATGTAAAAAGATTTCAACGAAAGTTTATAACTACCATTGCAATTCTAAAATACCCATGGAGGATAAAATTAAAATGTAATATAAAATTCAATCATAAAAATTATGGGCTAATAGTTATTACATCATTTTCTTGCAATCATGATAATGTACTTATCTGATATAAACAAACAGTTGATTGTGACGTCATATTTATCAAATCAGTTAAAGTAAGTAAGGTTTCAAATAAGGTACCTAAGGTTACTTCGTTACAAATGTGGTACCTTTCATTTGGTACCTTATTTGTAACGAAGTTTTGATTACATATTTTAGAATTAATTAAAATATGAAAATAATTTCAAAATTGGACATTTAAATTTATGATTGTTGCCAAAAAAATTTACCAGTTATTGATATATATCTTTATATATATATTTCTTTTGTGCGTGTGTATGTCACTGAACTCCTCCTAAACGGCTGGACCGAGTTTAATGAAATTTTTTGTGTGTCTTCAGTTGGATTCGAGAATGGTTTAGATTTGCAATTCAGTCCAATTTAAATTGTTTATTTAATTGATTTATCACTTATAAATTGTTGTTGATTTTGGATTGTTTCACATTGGATCCGGCAGACTGCGCTACGATCGTAGTATCGAATATTCAATAATACGCAAGCGAAGTGATGACGTCACTGGCCGTCCGTGGATGCAAGAAAAATATTTCCTATGTTAATCGCCCATTGGATTTTGCAATAAAATTGATAAAATTTGAATTTTTAATCTCAAAACTCTGTCATCCTTGGCGGAAAAAAAATATCGGCATATCATCTGGCGAACATATTTAACTTCTTTCAAAAATAATTGTTATTTTAACAACTTATATTAAAAGAGTAATGAATAATATGAAACAATTTCGTACAATACATATTACGAAAATATACATCTGGCATGTATATTTTCGTATTACGTTTTTGATCGCCAAATACAAAAAGCGCCAAGGAAGACAGAGTTTTGAATTTTTTTTTTTTTTTTTTCAATTTGAGAGCAAAATAACTCAATCTAACACATGCATACGATAACTAATACATATCTATACCCAAATACGGGGATTAAAATCGAGAAATAATTTTCCTTGATTTTTAATAATTTTTTATAAAAAATCCAATGGGAGATTAACATAGGAAATCTTTTTCTTGCATCCACTAACGGTCAGTGACGTCACAATTTGCTTGCGTATAATCTATTGTAATTCCAGTTTGTCCCGACAGTTGGTGCTGAGATCAAATTCAAGAAAATATTTTGTAACTTCGTGTTATTATTGTTATACAAAAAATTGTGTCCTAATTGAAATATTACATCAAGATGTAATTAGTGTTTGAAGAGTATTGAAGTGTGCATAAAAAACTATACATTTTGCAAATTTAGTGCGGAATTGGAGTGAGTATTTTATATAATTTTCTATCAAATTTACACGCGCATTGATTAACAACCACCCTAACCTACAAATTTATTTGTGTAGCTAATTTATTATATTTTATTTATTTATTTTTGAATGTAACACCTTTAGTATCGGATCCCTTTGGCAAAATTTGAAATTTGGCACCGAAGTAGCTCGGACGCTTCTCGCAAGATCTTTAGTTTCACAATTGAGATAACCATTTCAATTCATCGCAAAAATGGCTTAAAATATTTAAAGTCACTAATGGGATCCCATACTTTTGTGCGTGTGTATTTCACTGATATTTTATTTTATTTTATTTTATTTTATTTTATTTTATTTTTTTTTATTTTATTTTATTTTATTTTTTTTTGTATGGAAAATTTGGCACCAATGTAGCTCGGACGCTTTTCGCCAAGATCTTTATTTCCACAATTGAGATAGCCATTTCAATTCATCGCAAAAATGGCTAAAAATATTTAAAGTCACCAATCGGGTGCCATACTTTTGTGCGTGTGTATGTCACTGCTATTTTTTTTTTTTTTTTTTTTTTTTTTGTATAGAACACGTTTAGTATCGGATCACATTGGCAAAATTTTAAATTTGACGCCGAAGTAGCTCGAACGCTTCTCGCCAAGATCTTTAGTTCCGCAATTGAGATAGCCATTTCAATTCATCGCAAAAATGGCTTAAAATATTTAAAGTCACCAAAGGGGTCCCATACTTTTGTGCGTGTGTATGTCACTGAAGTCCTCCTAAACGGCTGGACCGATTTTAATGAATTTTTTTGTGTGTCTTCAGGTGGATTTGAGAATGGTTTAGATTTACAATTCAGTCCAATTTAAATTGTTTATTTAATTGTTAATTATGTCTTTTACGTTATAATCGGAATTCACAGTCACCGTTCACAGCGCTCCATACCTGTTTCACTTATATACCACATCCTTACACACTTACAATAAGTTAGTTATTTTTTTCTATCAAAATATTCTCTAGAAATAATTTATATGGCAAAACAACGTTTGCTGGGTCAGCTAGTATATATAAATATATATATATATATATATATATATATATATATATATATATATATATATATATATATTTTTTTTTTTTTTTTTTTTTTTTTTTTTTTTTTGAGGGGGGGGGGGGGGGGGATAAGATGAAATAATGTTTTCACGCGAAAAATTTAAAATTAAAAAATATTAAATTTGCCCATGCATATAAAAAATAATTATTAAAACGAGTCGAAGAAGGAAGCAAAATAAGTAAGTTATATTACGGTAAATACGATAGATAATATGATACGTTATATTAGACCTATCGTCCTCTGTTAGTAAGTATTTTCGTTAAAAGATCGTTCGGTGCAACTTACACATTAGTCCCGTCAGGTACAACTTGCATATTAGTCCCGTCAGGTGCAACTTGCGCATTAGTCCCCTTTAAACATAGTGTCCAGCAAAGCAGGCAAAGCATTCGTTGATTCACTACCTTAATTGATTTCACGTTCCGTCATTTTTGACGGGGTTATATACTAGTGTATATATATATATATATATATATAAATTTCTTTTTTTCTTTAAGTTCTATTTAGAGTTCTGGTTATTTATGTTGTATTATGTTTTGAGGTTCCCTGAATACAAATATCTAATTTTAAGTGGTTGATCTGTGATGTAAATCCAACATCTGCATCACTTAAAATAAATTAGCTTCAGAAAATTGAAATTTGGAATTTTGAAATTTCCTTCAGGTTACCACTTGAAATTTTTAATCAAGATTAGCATGTTTGTAGGTGAAAAAAAAATATTTATTTAAGAAAATAAATAAATAAATAAATACATAAATACATAAAGCAATGTATAAGATAAGCTATCGGTATAATATGATATGCAATATAATAAGCAGTCGGTAAAAATAATGACTACTTTTTTTCTTAATAAGCAGTACTTTTTCTTTACGAATTGAGTAAGTAACGTAGTAAGTAGTGTTGTTAGAAGTGTAGTAAGGCACCTATTACTGCTTTTTCTCTTTTCATTATTTTTTCTTTAATTCTTTCAAAACTGTTTTCATTTAAGCCAGTCGCTTATTAATTGATTAAAAAATTTGCAATCAAACACTAATTATTATATTCATCACCATTTACAGGGGTTGAACTCCTAGCCTCTTTTTCAGGATAATTTCATAAGTGAGATGTTTTTCGCTTTTTCGGCCACCGCACATTTCAGGCAGAAATCTATACTTTATTTGTACAGTAATTTGTCGTGATTAACTAGGATAGAAAGTATTGTAAAAAAAATAGTGGTAACAATAAAGGAGGTAACTTCTCAAATTAGGAATGTATCGTGAAACAAATAAAAATAATGCGGAGAGTATGACCCCACGCTTAACACTAGGTTTTAGGTGCGTTTTATAGCAATCAGTTATTTATTTATTTATTTTATTTTATTTATTTATTTATTTATTTATTTTTAAAAACTTTTACTCTTACTTAATACATTGAAACTGTGATGAAGTTCAATGAAGTAAAATTCTTTTTATGATTCCGATATTATAGTCATTAAAAGGTTTCATTTTCTTTTGGTTGGGAGGAAGGGGTTTTAAGAAATATTCATTTTTGAGGCATTACTATTAAAACACTTCATTAAACTGGATTATCTTTTCTTTTCTTTCCTTCATTTCTATTTTTTCCGCCAAAAACACAATTTCTGTTTTCTCAACAACTTTTTTTTTTTTTTTTTCTTTTGATGATTTCATAAATTAAACCCTTTTACTAGGCGATTATATAAAAAAGTTTAAATAATTGAGAAAAGATATTTTTACTTCTGATATTCACAAAGAAAATAAATATATAAACTGATTAAGCATAAATTATGCCTTAAAAAATTTTCTGCTAACGAGGAATTAAAAAGACTTATATTTTAAAAATGTTTAGCATCTTGAATACGATGTAAATTTAATCAAAAAGAAAAGAAAAAGAAAAAGAAAAGAAAAAGAAATTATACGTTTTAAATTTATAAACAGTGTTTTTTTCTATAAAAAGAAAAAATGTTTTGCCAAACAGAAGCACTGTAAAAAAACCTAAATAAAGTAATAACTTCGTAAGTCAGAATTTTTTTTTTTTATTATTATTATTTTATTATTATTATTATTATTATTATTATTTATTTTTACAATCTAATAATATTATTAATGATAGGATGATAACCGTCAAAATAAATTCTGTTCTATTTTTTCCCCCTTAGAATCGTAAGATTTAAAAAGTCATTAATTCAAAAAAAGTAAAAGAAAATCTTATAAAAATTCAACTAAGCCAACCGTTAAATAAAATGTTTTTATTAATAACTAGCTGGCTTTGCCCGCTTCTCTGGTCATTATATTGAAACGGATTCTAAAAACACAATAATAATAATAATAATAATCACTGAAATCAGTCAAAATCTAAGTTAAAGTTCTCGCTACCTTTCGTAGCGGTTTTCCCACTCGCCACACTTCACAAAATCCTTTTATAGTTCATGTCGCATACATATACTTAACCGACACATTAAAAAATCGAGATTCTGAGATTATTTGAAGTAGATTTATGCTTTAAAAAGTGTTTTTCAGCCATCCTCTCCCGTCTTTAAAGGAAAGAAGGAGGAGAAAATTTTGCAAAATCTCTTTATATTATAAGATAAATATAACTTACCCACACATAAAAAATCTTCTTCCTAAGATAATTTACTGCTGACTTACGCATGAATTAATATACCCCCCCCCCCAACTCCCTAGGGGCGGTAGGGTGGAATTCCCAAAATCACATTGTAGTATGTGTTAAATACGCATAAGCACTCCACACATCAAAAATTGCCATTCTAATATAATTTGGAACACAGTTACGCATGTAAACTTGTTTTTTAACCCTCCAACCCTCAACGGGGGCGACAGTACGGAATTTCAAATAATCCCTTTGTAGTTTGTGTGTGTTGAGTATGCATAACCTATCAACATATCAAAAATCGTTTTCCTGAGATAATTTGGAACAAAGTTACTCTTTAAAACGCGTTTTTGCCCCTACCCTCACCCTTAAAGGGGGGGAAGGAGAAATTTCACAAAATTCCCTTTATAGTGCGTGTTGGGAACGCATAACCATCCCGCACATAAAAATTCGCCTAAGATAGTTCGGAGCAGAGTTGGGCATGGAAACATAATTCACTCTACACACACACACCCTCAAGGGGGATAATGTAGAATTTTAAAAAATGCCTTTGTAGTGCGTTTCTTGAGTACGCACAAGCAATCGACATATGAAAAAATCGCTATTCTGAGATAATTTGGACCAGAGTTACTCTAAAAAGCGTTTATTTCGCCCTCCCCCGTCCTCGAAAGGAGAGGTGGTAATTTCGTAAAATCACTTTATACTGCGTGTTGGAAACGCATAAACAACCCACACATAAAAATTAATCTTGCCGAGATAATTTGAAGCAAAGTTATGCTTATAAACGGGTTTATTGTCTCCCTCACCCCCAAGGGGAGAAAGGTGGGGACTTTCGCAAAATCCCGTTACAATGGGTGTTGGACACACGTAAAATAGCCACACACTAAAATTTGTGACCTCAGCTAGTACAGATTTTCCTGGACGAATTTAGCGCTAAAAGGGGGGTTTTATAGATTTTTTTTTTTTCTTTTTTAACAGGGATACAGCAAAAAATTCTTTATCATTATGGCCTATGAGCTGAAATCATTTGCATCTAAATGCGTTTTTCGATTGAGCTAAAAATTTATTTACGTACTGTAGGTCACCATCGCTTGAACCATAAAGATTCTGGTGAATATATCATTTATAGATTTTTTTTTCTTTTACAGGGACACAATGAAATATTTTTATCATTATGCCTATGGGTATAAATCATTTAAAGCGCGATGGTGTCTAAACGCATTTTTTGAATGAACTTAACATTCATACATACGTTACAGGTCGCTGTTGCATAAACCATAAAGATTTTTTGTGAATCCAATTTATAGTTTTTAGAACCATTTATAATTTTTTTTTTTTTTTTTTTTTTTTTTTTTTTATCAGGCTCGTAAAGAAAAATATATTATTATTATGGCTCTTGAGATCAAATTATTTAAAATGCGATAGCGTCTAAATGCCTTATCCGAGCAATGTGAAAGTTTATGTGCATGACATAGGTAATCATTGCACGAACTTTATTGATTTTGGTGAGTCTAGTATTTACAGATTTTTACAGGGACACAACAAAAATTTATCATTATGATCTATGGGCTCAAATTATTCGAAGGGCTATTATGATTTTCTATTTGACTTATTTAACGATTTCTCTTACTTTATACAACCGTTAATTACTTAATGTTCGGATTGGATTGGTTTGGATATGGGAATAAGGCCGATTGACTGCGGTAGGTCCTAGGCCTGAGGGGTAGTGCCCTCCGTGGGGTTCTTTCTAAGGGTTCCTAACCCGTATTTACGCAAGTTTCGGAGAAAGCCACGGAAAACTCGGAACGGCTAGGCCGACGAACGCGACCTGGGATCGAACCCTGCACCTCATGTCTGTCTACCAGCTTTGAGCGTAGAACCACTCGGCCGCTGTTGGCTATTTAATGTTCGAAAAGTCGAATGGAGTCACACCAGACTTTTTTTTTTTTTTTTTTCTTTCAGGAATGAGAACTATTAGTTTCAATCTACGGATTTTTACAATACCAGTTTTACGATTGTTGGACATTTATCGAAATCGAAAATTTATCGAAAATATGATTGAATAATTTGAAAGCGATGTTATCATTTGAAAAAAAAAAAAAAAAAAAAAAAAAACCTAATAGTCCTCCGTACTAAACTAAATTCTGCTTTTGCCAGAATTTAATCTTTTTTTTTTTTTTTTTTTTTTTTTTTTTTTTAAGAAAAAGAAAAGAAAAGAAAATTAATAATAATCAGTTTTGAAACTGAAAGTATCGAAAAAAGTTTTCTTTAATAATTTTGAATTAAGAAATAAAAAGCGCGCGTGGAAAATGATATAAAAAATAAAACAAGATAAATGAATCTGAGTTTGAGTTGGCAATTTTTTAATATTATATTTAAAAAATAAATAATGAAAAATATTAGGTGTGCCGAAGAATGGCGTTGCTTTTTGAATTTGACAAAATTGACCACGGAAAAGTTTTCTGGACAACATTTAAATAAGCTTTATTTATTTTCTTCTTCTTGGTGCCTTTTAGACTTTCAAAACAAGATTTGGATGTCATGATACGAAAAATGATGTCATTATTATTATTTTTTTTTTCCAATTCAGTTCAAAGAAAAAGTCTTTATTTATTTATTTGTTAATTATTTGCAGATTCAGATTCATTTAATACTTCACTTCTTAAAATCTGTGTAAATTCTTTGAAGTTTTTTTGACAATACGAAATAATGTCATTTTGAAGTTATTTGTCATTTTTGAAATATTGTCATTTTATAAACCAATTATTATTATTTTCTTAAAAAAAAAAAAAAAAAAAAAAAAAAACTATTGGTAGTAAAATTTGGTATCATAGCTCATGACCGCCAGACTTTTACCGATATAGAAGTCGGGACTTAGAAAAATGCAGCTTATGGTATTGAAAGATCTCCCTGTAAGAAATCCCGTGAACCTGGAAAAAGCAAGAATGTATGGCGTACTTCCTTTATTGAATAGCTGTCACCTCACCTTCACCCTTCCCCTTTTTCTTCAAGAAATGTCTTAAAAGTTTTTCTGTCAGGTTTTGCAAAAAAGGTGCAATCTCTGTTTATACATTTTTCTTTTATGTTCGGGACGGTAAGCAACATTCCGTTTAAGTGTCAAAAAAGTTAGCGGTACTATTTTACATACAAAGATAGCGACAAGCAAGATATGTTAAAGTATAAAACTATTTATTTTATTTTGCCACCCAAGACGTTTTCCCGCCGTTCTCGATCCAGAAAAAAAGAGTGCTGGTCTAAAATTTTGAATTTCGTAAAACGCATCTTCTAAAAACTTACTTCTCAAATAAGAAAGAAAAGAAATTTAAATGTTAAAGTGATAATATATGATTCTTCGTTTAATTTTATGTATAATATTTCCCGAATTTTTATTCATTTATTTACATAAAAAAAAAAAAAAAATAAAAAAATAAATAAAAAATAAATAAATAATAATAATAATAATAATTTATTCCTTTATTATTACCGTTGTCGTTGTTATTATTAGTTTGAATCGATGCTATTAGCCGAATTAATAGCCGTAACTTGCCTTCACTTGCCTTTGTTTTGAACAATATATAGCAGAAATCTAGTCTTCTAAGGAACTGCACAAACGATTTTGATAAGAAATTATAGTTAGATATAATGTAACTGGAACTTATTTTTACTTACCTCGAGGAAAATTAGCTGTGACTTCGGTCACCCAGACTTTATATATATATATATATATGAGCTTGTATTAAGATTTAATATTAGAGGATATTTTAAATTACTTTCAAATTCTTAATACGTAATACAAATAGCAAGTTCTATTTAAAATTAGGCAGTTAAACACTCTCCTATTCTTTATTATTATTTTTTTCTTTTTTCCCCAATTGATTATCCTTTGTCTCCTACGACCTTACAAAAGGAGAAATATGAACAAATGAAAATACAATTGCTTTAGTACTTTGAGATTCTTAATTCATAACAGCTAGAACGTGTTCTTAAGGGACTTGGCATATTTCACGTCACTACCGAAATAGGTTTTCTATAAAATCATACATTTCCATTTCATATTTATAAACTGAATTAACTTAGGTTTGTTCTGCAAAATTACAGGCGACAACTCTTATGGTTTTTGCCAGACTTTCTATCGATTTTTAATCTTTAAATTGAATTTTATCACTTTGCATTTTTTCATAAATTCGAGAACTTTAAAATGCTTAAACTTCTACAGATATTTAAGAAAAGACTTAAGAAAAGGCTTAATACTTTTTTAGTGTCTTTAATAAAAACTACTTAAAAAGAATCAGATATATTAGAGGATTTTGAAATTTTTTAATTTGTTTTAAAGAAAAAATAAAAAAGTTGCATGTTTAGATTAAAAAAAAATGCTTTTTGTTAAACTTTTTTTTTAAATATTTATTCTTTTAGAGGTATTGCAAAATCCGTTCCTAATTCTTTTAAATAATTTCTATTAAACATCCGAAAAAAAATTAAGTCATTTCTTTAATACCAGTAGAAAGTTTAGCAATTTGAAGGTCACCAATTCATGAAAAAATTCAAACTGAGAAAATGCGATTTTAAAATTACAAATCTGTAAAGAATACATTAAAAACCAAAAGAATTGTTGGCTGAATTAATATTTTATTAAACAAATCTAATCTAGTTCAGTTTGTAATTTTTAAAAGGAACATTAGGCTATTATATGAAACCTATTTCAGTCGTGCATCAAAGGTTTCAAGTTTCCTTGCTGAATTCTAATAAATTACATTCTCAATCAAATTTATATCATGCAACATATCATTTGTAAAATCAGGTTATAATACAAAGTAAAAAAAAAAAAAAAAAAAAAAAAAAAAAAAAAAAATCGATTTTTTATAATTAATTCATTTTTATTTATTATTAATATTATTATTAAATCTTTAATTTCTTAATAGATGAAATGTAAGAAAGAGCTATTTTATTTGTAAATATTATTATTATTATTATTATTATTATTATTATTATTATTACACTAGGGACTCTGCCCCCTGCTCGGTCCACTTACCAACCCCCTAGGAAGGCTTCGCTTCCACCCGACTAGCTTCACTTAACCTCTGTAGCGCTCCCGTCTATTCGCTTCTTACTTTTCACGGAATAGGAAAATGAACACTGCATAAAACAAGAAAAAGCAATATATATATATATGGAAATAACCGTATTGAATGTCAAATTAAAATACTTAATATTTAATACCACTTTTTTTTTTTTTTTTTTTTTTTTTTTATCAAATGATATGCTAAAAATCAGTTTTTTTTTTTTCAGAAGAGAAAGAAATTTATAATATCTAGACCATTTTGTATTACAGATATAGTATATGAACACTTTGGCAACGTTTAAGTTTTTACCACTATTTGGAGATGAATTTTTTTGGTAGAATTCCTTATTTAAAAAAAAAAAAAAAAAACTTTTAAGGAAATTTCAACCTATTTTTTCTGATGCCCGTACTTCTTACTATGGATTTTTTAAAAACAAATTTATGGCAGTACATAATACTCTCTGTATATTTTTATTGTATTGCTAGATAATAATTTTAAACATTAGAAAATAACGAAAAGTTTATTATTTTTACTATTTTAATTTGGGAAAACCTCCTGCAGCTTCAATTATTAATTCTCTTCCGCGGTTTTCCATTTTGCCGGCGGGGCCGCTGTAGCCCAGTCGGTAGAGCGCCGGCCTCGTAATTCGAAGATTGAAGGTTCGGTACTTGAGCCGGCCAAAGACCGTCGTGTACACTAATGGTGTCTGGTGCACGTAAAATCTGTCGTGGCCGCAATGTCCTCCATGTTCCCATCAAAAATTATACCTCTGGGGGTCACCGAAGCGGGAGTGCCATCCCTTCCGTGGAGGATCAAAATTGTGATGGAATGTGTCCGAACCACCTCTAGGGGTGTGTCCGAGACCGTCGCCAATTGCTTATCTGCGCAGCGGGTCCCGGACAAAATCCCCCCTGACAAAATCCCCGCCGGACAAAAGCTCCAACGGACAAAAGCCCCACGGAACAAAATCCCCACTAACGCTCCAATATACCTGGGGGGGGGGCTAAGGGGGGGCACAGTGAGTATAGGAAAGAAAAATATTTTTTAAAGATTTTAATGAAACTTTGTTTAATTATGATTAGAGTTTTAAGAAATCTATACTGATAGTTACATATATCTGAAAGGGAGGGGTTTACGATTAAAAAATGTAGTTTTTAAAGCAAATTTCAACAAATTACGGAGGGCTTGAGGGACATACGAGTTTTTTTTTTTTTTTTTTTTTACAAATTTCAATGAAATGTTTTTTTTTAATTATCACTCACTGCAGTTTGTATATTATGTTAAGTATAGCTGTACAAAGTAGGTAATATTTTAAAATATAGTATATATGATTCATTTAGTTCATATAAATGTGGTTTCAAAAACTATCAATAATTATAAAATAATACTTTTTTTCACCTAATAATAGTATAAAAATTTCACTTTACAAAATTTTTTCTTATATTTTCTTTTATGGTCTTGCAAAGGTTTTGGAAAAATTTGGGCTCATGTAAAACTTGTTTAAATCTCTCTACTCGTCATAAGCCGTGGTGGCCTCTGTTGCTTCTTATTGTTATTTCAGTTTCATTTACACATGGTGTTTCAAAAGTCTGGAAATATCAAAATACTTTGAAGGGAAAACAGTTTCGCTAAACACATTGATTTCAAAAGTTTCGTCCATTCAAATGATCTACCAGACACGGTATTATAGGCCCAAGCAAAACACTAATTCAATTTTTCAGATGAAAAATTTTTACAATTTTTTTTAAGCTTTATTTAATTATTCTTTAGAATTTTAAAAAATATAATGATAATTACATATATCTGAATGAAACATGTTTTATTTTTTTTTTATTTTTTATTTTTATTTTTATTTTATTTTTTTTTGGGGGGGGGGAGGGGTGTGTGGGGACAAAGGGGGGAAAATGCAGTTTTTATATATAATTTCTACGGATTATAAAAAATAGAAAAGTTTTTTTTTTTTTTTTAATTTTAGTGAAATTTTCTTTAATTATCATTCACTCTAATATGCATTTATATTAAATATAAGTGTAGTTATGTTCATTTCTACTTTTTTCTTTGCTGGTCTTGAAAAGGATTTCGGAAAGGTTTGGCGCCCAACAAAGTGGTTTGATCTGCTCCACCCATCTTAAGCCATGGCGGCCTCTGCTCTTTCTTGTTATTTTTGCTTTATTTGTTTGGATTTTGCCCTTGTTTCACATAGTTTTCCTTGCTTTTTATTCATATATATATATATATATATATATATATATATATATATATATATATATATATTATTATTATTATTATTATTATGATTATTATTATTATTATTATTTTCAGAGTTACATGCATATTTATGTGGGGAGGCTAGAGGGCAGACTGAAAAGAAAAGTGTTTTTATAGAAAACTTCTACAGATAACCATGTAACTTTGTATAGATAACACTTACACTTTAAAGAAAGATAGTGAAGGTTGAAAAAGAGCTAAAATTTAGACATCATTACTACTCGTTATATGTGTGGATTAATGTATATGGATGCTTTTAATTTCTGTCAAGATAGTTTGTGTATATATATATACAATATATAATATTACGTGAAAGATTATAGACAAAAAATTAAAAAAAAATAATAATAATGATTATTATTAAAAACATCTTTATTTATTAAAAGTGAAAATTTTAAATGTTTAAATTAGTTTGTTTAATAGAACTATTTGAGCTTTCAGTTGGAAAATCTATTTAAAAAAAAATTAATCTATTTTCTTTTTTTCTATGAATGATTAAAAATAAAATAAATAAATAAATAAATTAACTAAAAACTTTAGAAAATTAATTTAACTAATATATATCAATATCTATATAGTATATATTTATAATAAATTAGTCGAGATTATTTGGTAGTATTGTTTCGGGTTTTAATACTAATAAAAAAATACTTTTAATAATAAAAGATTATATATATATATGAATGATTATAAAGAAAACCTAGTTATAAAAATATTTAATGAAGTATTCTAAGTAAAAAAACTAATTTACTAATTAAAAATAATTTTTTTAAGATTTAAATTGAGTGAGATTGCTTAATACTATTGTTTGGACTTCTAGTTAAAAAGTGTATTTAAGTTGCCGAACGGTTCTCGATGCTAGTAGAATGGAAATGTCGAGTTCGATCCCAAGTAGCTTTCGTCGACCAAGTTGTTGAGAGTTTCCCATAGTTTTCTTCGAAACTTTAGCAAGTATAGACTAAGGCTGTTTAGGGCTTCACCCCCCCCCCCCCATTCCCACCAGGAGAGCTTTTCACGCAGATGTAGGGCACTCACGTTTTCAACGGCCTTTAACACTACCACAATCACCACGAAGATATATTTTAATATAAAATGTTTTTTTTTCTATAAATGATTACACACACACACATATATATATAATTTATAGCAAGATATATTAATTAAAAATTAATTTATTTATTAAAAATATTTTTTTTTTATAATTCAATTAGTTGAGATTGCTTAATACTATTGTTTGGTGGTTTAAATAAAAATACTATAGTATTTCAAAATGTTCTTAAATATAAAAAGAATTTTTTACTATCGACGATCATAGAAATAAGGATCTAATTAAAATTATTTAATTTAAAAGGTCTAATTGAAAAACTAATTTAACTACTAATATTAAAAATGTGCATTTGAATAAAAAAAAAAAAAAAAAAAAAAAAAAAAAAAAAAGAGAGAGAGAGAGAGAGAGATTGCTGGAATATTAATGCTTGGGATTTTAACTGTGAAGCTTATTGTAAAATATTTTTTATAAAAAACATTCGATTTGTACACCCCCCAAAACCCTTAAATACCCATTTTGAACGGTCTAACTCAATTTCTATTTTTTTGCCCCTTCGCCTCCCCCCTTTTCCGGCTTCCTCATAATTTTAGACTTTCTAAAATATTGTCATTCTGTTTGTAGGTTCCGAAAACCTATATGCACTAATTTTAAACAGTCTAACGGTATTTTTACTTTTTTGCCTCTTTGCGCTGCTTTTAATCATTTTACACTTTCAAAAATATCCTCATTTGATTTGTAGACTCCCAAAACCCTTATATACCTATTTTGAACGATCTAACTAAATTTCTATTTTTTACCCCCTTCGCCCCCCCCCTCCCCTCCCTACTTTCCGATCTTCCTAATAATTTTAGACTTTCGAAAATATCCTCATTCTATTTGTAGGCCCCCAAAACCTGCATGTGTCAATTTTAAACGATCTAACGGTAATTTAATTTTTTGGTCCTTTCGCCCTCCCCCTCTTTCCGAGTCGACTAATAATTTTCCACTTTCGAAAATAACCTCATTTAATTTGTAGACCCCAAAAACATAGTAAAATTAAGAATAACAGAAGATTAAATGTCACCGAAATCCACATTAACCAAAAATAATTAATTTATAAGTAAATTAATAATAACCCGTGAAGAATTTAGTACAGATAAGAAAACAATTAACAGTTAATAACTTGAATTAAATATGAAGTATCACACCAAATTTCTAGTGAGAAAAGAAACAGATTTATTGAATGATTTATTTTATCGCGATTTTAATTAATTTTGAAATGTTAATTTTATCCAAAATATCATACATTTGGCCTTTGTCCGGTCTAAGTGGGTCTTTTGTCCGCGGGGATTATGTCGGGGCCATCGCGAGGATGCTCCCTGCTCCTGACCGGTTTTTACTGTCAATGACGTCAACAATGTGATCTGACTTGAAAGAAGGAAGCTTCCTTTTGCCTTTGCGTTTGCTTGTCTTATGTTGTTTTTGATTATTTATGTATACTTTTTCATTAATACTTATTTTGATAAAAGTTTTTTGTGAATTTTTAACACAGTTTTCATTGGGAGAGAATTATGGGAAAGAAGTGTTGTGCTCCTCAGTGCAGATCAAATTATGATACTGAAAAAGAGGATATTACTGTTTTTAAATGAAAGCCGAAAAAAAAAAAAAAAATTAAGTGTGATAAGTTTGCACTCAGAAAAACACGGTGATTTTACGTTAAAAGATTTTAGATATAATCTGCCTAATGAAAATAAAGATGTAGGAGAAAATTTTTAGGATGTTTTCAACAGTACAGATGATATTGAAATCACATATAAAGTTATGTCAGTTTTAATATTTATTGCAGGGTATATTGCATTTAAAGTATCAAACAAACTGAATTGCAAAGAATGTATTTCAACAATAGTGAAAGATAAGATTTTAGATGTAGATTGTTCTCCTGGTGTTTATGAATATTTATTTTTATGTGATAGAGGTAGGCTTAAATGGCCACAAGCCATATTAATTTTCATAATTGTAAATTGTTTTCAGATTTTTAATAAGTTAATAAGCAGCAAACAAGAAAATAATTTTTTAATGTTTTCCGAGCCCAAAAAACTAATTATGTAATTAACCATTGAAAAACCAGAAATATTAGGAATAGATTTTTCGAATAGATGCATTTGTGGAAATCATTTGTACTATATTATTAAGTAATGATTACCTGGAATAGCAAATATTTTGTTGAATAACTATACCAAAATTAAAAATGACAGTAAATATTTTAGTGGTACAAAAAGGAATTGTCAGTATTAACTAATACATGGATTCTTATGCAGAACATTGATTCTATTCATCAATTATTTAATATTATTTTTAAGTATTATTTATTTTTTCGATTGTATTATATATTATACTGTATGTTGTATTATATATTTTCTATTTATTTATATGCATAGAAGTATTGTAACTAGGAACTAACTCCTCGCCTAGTCCTATGGGACAAAAAGAGGGCATGGGCAGGGCTAAAGGGGCAGGTCATTTGGCGCTCAACCATGAAATAAATAAAAGAAAATTTTAGAATTGTAAAGTTTTTCTTTTCTTTTTTTCTCATTCTCATTATTATTATTTTGTTTGACTAAAAGTGCCGTGAAAGAACCCTAATCATGCTATTCGACCTAGCAATTCAGAATTTTCCCTGGTTTTCTCCGAAACACGCATGATTTCAAGCAAGGACCCCTTAGAGATCCTCCTTATTTATTAAGTGTAAGCACCATAACTCAGTGGATGCTGAGGAGGGCGGTAGCCCCTTCACACAGAAATATATATCAATTAAAACCGCCTCTAAACCTATTTTAGATTATTTTTCATAGTAAATTGAACATATTAGGACTGAGGGCCTGTTAGTCTCAATCTGGGATTTTTGCGTTGTCGATTTCGATAGTTGGACATTTGTCGAAATCTAAAATTTATCGAAAATATAATTGAATAATTTGAAAGCGATGTTATAATTTGAAAAAAGAAGAAGAAAAAAAAAATCTCATAGTCTTCCGTCCTAAACTAAATTCTGCTTTTGCCAGAATTTCATCAAAATCTTTTATTATTATTATTATTATTATTATTATTATTGAAAGAAAAAGAAAAGAAAATTAATAATAATCAGTATCGTTACAAGCGATATCGAAAAAGTTTTTTTTTTATAATTTTGAATTAGGAAATAAAAAGTGCGTAAAAAAAAAAATAAGTAAAAAATGTAAAAAAGTAAAAAATAAGTAATAAAAAAATAAGTAAAAAATGAATTTAATGATTTAATTTAATGTTCTTTTTCTTTCAAAAAAAAAAAAAAAAAAAAAAAATTAATGAAATTCTGGCAAAGGCAGAATTTAGTTTAGGAAGGAGGACTATTATTATTATTATTATTTTACCTCATTGGTCTTACGTCTTAAACTGCAATCTGTCTTTATAGTATTGAAATAAAGGATAAAAGAAAGGCGTATGAGTGACACATTATATTACTTTTTTCCCTTGAATGTTCACGCACATTCTGCTTTTTTCACGGAGGTCTACCGTAAAATGGTGACTATGTTTTAATGTGTCAGATGCTCTCTATATTCATAAAAATTCTTATATATATATATATATATATTCAAAATTAAAACAAAAAACTGAAAAACTTTTATTGGCAGATATCTAAATTAACCCTACATGGCTATAAAATTGATATTCTTTCGTTAAAATTCTGTAAGATTGCGTCAAATTATCTTATTTTAATTCATTTTTTCTGATTATTACATATAATTTAATACAATAGTTATTTTATAATTTAAATTTATAATAATCATAAAAAATTGATTCTTCATCTTATAATATGAAATTGCTTCGCTTAACAATAGTTACTACAATAATCTCTTTTAAAAAATTTAGAGTATTTTCTCTCAGTTGTATGGCCTACCACAGATCGAGAAGTGATGGCTTCGACCCGAGGTTGTGCTCATTGACTTAGCCGTTAGGAGGTTTCCGTGGTTTTCTCCGAAATTCGTGTAAATACGGGCTAGAAACCCTTAAAAATCCCTTAAAAAGGCCTCCACGGAAGGCATTCCCCCTTTAGGCCTAGGACCGTAAAGTAGTCAATCGGGCTTAAACCCCACAACCAACCAACCATCTCTCAATTTTATAAACTAAATAAATAAAATAGCGCTAAAAGAATAAGTGTTTTAACTTGACCTATTTTATCTGAACTAAATCGTCCTTAGGATCTTAAAAAAATAAAATAACAATAACAATAAGAATAAGAATATTATTTGCGTTAAATTTTAAGATATTTTTTAAATTTAAAATTGCAGCATTCTTAACCGAAACATTGAAACATGTGTCAAAGTAAAATGAAAATGCGTGAAATTTCAAAATTTTATTCAAATATCAAAAAGTCAAATAATTTTTATTTATTTATTTATTTATTTATTTATTCATTTCTTGCATCTATAAAAATCTCAATCCATCCTGTTAAAAATGCTATCAATATGAATGTTTCAACTCATTTTCTGGAAAATAGCAATAGTTAATGTATGTTTTATCTCTCAGCATTAAATATACACATCAAGAGTCACATTTACTAAGAAATTTAAATTCGTTTACTCTGTACGTAAGTTTCTTAACTTATGGAGAAAATGATATAAAAATTGTCATTTAACAATTATATATATATGAGACCTCTCTTCATTGTTTTGTAATATACCAACAAATTGTAAGCGAAATTAGTCTCTGCATACATAAAGTCACTTTTTTTTCCTCCATAATTTTTATTTTAAATTTCTTATGAAAGCATTATACAATTTTTTCTGTCTCATTTTCCTAAAACTTCTAACATTTACCGGTTTGTCTGTAAGTATGCAAGTCAGAAACCTATTTACCCTTTTTGTTGTTTAACACATCGTATGCTTTGCACTCCTAAACCAGTTTTTCTAACAATACTTTCAGCCGAATACTTGTCTTTTGTGAGTCGAGTGCTGAAATTGTATCTGTTTCCTTCTGATTTACTTCGAAAACGAGCGAATTTATTCTTTGTTTATATACAGTAGAACTTGGATAATTCGAAGTTGAAGGGACCTGAGAAAAATTCGAAATACCCAAAAATTGGAATTACATATACAGGCATGAGAGTGCAGAAAATTAAAAAAGAGGAAACACGCGTGTTCATAAAATTAATTTCAAATGAAAAATAACGCGTGTGGGGAAAACTGTACAAATGTGTTCATGAAATTTATTTAAAATGAAAAAATAATGCTCACAGGATAAAACTATACAAAATATTTTTAAAGTGACAAATTAAACTAAAAGAATAACACATCAGCACAATAAAACATGTATTAAAAAAAAACAACAACATTAGCTAGCAATCAAAATGGACAAAAAAAATTACATGAGTGAGAAATATTGAATAATTCTGTTCTTTTATATGCTATAGAATATGATAAAGCATGTTTTAAATGAATATTGACATTTACATTTTGGATGGAAAAATATTGAGAATCTAAAGTTTTTCGTGGAGCGTTTGAACACTGATCGTTATTGGAGTTTGATTTTAACAAAATAGAAAATCGCGAAATTAACGAAAATCACAAAAAAGCGGAAAATCGCGGATCCGCGGAAAATTCTCATCCTTGCATATACTATTTCATACTTGCCAACATACTAATTAAAATTCCGTAGTATTGTTAGCCCAGCCTTCTTTTCCACATCAGTAACCTTTTCAGAGTATTTTTCTTCTTATTTAATCGCAATTGCATTCGCAAAATATTACTTTAAAAATTTACTGGTGTGTAAAAAAGGGCGGGACTAACAACACTACAAAATATTAATTAGGATATTGGCAAGCATGCTATTTTGTCAAAAAGAAGAGATAAATTAAAAAATTTAAAACTCTACGATCAAAGATTTAACATATAAACTTTATATCTAAGAAAACTACTACATCCACCCCCACCCCCACCCCCACCCCCTTCCCCACCCCCTCCCATTAAATCAATATTTTTTACGAGCTTAATTATTCAACACTTTTTTTAAAAAATAGTCACATATTTTTTATTGCTTCTTCAAGTACAATCTTTGTATCATAGCATATGATTTGAACCTATCAGTTGATATAAAAATAGAATCTTCTACATCAGACATGACTTTCAAGTCAAAAAACCCTCGAAGTTCATGTATATGCACCATATCTTCTGATGCACTACGTAGGGGCTTTTCTTGTATTTCCTTATCCTTATTTTGAAAGACTATTAAAATAAATAATGTATTCTAGCTGAAAAAATCTTGGGAAAATTTTTACTATAACATTTTAAAGTTAATCGTATGAAAAATTCGAATTATCCAAATAGAATTCGAATTATACACGATTTTTTTACATTATTTTAATACAAAATTCAAGGGACCGAGTAAAAAACTCGAATTATCCAGAATTTCGAATTAAACAAGTTCGAATTATTCAAGTTTCACTGTATATATATATATATATATATATATATATATATATATATATATTTCGAAAATAAAATAAAATAAAATAAAATAAAATAAAAATAATGATATTTTTAAAATATGGAAAAATCTCCTGGTTCAACATCTGTATGTTATTATTATTATTATTTTTTTAATACTAAACCAGTTTTCCATAGCAACTCATTCAGTCAAATACATTTCTATTCTGCAAAATTATACTATACGTTAGAATTTTCTTCCATGCTTACACGAATAATTCAAATGTTTTTTTTCCACAGTCAAAACAAAGAATTATGTATTTTTGTGAAAAATGAATCAATTTAGACTTTAACAATCATTATGTAACATTAAAAGTACTAGATAACTATTTTTAATAAAAAATCTTCTTACATTTATAGGGAAAATAAAAACCTATTTTTCAATAAAAATATTTTATAAATAAATGGATAGTAGTAATTATATCATTGTGAATTAAATTATTTGTTTCAGTTAATAATTTATGGTCCGAATACTTTAGCCATTTGTGAATAGAGAGCAAAGAAGAAGAAAAAAATTATCTGAAGACAATATTTAAATCAGATTTTTTTTTCAAAATATTTATGTATTATTATTACTTTTCTTTATTTATTTTTCTTTATTTTCTTTCTCTCTTTCTTTCTTCTTTCTTCTTTTTTTCTTAAGGTAAAATTAAGTATAATACTCAATGTGTAGTAATATAGATCTACAAAAGATTGTAAGTAACCAATTTTTAGAGTGAATCCATTTCCAAAAAAAGAAAAAAAATATTTCAATCGGAAAAAAAGTCCCCAAATCATGGCTAAATTTCCCGTTTTAGTAACCTGATTAACGCCAAGTGAGTAAAAAGGTCTTCATAGCATCTATAACGCTATCAGGTTAGCTATTCCCCGAGTATACTGCGACATAAAAAACCCAACCAACCAACCAACCATTTTGCCGGCGAGGATTTAAAATTGCCCAGAATGATATAACCGATGCAAGAAGAGTAATTGTTCCAAAACACATCGAAGAATAATAAGAAAAAGATTAGGGATACGAACGTCTACTTATTTTATTTTACTTATTTTATATTTTTAAGAATTATTTTTCTGAAGTTTTGCTTAAAGCTTGCTTTTAAAAGTGTTGTCCCACAAAAAATATAAAAATTTTTTGTCAGATCCATAATAACGTATTTAAATAAACTTTAAATTTGAAAAAAAAAAAAAAAAAAAAAGAGAGAGAGAGAGAGAGAAAAAAAGAAAGAAAAAATCTAAGTTACAAATTTATTTTTAATCCATAAACGTATTGTTGTCGCCAGTAAATTTTGCTTGGCAAGATTTGCGCCGGCGAAATGAAAAGTACCTTCTCTCTTATCTACTTCTTAAATTAGCAAAGAATAAAATCCACTTGATTCATTATAAGAATTGTAGGTGATGAACTTTTTTCTTGCCATAATTAGAAATATGAAAAGTATCAAGGAAATGTCTAATTCCGTAACGTTAAAAAAATTATCAATGATAAATAAGAAGATTTTTTTCATTTATAATTGAGTTTGAATTTAAATCTAAATATTTTTACATGCAAAAATATATCCGAGGTATTTTAAAATATGTTTTTAAATGGAAAAGATAAAAACACTTTAATGGCAAAAAGAAACTCGGTCAGTTGTACAGACACAACATCATTTCCTTATTCACAAAAAAAAAAAAAAAAAAAAAAAAGAACACATTAAATAAATAAATAAATAAAAAATAAAATAAAATAAACATAAGTTGCCAGTAATAAAATTAATTTTGTAAAAGTAGGAGGGAAAAAAAAAAAAGCGTTTATTTATTTATTTATTTATTTATTTATTTATTTTACACCAGTGATAACATTTTAATTTTCCCGTGAAAAATGATGCCATGACAGAAAAATAACTTCATAAGAGAACCTTTTTCTTTAATGGCAAATAGAGTACCTTTATAAAACCGATGTTTTTAATTAGTAACTTCGTTAATTAAAATGATTGAAATTTTTAAGTAGCTGAAATGCCTTCCTCGAAGTAGTCGGAATACACTGATATATCTCATGACGCGGAGAACCCTGCCTTCCGCGAGAAGTTGCTGGCACAAACAAAAAGAATTGACGCCATCGACAGAAACTTTTTTTTTTTTTAAATATATAGAGAAAAATAAATTTTATTGTGTAAGTAAATAAATTAATTTTAATGTTTGTAATTTTTTACTCCATAAGACTTTATAATAAATCGTATTTTTAAAATAAAACACGTTTTATAAAATATGTATCAATCAATATGAATATTTTTATTTCCTTTCGTTCTATAAGTATGGGGAAGGCAGGTATGCGTGAAGTTGTGTGGGGGGGAGGGGGGGGGTCGTAAAGACTTCGCACCAGTTTTAAAATATATCTTATAACACTGGCAATATTTCTATTTCATTTCCTCATTCTGATTTGAAAATTTCGTGGGGTATTTAAAACTAATGACTTTCATAACATGGGTAAATAAGAAAAAAATTCACTAACCGGAAAAAATGGTAAAGAAGAAAATGATAACGGAAAATTGATAAACGGAAAAAAAATGGTGAAGGAGAAATATGGTAAGCGAATACTATAATAATGAAACTTTTGGCGTGTTTCAAACTTACTTAATGTTTAAATTAATCATGATATGTGATACAACATAAATGGACTTTTGAATGAAAGAGAAAAATAATTCATGTTAATATTTACTGTTAAATTATTGCTTTTTCAATCGATTTTCAGGAAAGACTTTAGAAGCGTATGTTTTCCATACAAGTAAATTGACGTGTTAAATATATATATATATATATATATATATATATATTATAATTAAATATTTCAGAAGTTAAACTTTACATTTATTTATCATAAAAAAAATATGTTTATATTTTACTAATTTATTATGAATTTATTTACTTTTTCAAAAAGGAGAAAAAAAAAATCTACATTATTATTAATATTATTTATTTATTTATTAGAAAAAAATAGCAAAAACTGTTTTAAGCTATATTTTTCAACTATATCTACTCATAATTGTGTCACTGTATTGAAAGTGGTTTTATAATATTTAAAACTTGTACAATAATTTAATGTGCATATTTATAAATTTGACTATTGCAGGCAAGTACTTTAAAACAAAGAAGTGTATCAAGATCCTTTTAATTCGATATCATTTTTAATTCTCAATATGCTAAACAAAACTGAAGTAAAAAGCATCCTCTAAAAGAAAGTGATATATATATATATATATATATATATAATTTATTTAAAATTTTTGGACGGGTTAAACCAAACTTAAACTTTCAAATGGTTCTGATACGCCTATAAAATATTAAAAGCACCCTTATAAAGCACCCATGCTTCGCACCTTACGTGGGCGATTAGTGTGCTGAAGCATCAAGAGATTTTGTTTGTTATATGTTTGAGATTTATTTGTTATTCGTGGGTGCGAAGCACCGACAACAAAATTTCTCATGAGAGGATAGTTTTATATCACTTTGTATTGATCGCAATAAAATTTGATATAATTATTATTTACTAACTGTGACAAAACATGATTATTATATATAACTGAGGGAGAAAACGGGAAAAGAAAATGATATAAAAACCACCCTTTTCGTTGCAAACTCCTCGCTCAACAGATTCATTTAGTTTTTACTATACTAGTTATTTTATTACTAATTGAGAATTTTATTACCTTTTGCGAAATCGAATATATATATATATATATATATATATATATATATAATATATATATTTATTATATATATATAAACATCTCTTTCTCTTCCTCTACTTTCCTCCAGGATATCTAATCATTGCTATATTTCCTATCTAATTAGTAAGTAACAATTGAAAAAGTTTAATTGAAACTGGTAAAAAAATTATATAGATTTTTTTTCTTTATCTTTTCTGTCAGCTCTTTCCCCGCCTGTAAATGTGTTATCTAAATATATGTTATGTAAAAAAATAATTATTTAAAAAAAAAAAAAAAAAAAAAAAAAACAAACAAACAAACACTAAAACAATTTGTGCTTTAAAACGAAAGGATAAGAATCAATATAAGTTTGCATTGAAAAATCAGTTTTAGTTAAAAACAAATCTTTGGGTTTGGTGTTTGGGATCTTTGAACGCTTGAGTCTAGGCCTGGGTGGGATGCCCGCCGTAAGCGTTTTTCGAATGCAACCTAGCTCGCATCTATGCCAGTTTAAGAGAACGCTCAGCGGCTAGGACGATGGGTGCGACCTGTGTTCGAGCCCGGCACCGGCCGACTACCAGCTTAGGTTATTTTTTATTTTCTTTCTTTTTAGGAAAATAATAGTTTCATAATGAATTAGAGTGTATTTTTATAATTAATGAAAAATATAATTTTATTTTCTTATAAATGCATTGTCTATCAATAATTTTATTCGTTTGATTAAGAATGTGTTGTTTTTCAGCTACATTAAAATTACAACAAATATATTTATCTCTCTCTCTCTCTCTCTCTCTCTCTCTCTCTCTATATATATATATATATATATATATATATATATATATATATATATATATATATATATATATATTTATTTATATATTTATTTAACTAAAATCAAAAGCTGAAGCAATAAATAAATAAATAAATAAATAAATAAATACATAATTTTCTACTAAACGTAAATCTAAGGGAATATCTTTAAAATCTAAGTCAGAAAATAAATAAATTATAAACGAATAAATTACGTTTCGAAGTTCTAATTGCATAATGAAATGAAAGGTATATTTTTTAAGCACATTCAAACGGATGAAATAATTCATTCAAAAAGTTTGTTATGAATATTATAAAATAATACAAAATTACTTTAAAGATCATAATGCAATTAGCTACTGAAATATATCTATCTCTCTCTATATATAGTATATTAATAATAATCCATCCATCATAATGATCAAACATGATGAAAGCAAAATTTTATAACAATAACTTCCGTGAGCATTAAAAAATAATTACTTATACAAGGAAGGCATGATACAACGCAAAAACATTGAGAAATTTAATAATTGTAGAAATGTAGTTTTATCCTCCCACTAGTGTCTTTTTAAGATATGGAAAAATATGAGGAACAGGCAATAACAATTTTAACATATACAAAAAAAAAAAAAAAAAAAAAAAGAATGAAAGAAGAAAGAAAGAAATCTAAAACGAAGCGACTGGGGAGATAAGCTGTCCAGAAATAATTGAGTAGAAAATAGGTATTGTCCACTTGTATTCACACGATAAGAACGGCTTTACAAATCGTTCGATCAAAGAGGTTAGATCTTGTAACGTGTTTGTCATTCTGTAAACGGTCCATGTAGAAACAGCTTTCAACCATACCATCTGCAACCACCTGAAGTTGAAATGAAGTAAGAAAAAGAGAACGAAAATAAAAGATTTATTAGTTTTTTGAATCCAGATCAAAATTATTTAAATAAACTTGAATGAAGATGTACCTTACTTTTATTTTGTTTATTTTCAAAATGTAATTAATTTTTATAATTTGCCTCAGCAATCGGTTATAGCCTTCTTGTGGTGTCGTCCTCTTGTTTGCTTTTCCTAAAATCGAATGTTGGGGTCTATTAATAGAGAATTTCGCAACAGAATAGAAATACTTGGTATATTACTGTATACAGTTAAGAAACTGCAATCATTACATGAAACGAAAAAAATAAATAAATTACATTTCACGTAATTCTTATTTCACCCACTACAGAGTTCGGCTAGCAGCATGTCGAATTAGGAGGTTCAAGGTTACGTAACCTCACAACTCCTCATCAGAAAAGAAAAAAAAAAAAAAAAATCAAATTTTGTCAATTTTACAACAAAAACATTAAATCATTAAATTCATTTTTTTACTTATTTTTATTTCATGTTATTTCACGCGCACTTTTTTATTCCTAATTCAAAATTATTAAAAAAAAAAAAAAAAAAAAAAAACTTTTTCGATATTGCTTGTAACGATATTGATTATTATTAATTTTATTTTCTTTTTCTTTCAATTAAAAAAAAAAAAAAGATTTTGATGAAATTCTGGCAAAAGCAGAATTTAGTTTAGGACGGAGGACTATTAGTTTTTTTTTCCCCCCAATTATAACATCGCTTTCAAATTATTCAATTATATTTTCGATAATTTTTAGATTTCGATAAATGTCCAACTATCAAAAAATGATTTCGACAAATGTCCAACTATCGAAAACGACAACGCAAAAATCCCAGATTGAGACTAATGGGCCCTCAGTCCTAAAAAAAAAGAATGAAAGAACAATACCAATTTTGTTTCTTTGATTTCTTTTAAATATGATTTATATTGTATTTTATTAAAACATGATTTTTACTTTCCAAATGTATAAATTGTAAGGAAATTATTGAGTCATAATCAAATTTGACTTGGAAATCTTAATGTACTTGTAAGGAACAGGTGACTGGTGTACTGTACATATTTAAACATAAAAACTTCTTCACACTCCACAAAATAAAGGGAAGCACAACTGGTTTCAAAAGAGCGTTCTTTATCTTCAGATGCTATACGCATGCCACTTTAGAGGCGAAAGCAAATCTAAAACACAGGGAAAATTTAACGGCGGGTGGGAGCAATAAGAAAACTGACATTTTTAAAACTCTGGATGTATTAAACAAAGATATGATTGAGAATAAAGATATTATTTTAATTAAAAACATAATTTCAGCTCTAAAAAATAAAGCAATAAAATGGTTTAAGTGCAAAATGGATATCTATATAGAAATCTATTCCTTCAAATGTGATCTTTTTAGAGATATAGTTATTTATTTATTTAAATATAAAATTAAAGTTTCAGATTTAACGGAAATAAAGTTATCAAAAGAAATACCTTTTGAAAACTTGGTCTTGAATTATAAAGATAAAATATTTAAATATATTATAATTAAAATATATATATAGGTAAATAATAAGGTATTTTTCCACTTAAAAATTCTTGTACACAATTGCTTATACTTATAATATAAATTTAAGAAAAAAAAAAAAAAAGACAATTTGCAATTATAATAAATATAGTAAAAATATAGACCTTATTGAAGATAAAGATTATTATTGCAATCAAGATTTCTATAAAGAATTTAAGGATTCCTATCATGAACATATCATTGCAGGTAATCTAGATATAATAGAAAATACTAAGATAAGAAATCTTATGAATTCAGGTGCTAATTTCAGGTTATATTTCAATTATACCATTAGAAAAATCATGGATTTTATTAAAAAGGTTTAAATATTTTTATTCTAAAACTCTCTTACAAGTATAGTTGGCCCATAGAAGTTTTTAAATTATAAAAAAAGAAAATTTTGGAATAAATTGAAAACGATTTAATATTTTATAGGAGTTACTTTGGAAGGAAAATTCATGGACATCACAATACAGACTTAAAATATTGAAAATTTAAAGAAAAAAAATATTATTGCCACCGTTCAAAAAGCTGGAAATATTTTTTTCCATTTTTTGTAATTTATATATGTATATATATATATATATATATATATATTAGTTACAATAGAATATTCTGGTAATTGCTCTTACAAAAAATTAAATGATTCCCCATCAATTATAAGAAAAGGAATCTTGTCTTTGATAAAAATTTAATATAAATAGAAGCAGTTTTAATTTTTCATACCTTTTTTTAACGTTAAATTTCATAAAAATTCCATTAAATTTCGTTACGTTTTTTGCGGCAATTTTAGTTATAATTACAAGGCCAGTAAAAAACTTTTTTATTTGTTCAATAACATTTTGAATACTTTAGAGTCAGACGATAATTGCCATATCATTAAAAATAATTACCCAATATTAAAATATTTTAAAGAAAACTCAGAAGATATATTTACAATTAATACATATGGTTTTGAAAACCTTTTTGGTAGTATCCCATATTACTTACTTCTGGAAATTTTTGAAAAAATCTACGAGAAATTTTGTCATGTAAAAGCCTGCGAAAAAGTTTACTGGATTAACCTTATTAAATTTTGTATCTTCGAAAATGTTTTATTTAACGGTGTGGATTTTTTTTTTTTTTTTTTTTTTTTTTTTTTTTTTTTTTTACAAATTCACGGTATCCCGATGAGAACCAGTTACCCAAAGGCCGTCGCTAACTTTTTTTTTTTGGTTCATGTTTGAGAGAAAATTTAAGAATATTAAGTTTTATAGATATATTGATGACGCAATAGCAATAAAAATAATGGCTATAAACTGTGACAGTTTTGCGAAAATTGCAGCTGAAATCTATCTCTCCGACCTTATCTTAAACCGTACTGACTATGAAGACAAAATTCTTTTCTTGGATTTGAAAATTAAAAAAAATAGGTAAAAACTGGTTTATGATAAAAAGCAAGATTTTAACTTTAAAATTTGTAATTTAACGAATTGTTTCTCCTGTATCAGTCATAGAGTTTTTAAAAAATATTATGTTTACCCAAATTAACATAATTAAAATGATTTGCAATAACCATTTAGACCTGAATTTGGCTCTGGAAAATCTCAACTACTCAATAAACATTTCTGGCTTCTTGATTACAATCTTGCTTAAGATTTATTATCCATTTCTGGCGATATTTAAGAACTGGTAAGTGGTCCTACCAGCCGAAGCGGGCTCTCTTTTTTTATGTAGGGGAGGGGGGGGTCAATTTTCCACATTCTACTGACTATTTAAGTTTGTTCTTGTATTTATTTATATTCTTGTATTATTTATATTTTTGTACTTTATATTAATGTATTTACTTTTATTCTTTATTTATTCTTTATTTGTTTTTTTTTATGCTTTGTATTAATTAAATTCGTTTGCTGTGCGGTCTTGCTACCATCTGTGAGAAGTTGGGGTCTAGAAACGTGTTTTTTGGCTAAATAGCCAACGTTTCGCCAGAAACTTCTCATATTTCATTCCATACATGGGGGAGCTCCCATGAAGAAGACCTTGATGCGTTTGGGATTAGTTTTCATTTATACTTGGTTATTTTGCTTATTTATTATAGTTATATTTCCTTTAGCTGTATTTGCAGTTGGGTTTATAAATTCTCTGTTCTAGTTCTATATTTAAAAATTCAAGTTTTATTTCATCTAATTTTTAAGATTTATCATATATATATATATAATAAAGGGTGAGACACAGTTATCGTTAAAATCGTAGTTCTTGAATAATAGTAGATCCATCTATTATTGATAAATACCCAAATTAAAGTAAGTGCCCACAGTAAATGTGTCTGCAGAAAGACATCCTGCAGGCAGTGGGCACCTAGTCCTGAAGCAGTGCGTACATGAAAACTGCTGCCGTAGGCATCGGTACCCGAAGCTGTATTTAGAATGATTTTTATGTAATATATTCCTGATTTTCTTTATAAAGTGTACAAAAAATAGTATTTTTATTCTTTTGAAAATTCATTTCAAAATAGTGACCAGTGAAGCGGGCGTAGCGAGCTAGTAAATAAATATTTTCACAACAGTCAAATAAAATGAAATTTCCTGCCAAAAAACGTAGTAGTTGGACAAACTAAAAATATCACACTTCTTTTTTTAGATTCGTTAGCTGTTAATCGACACAAATATCACATTTTTTTTTTTTTTTTTTCTAAATATGTTTCAGCAACCTTGCTATGAATATTCATTACTATACAAATAATTAATCAAAGTAAAAAGTCATTAGTCAAATCCCTTTTAGAAATATGTATGAATATGCTCTTTAAAAACTTCAATTTGCTCAATTATTTTTTATTCGTTGTTGTAAACAAAATGAAATAATCTTAAAATTAACTTTTTTTTTCTTTCTAACAATAATTGATATAGTTTAAAAATTCATTCGAATTGCTGAACTAATTGTGTTGCTATAAATAACATGAAAAAATCTAAAAATAACTTTTAAAATATTGATAATATTCTATAAATTAATTAGAAAGTTAGTGCCTGTTTTTTTTTTTTTTTTTCGAAAATCATACTCGTCGTCCTAGCCGACTAATTTCCCCTTGCTTTTTTCTGAAATTCGTTTTAATATGAGCTAGGACAGGACACCTTTGAAATAGTTCAAGAAAGGCAGTCCATGCTATAATACCTGTTGGACACAGTTGGCCATAATTGTTAAAACACTACTATCTACATTTTATCGGACATCTATTAAAAAAAAAAAAAAAAAAAAAAAAACTTATTTTTTTCACTGTCGACCAATTATTTGTTTTCAATGTATTTTAAAATAATTCTACTTTATTCAAGGTTTTCTGTCATAAAATATTGACAGTGCTTTTCAGCTACATGAAAGTAATAATCTTCTCGTTCTAATAATTTTGTCCTTTAATGATTTTAATTTAAATGAAAAAGGCTGAAATCTTCATAGAAAATGCTTTAAAATTATTAAAAGCTAGACAACAAACTCTAAAGCTTACGTTATCAAGATCTGAATTAATTCAATTTGCAAAGAAATTGGCCTTTATCGAATGATTCAGCTTTTCTGTATTTGTGATAAAAAACAATTTTTGTTCATTTGATGTAGTTATTCATATAAAATTTAATATTTTTATTATCTTTTGATTTACATATTAAACAAGAACGAAAAATCATGCGGTACACATTGATTTATAACACTTTCCAAATGCACGTAATTATAGTTTCGTATAATTTTCAAACCTCTTTGCCTACGTCATCATAAAAACGACAAACAGAGGCTCTGAAAGGCTTACAGGTAGACTAATTGAATTCCTAATCATTCTTAAACATTGTTAGAAAGTGTTAAAAGGGCTTAACAGAAAAGGAAACGTGGCCCTTATATTCAAATTGCAGCACTTTATACATGCGAATATTTTAGTACAGCCCAAATCTGAAAGTTAACAAAATCATTTTCTATACAAAATGTTATTTTAGCATATTAATAACAATTTTCAATTTTTTTTTTATGATTTTTTACTATAAAAAGTTCTTTAAATGTAATTTATAAAAATATCTATCCTAAAATGCAATGCATTGATTTTTTTTTTTTTTTTTTTTTTGGTATCCTTATACACAAAGCATTTGTACAGGACCTGTTAATGCCATTAAAATTAGGAAACATTCTACAGTAAATTTGAATAACATGTATAATTTTGTAAAAATTCTGATATTATTTGCGAACGCTGGCGTCGAGCAGACGTAAAGATAGAGAGATAAACAGTCGGACCAGATAAATACACAAATTGAAATCATAACCGTATTTAAAAAATGATGGAAAGTGCTAAATCGCTTAATGCAGACGAAAATGCAATTTCAGTAAATTTCCAATAAAATTCTTCAATGTAAATGAATATGTTTGCATGGCTCTGTAAATCTACATTCTGTAGAAAGCATTCTTTTGTGCGTATGAATAATATATTTTAATTTTAATAAGATTTGCGCAAGGTAAAGTTCTTCAACATACTACATTCTGTAGAAAGCATTCTTTTGTGCATATGAATAATATATTTTAATTTTAATAAGATTTGTGCAAGGTAAAGTTCTTCAAATTTGATTATAAAAATACCTCTCATAGAACGAATGCTTAGGAATACTTTTGGGTGTCCCTGTATATAAACTTTTGATGATATTTACTCCCTTTCCAATGGGAAACATCCGATAGTGAACTTGAATAATATATTTCAATTTCATTAAGGTTTGTGTAAAGTAACGGTATTAAAATATGGTTCTTAAAAGTACCTCCCATAGGACACAATTGCTTTGGAATACTTTCGGGTGTCCCTGTACATAAATCAGTAAAGGAAAGTAAAATATAATTCACTTCATTTTCAATAGGGAACATCAGATAGTGAACTTGTATCACATATATTAGTTTCAAGAAATTTCAAGAATATTTACGAGAGTTAGAGACAGACAGACGGACAGACAGACAAACAAACCGAAGCTATTATCACTTTTCAACCTTGTTGGACAGTGTTAAAAAGAAAGTAAACACACACTCTTATCTATATATCTATATATATATATATTAGTATTAGTATTAGTTGTTAATTAGTTGAATGTATAAATGAACAATCAAATATGTATATTAATTTCTAATTATCAAATTTTGTCACCTAGAAAATTGTTACATTTATTTATAAAACTTTTGTTCTCCCATTTACTCTCAGTTTTTAGTACTCCTTTTAATTACCGTTTTTTTCCAGAGCAGAAAGCGATTTAAAAATAATTTTCATGCAACGTATAAAACGATGTTGGAGTGCACCTTATTAAAAAATTTTTCGAATTTGAATATATTCTTTTGTTCTATTTTATCCATTGATTTTTCCTTAAATTTTTGCATTCATTTCGATCATCTGAGCCGCTTAGCAACGGCTCTTACACGATTTTTTTTTATAAATTTATTTGGTTAATTACGTTGGAAGGGAAATCTTTTATATTATTTCTTTATTTTTTGCATTTATCAGAAAATAAAATGGTCATATAGAAGAAAAGATTAAAATTTAAATAATATTTTTTATGTTTTTCTTTCTTTCTTTTTTTTTTTTTTTTTTTTTTTTTTTAGATTTTTTTTTAACATTTTTGCGTAGTGTGTTTGAAAATGTTTATTTATTTATTGTAATGTTCGAAACCATATGATAATAGTATAGAAAAAGAGCGAGTTGAAATTGAGCTTAATTTAAGTGCTGAGAAAGAACCATGAAGAACCTATGCAGCGCGGGCCGCTGGCAGCGTGTACCTGTACATTAAACATAATTCAGAAATCTTCCAATTGTTTTTTTTTTTTTTTTTTTTTTTTTAAGTTATTTTATTTACCGAGTGGTATTAAAATTATAACAATAATAGTAAGCATGATGATTCAATGTTTTTGAGATTCATTTAGGTATAGCGGTCAGCGCAGCGGGTGTATCTTGCTGGTAATGAATACAACAAAATTGATTTTTTATCCATACTTTCTTCTCCAAATTCTCAAAATAAAATTTATAATGTCTTATTCCTAAAAACACTGAAATTTCAGCAAATAGAATGATCACACAAAACGTACTAGGAGAAATACATGAATAAATTAAATTTAGAAATTGCAAAGTAAATAAATATGAAATTATTAGTCTAATAAAAAATAATACAAATACGAAATTGGATGAATAAACTAAAGAATTCGCAATTAAAATAAATTAATTAATCTTGCGTAATTTTTTAAAAAAGCGAAATGCAAATTTCATCAAACCAATTAAAATAATCTATAATAATAAGAATAATTATGAGCTTTAACGAAACTGAATTAGGATATGAAAATATTAATTTGATAAATAAATAAATAAAATAAAATAATTATGTAAACACTAATTCGAAATAATAATAAGGAAAATGTAATAGCTTAATTTTTGCACCGCCCGAAAAGTCTGGGACCCATTCTGCCCCCAAAACGCCTGAGATGGTTCATCGCATCCCCCCTTTTCAATCTTTTATGTTAGCGATGGTCATTTTCCCGGGGTTAGTTGTCAGGGCAAATGACAAGTGGGCGGGTTAACTTTATGGTGACAAGAAAGGTATAAGGAAGGGGGTTTTCTTGTCCCAAAGCTTTTGAAGTGAGAAACAAAATTTTTATTCCCAGTTTGTTCGCTGAGATAATCCTGTATTCTCTTATTCCTTTCTATTTTTTATGGCTTTTCGACGTAAAAAAATATTAACACAAGACGAAATTAATGCGAATTTATTTGCATCTTCTGATGATGAAATTAAGAAATCGAATGATAGCAGTGATAGTGATGAAAAATTCAGATTAAATAGAACCTTCTGTGTTATTTCCAAACGCTGAAACTGTTTCTGATTCCGATTTGGATCTAGACGAAAATAATGGTAATATTCTAATTCCCTTTACCTGGACTTCCGACATAAAGGACTTTAATATTCAGAAGAAATTTTCCGGATATCCAGGCGCAGTACATAGTTTGAATCCACGAGCAGAACCTCTAGATTATTTTAATTAAAAAAAGAGAAAAAAAAAAAAAAAAGAAGAAGAAAGAAATAAAAGAAAAGAAAAGAAGAAAAGTAAAGTAAAAAGAGTGTTTGCAAGAAAATACAAGTTGAAAAAATAAAAAAAACTACCACACAACAATTCTTTTGGGCTGAAAAACAGCAATATCGCTTCTTCAGGCAGAAATTAGATGTAAGTGCTGCTTTGATATTGTGCTTGTGAATAGCATTTTCTTTTGATGAAAGGTTGTGCTATTATTCCGAATCGAAACAATTGCAACAAATATTTAATTAATTTGTATGGTGTTTGCTTACTTCTTCTTTTTTTTTTTTTTTTTTTTTTTTTTTATTTATCATTTATTACCTTTGCAATCAAAATTCTTATAAGGTTTTCAATTGCACTTATCAGATTTACTTAACTCTGACAAAATGAGTAATTAAAAATAATATATTAACAGTTCAAAATTAATATATTAACAGTTCAGGAAAATGCCTTTTTATACGGAATATGAAAAGAATATAGATAATACTTATTCAATAAAAATAACAACAGCATGCTTGTGAAAAACAGGACAGTATGTCTAGCTGAAGAATCTAAAAATATGCTTCGTCATCCGAAAAATATCTTCACTATCATTTTATCACTTCAAGAAGTCGAAAAACTAAACAAATCATGAAAAATGATGCATTATAGTATCAACATGCACCCGTACCTAATAAGTATTGTTCAACCCTCTCTCATAAAAAAATTTGGTGCACTAATACACACCAGAAGCTCAAATATAGCTATCTGCACATGGGAAAAGTTGCAGCATCATTACGCTGCTAAAGGTGGATATGCGTTAAAATTGAATCAGGTTATATATATATATATATATATATATATATATTTCTGACTAGCTATCTTAAGGAGACTTGGCATCACTGATGGTTTAATACAAAAACTTATATTTACATCTGATACTTGTAAATTGAACTATATTAGGTTTGATCAATAAAATATGTATTAGGCAACAATTCATATTGTTTTTGGTAATTTTTTTTTTAAGGATTTGAAGTCTTAAAATTGCGTTTAATCGGTTTGCATCTTTTCCATGAATTCATAATCATCAAAATGCTAACACTTCTACAGATATCTAAGAAAATACATAATATTTTTGGCAGTGTGTTATAAGACCTACTTAAAATAATTAGGGATGGATTTTGTAATACCTTAAATATATATATATATATATATATATATATATATATAAAATAAATAATTTAATTATATATATATATATAACTTAAAAATAAAATATAACAAAAATCATATTTATTTTGAATATTATTACATACATACATACACACACATTTTATTTTATTTTTTTCCCTTAAAAAAAATCATAAATTTCAGAGTGCATCCATAACGCTTTTAATTAGGTTCTAATAAACATCCGAAAAATAATAAGCATTTTCTTAATTAACTGTAAAAAGTTACCCGTGCTGGAGATCAGGAATTCATGAAAAAATGCAAACTGAGAAAGCGCAATTTAAAGAATTCAAATCTGTGAAAATGTATCAAAAACCATAAGAAATGTTGCCTGAATATATATTTTATAGAATATATATAATATAGTTCAATTTATAAATATTAAATGAAAATATAAGCTTTTATAAGAAACCTTTAGTGATGCCAAATCCCCTTAAATATTAAGTTGGTTAACTGAACCTAGACCCACATGTGATACTAATGAAATGAGTAGTTTAAGAAATCACCCTCATATTCATACTGGTGAAAAGGGAAAAAAGTGATGGGTGTACAAAAAAAAAAAAAAAAAAAAAAAAAAAAAACTTCCTAAAAAGTCATTTACGCAGTTATATCCTCGACAAAATACGACAATAATAATTATTATAGGAATAATTGTAATATTCGTGATATTAAAAATAGAATTACTGCAAAATACAGAAAAATTAATATCAGTACTGTAATATAAATTTTCCTTGTGTTTTTCTTACTCCAACGTTTCACAAAAACTCTTTAAAATTTCGAACAGTAACCAGTGGTTATAATACTTATGTTAATAAGGCAGGTAAAATTTTACAAAATATAACTGATAGTTTAACTAATAGCTCCATTATTAAAAGTAGCTATGATATTATGAAAAAACTCAAATATAATAATGTTAAAATTTAATCAGTATATACTTATGATTTTCAGTATTTATTCAGTAGTATAGGCAAGGCACGAAATTTCCGCTCGCCAGCTCGCCATTGCCGAGTGAAATTTTTACTGTAGCGAGTAAAAATTTGGTCTAGTTATAGATACAATTCTTACACGATACGGTAACAGAAAACATTTTTTTATAGATTTAAATATGGCAAAATCTTGCCATCTTATAACCTCATATTTAACCTCTCCTTTTTAGATTCTCGGAGACCCGATTCTGTGTGTGCGCTGTGCGAGATCGCGCCAGCTTGGAAAAGGAAAAATGCTTAGTGCATACATAAAAGTTTTGATATTATAGACAGTTTTGTTTCTTACTCTGTTATTTCTCCAAGCAGAGTGAGAATAGACGAGTGGAAAGCCTCTTTGGCCGTCGCCCACTATCCGAGAAAAGAGATACGCGAAAGTTTGCCTATGCGATATTGTCACTTGAAAATGAGCCCGAGCCCTTTTAAAAATACTGCCTATGTTTATTTTGTTGTATAATGATTAAAAAAAAAAATAAATAAAATAAATAAATAAAAATAAAAAACTCTTCATATTTTCTAGTTTTTTACTGAAACGTCAATGATTTGCGCTTGTAATGATTTATAAGCAACGATTTTATCGAAAAAGTTATTGCGAAATGTTTATTTCAAATGACAACAATGAACAAGTTATAAACATCGACATTCTGTCTAATTACAAAAATAAAATGGACGAAAAAGACATTTCTAATATAAAACGTTAAGTAAATAAATAGATAAATAAGAAAAGAAAGCTTAATCTTTCATAATAAAAATATTTTTACAGAATATTGTTTGACAAATAATTCTTTTTCTTCTTTTTTTCTTTAATGACTCTATGCATATATGTTATTAGATATTTTAATCTTTTTCAAATCTCATTATAATGATTTTTAATTATAGCTGAGTATGAAACATGATGATATACGACACACTTTTAATACATTTAATTTTAGACTGTATTTGTAAAAACATTTCAAATAGTTAGGAAAAATAAAAAACCTAAACTGCGTATAAATGGAAAAATATGACAAGCCTATTTCGTGGCGAGTAAAACTTTTTTTGGCGAGTGCAATATGAATTGAAATTTCGAGCCCTGTTATAGATATTAAAGATTTGGATACAGTTTTGAATTGGATTTATGAAGAATATGAACTTGCTAATGTGATTGATAAAAATAAATATGAAAATTAAAAAAAAAAAATTAAACCCACATGTGATCGTATCACACGTGGGTCTAGACTGAACAACCGATGTTGAGTATAACAGTTGTCAAACATCTAGAAACGTTCTTTATGAGTCACATTTAATAGTGTGAAATTTTAATATTTAATAAAAAAAATTAATAATGTAAAGAAATTGTTATATCTTATACATTTGTATAAAAATTGTGACCTGAAGCGGAAGAGGGGACTAGTAAAAAAAATTAAGGAAACGTCAAAATGTTTTAGATCAACCTATAAAATGCAATGCTTTAAATGCGTTTTAAATGTAGCATGTGATTATGAAGATTTTACTCATCTTTATACATTTTTATGAGATTATCATATATTAATAGAAATATAACTTTCTTTGTTAAGAAAAAAAAAAATCGACTTTTTATTACCATGTTTACTTGGTTTCTTTTTTGTTTGTTTGTTTGCCCAGTGCAAATCTTGCAATCGATTTTTAACTAATTTCCCGACTAGCTAGACATTTGAAACTTTTAAAATAGCTCAGAACATGATGACAATGCATTTTTAAAATACTTTTAGCCAGTTTAAATGATTCAACAATCATATAACTTTTCGACTAGATAGACATTTAAAACTTTCAGTATATTTAAGAACACGGTGACAATGCTTTATTTTTCTTTTTTTTAATACCTCAAGCCGATTGTTTTATGAATATGAATTAAAATTTTGTATTTCGTTCAACCATTTTAAAGAACTCTTATTTTACTTAAAATTAATAAAATACTTTAACTTGAATCATGAGGTGGTTTTCTTTTATAGGCGAATCATTATTATGATTATTTTTTATTTTATATAAATATTTTTGAAACAAATCATTTGATTTTTTTACCTACATTAATATAAACTTAATATTAAAATTTAAGGTATGTAAAACATTTTTTTTCTCAACATTTCCACTATACTTTAAGAAAGATCTTAATGCAGTTTTAGAAACAGATTTGTATGAAATACATTCTTGTGTGAGAGGGGTGTTAGCCCCCTCTCAAATCGGGAACGAACATAATTCCGAATTCGGGAAAAATATGAAACTCGAAATGTACAAAACTCGGCCTGATGCTGCCTGCGTGCCAATAGATCAAAGTTTGTTAACGAAACCATTTTTTAATTCATGAAATCAATGAAGGTAGTGAATCAACGAAGGTTTTCCTCGCTTCGCTGGTCACTATATTTAAAGGAAATTCTTTTCTATATCGCTTTACAAACAAAAATGAAATTTAAAGAAATCATGAAATTGCTTTAAAGCCCGCTTTGGTTCCCCTCTGCCTTTGACAGCGACCCGCTCATTCGCAGTCTCTCGGGTATCTGTCCCTATTGCCGGTGACAATAGCTTACCAGTAGGCTTCCGTTTGAGTGCTTATCAGATGACAGTTTCGAAACGGACAGTATCGAAAAAATTGAAGTAGCCATTTTATGTTTGAATCCCAGTTACATATGAACAACACTATATGTGATGTACATAATATTCTTTTTCACGTTATTTTGTATATTTATTTGATTTATTCGATCAACCATAAAATGACAACAATTTCACACCATATACTCGTATATTATTACAATGTGCTATGATCAGCTACGTCTATCGCATGAGATAATTAATTTTTGTGGTTATAATAGTAGTTGAGTTAGTTAATAGTAGTTGGTATATAGAAAAATAAATAATGAAATATGTAAACCTGATCCTGGTACAGCCTTAATGTAGCTCCCCTTCGCGACTTTTGAATTTTTATCGTCACTTTAGACAAAAATACATAATTTATGTTATTATTATTATTATTATTATTATTTTATTTTCGTTTCGTTTTCTTTCTTTTATGTTTTTCAATATTTTATAATTTATTTATATTTTTTATGCGTTACTTGCCTTAAAGTGGCTATTACGAAAGTGCAGTCCTTGGCGAAAAATGTCCGATCTATTTCAGTATTAAAATTTAAAAAATTACCCAGGATTATCAAGTAAAGCTCGTTAATGCTAATGATTATCAAGTAAAAAGCTCTACAATAAATTTAAGTAAAGCTCTTTAATGTAATGCTGAATTAGCTTTCATGCCAAGCGCGATTCATCCGTGCCAAAAACATACTATTTAAACAAAAGGAGGGGAAAAAAAATCTAAAATTGAGGTATATTATTTTATTATTATTATTATTATTATTATTATTATTTTATTTTATTTTTTTTACTCGATTTTCATATTTTTATTTTTTTTTATGTGCGGGAGCAAATTTAATATTATTATCATTATTTATTTATTTATTTATTTATTATTATTATTATTATTATTATTATTATTTTCACATTTTAATTAATTTTAAAAAATCTAATCAAAATTTCATTACAAATAAGGTACCAAATGAAAGGGGCCTTTTTTTCTGAATCCGTCAACTTATCGATCGGACAATTAGATTTTTTTAAATTAACTTAAGTATGAAAATCTGGTGGCAACTTGCGTCAACACACAGACAAACAGACTAAAAAATCTCTTAATTATTTATATATATATAGATTGGTGCTACATCCGTTAAACATTCACGAGTCTCATTATTTCTTATAGAAAATTTAAATTTCATATTATTAAGAGAATTTTTATCCACATAGCTTATTGAAGCATATTTGACTAATTAAAAAAAAAAAAAAAAAAAAAAAAGAAAAGAAAAGAAAAAGAAAGAAAAAAGAAAGAAAATCTGTATTTTTATAAATTTTGCAGAGAGAGAGTGTGTGAGAGAGAGGGGGGGGGGGAGAGAAAAGGAAACAAAGTAGTAGAATTAAAAAAAAAAAAAAAAAAAAAGAGAGAGAGAGAGAGAGAAATGACTTTGTAATCCGGAAGAACAAACAAACAAATAAAATAAAATTTAAGCAAAAAATCATTTTTTAAAGTTAGAAGCTTTTTATTGTGAAGCCCTAAAAAGCATAAAATAAAAAATTTTCTGGCAAAGACATGCTACAAAGAAATGAAAGTTTCAACACTAAGAAAATTTTAGAGAAAAATACAGGTACTTTCCTTTTGCAAGAGATGAAAATTTTTTAATGTTCAATATATTTTAAAAAGCTTTAAAGACCAATATTCTTATTTATTAATTTTTCTATAATCATTCGTTAAGCCAGACATTTCAAATGTCTCGAAAGCTTTTAAAAATATTTTGAACATTAAAAAAAATTCATCTCTTGCAAAAGGAAAGTACCTATATTTTTCTCTAAATTTTTTTTAGTGTTGAAACTTTCATTTCTTTGTAGCATGTCTTTGCCAGAATAAATTTTATTTTATGCGTTTTAGGGCTTCACAATAAAAAGCTTCTAACTTTAAAAAATGATTTTTTACTTAAATTTTATTTTGTGATTTTTTAGTTACCAAAAAGAAAAAAGCTACTTAAAAAACTAATTAAAATTGCTTAGGATATTTTGTAGACAACGGAAGATTTTCTTTTATCAATTAACATTTTTTTTTTTTTTTTTCGATTATTTATCTGCAAAAAAAGTACTTTATCGTCTTTCTAGGATCGAATCCGGGACCATCGCGTTATCAGCATGACGTTCTAACCAAAAGTCTATCAACTGTCAAGAAAAAGTCATAAAACATTCTAGAAAAATCTAAAAAATACTTATAAAAAATGAATATTGTTCTCGAATGCTTTTTTAAATATTTGGAATATTTAAAATTTTTCATGTTTTGCAAAAGTGAAATATGTATGTTTTTCCTTAAAATTTTCTTGTAGTTGAAACTTTTATGATTTTATAGCATGTCTCTTCAAGAATAAATTTTTATTTTAGGCTTTTTAGGGCTCCACAATAATAAAAAACTTTCAGTGTTATTTTTATTTATTTATTTTTATTTTTATTTTTACTGACATTTTTGTTTTGTGCGTTTAGTAACTCAAAAGAAAAAAAAAAAAAAAAAAAAAAAAAAAAAAAGCTTCTTTAAAAATACTATCGAAATTCCTTAGGAACCTGTGTAGACAATGAAAGATTTTCTTTTTTCAATTGACATCGTTTCTTTTAATTATCGGCAAAAAAGTAACACGTCGGCTTACGAGGATCAAGCCCACGAGCATCGCATTATCACCATGACGCTCTAACGCAATGTGCTAACGAGCGGAGACGTCTTCTTTTTCAGAATGACACAAAAACACGATGATAAAAATCCACTTTCAATAAAAAGTTTCTAAAAGAATAATATATATATATATATCTTTTTATTTTGTGCCTTTTAGACAATGAAAAATTTCCTTTTAGCGATTGACACATTTTCTATTAATTATCTGTAAAATTTAACGCATCGATCCTTCGGGGATGGAACTCAGCACCATCGCATTAGCAACTTGACGCTCTAACAAACTGCGCCAACAAGCGTCAATAAGGACTGCTGACATTTTTTTTTTTTTTTCAAGTTGAGTTGCCTTATTTATTAGCGTGACATGAAAACGCGATAGCGAAATCCAATTTCCATAAAATGCTTCTAAAAAATTACATATTTATTTTTATTTAAATTTTTATTTTGTGATTTTTAGTAACTAGATAAAAAGCTATTTTAAAAACTCTTCAAAAATTATTAGGATACTGTGTACACAACGAAATATTTCCGTTTATCAACTGGCACCATTTCTATTAATTATTTAAAAAATTAACGCGACACTCTAACTAACTAAGCCATTAAGAGATAGAGATACAATGAAATACTTACTTACTTTTTCTTTTTTTTTTTTTTTTTTTAAGTGGAAGTGTCTTAATTTTTAGCGTGACAGAAAACGCGATGACAATTCAACTTCATGTAATCAGTTAAAATGGGTGAAAATATCTTACCTGAAAAATGGAGATTTAACACTTTCAGGTCTAAACTATTTCCACCTGCTGGACTGAGTTTTTTTTTTTTTTTTTAATACTTTCTTTTACTAATTGACACATTTTCTAAAATATCTCCAAAAATTACCATATCGGCCTTTCGAGGATTGAACTCATAACCAACCGTTATCAACATGATGCTCTAACTAACGGAGCTAACGAGGAATGCAATGCGTTGCTTATATTTACTTTAAAGGGGAGGCACCTTGTTTTTTGGCGTGTCACGAAGACACGATGAGAAATTCCAATTTCAATAAATAGCTTCTAAAAAATTTATTTATTTACTTATTTTCACTTACATTTTTATTTTGTGCTTTTTGTAATTAGATAAAAAGCCGTTTAAAAAAACTCTTGAAAAATTATAAGGATGCTGTGTACACAACGAAATATTTTCTTTTATCAATTGACACTTTTTCTATTAATTATTTGCAAAAAAGTAACACGTCGGCCTGGACTCAATAAATGTTGCAAGTAATATCAACATATTATACAAATTTTGAGTATCAAATTTTGGTTTTCTGCTATTGTTATTATTGTTATTACTTAATTATACTGATAATAGATTTATACATACCGTTACAAACTGTTAAAAATCGATATTCAGATTCGGTAGACCTTAAAATGTCTAATCATAGGAAAAATTAATTTTCGGTAATTTGATCCAAAATTATTTCTCTACGAAATGTAGGTAAAAGGAAGTAAAATATAATAAGGGACAACTGGGAGGGGATAGGGGAGGGCAGGAAAAAAGATTTTAACCTTGACTAAATATTTGATTGAGAATAATCAAAAATAGTTACTTTCAGATTATTATTTATTTATTTATTTATTTATTTATTGGAACTTAGTTTCTGTTGATATGTTATACTTAGCTTGAATCTAAAAATAATTTATTTAATTAGTAATAGTGAAAATACATCCGCTGTAAATTAAGAAACTAATAAATAAGGTCATTTTACACTGGTTCCCCGTGAAAAAAGATAATAATTAATTTAATAAAAAAATTATAAGTTAAAAAAAATTATATACCATGTTTTTAAATTTTTTGTGAATCATTAATGTAATAGACGAGGATAAAAAGAATAATTTATAAGCAATATTTATGCACATGGACACAGTTCAGTGAACTAATAATTGTAATGAAAAAAAAAAGTTGGTTTTAAAAATAAAATATTACTCCTTTTAGAACAACGTATATTAGCATTATACATAAGCACTTATCAATGTGTATGAAATTTTTAAAGTGATAATGATGTCAATTTGTTTTTAGATGCATCATTTAACTTTTTATAAATTTTCAATTTTCACGTTTTAATTAAACGTGAAAATTTAATTAAATGTATTTATTTTTATGCCAAAACAAAATGAACTGGTATTTATTTATTTATTTATTTATTTTTTTTTTGCCAACATTTAAATTGCAGCTAATACTTCAATGGCTATTTTTATTGCTATTAGTAGCTTATTATTTTCATATTTTAATTAATTAAAAGAAAACTATTCGAAAATTCGAAAATCTGACTTCGAAGTATTGTGTTGTCATCGGGTTCTGAGCTACTGTGAAAGTTTCAAATGTCTAGCTAGTAGGGAAGTTAGTTAAAAATAGCTTCCAAGATTTGTACCGAACAAACAAACAAACAAACAAGAATCGAAGTTAATAAAGGTAAATTAATGTAAAATTCCGCAAATAAATGCATTAAAAAGGAGAGAGAGAAAAAAACAAACAAACAAAAAATCTAGTACAAATCCATTAGTAGCTTAAACCCGGACAGTGAAAGACAACTTTAAAGGTACTTTTTAATTGCACACTTATTTATTTATTTTTATTTTATTTTATTTATTTATATGATTTAATTAATTAATTAATTAATTATTTTTTTATTTATTTAATATATATTTTTTTTTAATTTTTTAGGAAATGTTTATGCAAATGATGTTATTATATTTAAAAAATATATATGCAAATAAGCATTAAAATTTTTGGCATTTTTTGACTTCAAACCTGGAATAAAATTAGCCGGTTGGGAGTTAAACTGCGCACCTTCTATCTATCTATCTTTCGTTTTTTTCGTTTTTTTTTTTTTTTTTTTTTTTTTCATTGCGGTCTTATATACAAAAATCGGAGATAACTAAATTATTAATATTACCAAATATTTTTAAAGGATAATATATACATATATATATATGGTTAAAATTCCTCTGTGCATTAAAATTTAACAAAAATGTTTTGAATTATAATATTTAAAATTTAGTTTTTCTAATGTTTAATTTATGTTTTCTGTAATATCTTTTAACATCTTTTAAAATCTTATGGTAATAATATAAAAATTGCTCTTAGAAGTTTCAGAGTAATTATCTCAATTTTAACTGTCTAAAAGTTATACTAAAATCAATATTTAAATAATTATATTAATTTTAATTTAACGCATCAAATATTTTAGCTTTCTCCTTCAAATCCTTTATTTAATTATGTTAAAGAAATCATAACACCAGCTTAAAGCGACAGGTACACTTGCGATTTATTTTTTAATCACTCTTTCTCTTTTTACTGCGCTCAAAGCTGGTAGACGTGAGGTGCCGGGTTCGATCCCAGGTCGCGCTCGTCCGCCTAGCCGTTCTGAGATTTCCATGGTTTTCTCCGAAATTTGCGTAAATACGTCCCTTAGAAAGACCCCCCATGGAGGGCACACCCCCTCAAGCCTGGGATCCAATAACAGCAAGTCGGCCTTAATTCCCAACCCAATTCTTTTTCTTTGTATTTTACCCCACCTCAGTTCACTTTTCGAAATGACAACTCTTCACAGATCTTATACATTTGAATGAATAGTAAACATGTAAATTTACCATAAAGCAGAAAACGATGTCCTGACGCCAACCTTCAAAGGATATGTGGGTTTTCAATGTAGTTATCGATATTGAATCGACATTTTCTAGCTGACTAGGGATGTTGGAAATGTCAGATTAAACGGATTAATTTAGAGTTTTTCTTTCATAGCCTAGAATCAGTCATACAATCACTAGATTATTTAACTGTGTGTAACATCCTAAATATCAAGCTAATTTACTCATATATATGCTTTTAAAGCATATATATGAGAAGTGGATAAGTTTTTTTGTTTTTGTTTAAATAAGATTATTTTAAATCACTGAATAAAAGCAATTTTGCTTCAAAGCTTAATAAATAGAATATTCAACCTGAAACAATTCTAAAAAAAATGGATGCTCTGGAAGGAAATTTCACTTGGAAAATACATTTCCTTAGGCTTCTTACAATGAAATTAAGATAAAGTGTTTTGTCAAGTAAGCAAAGATGCAGCGCTAACAGGGGCGCAAAGCAACTGAGCTTTTTAAAATCCACGGTAGTGAAGTGCCAATTCGATCCCAGCTCGCGCTTATATGTAGTTTTCCGTGGTTTTCTCCGAAAATCGTATAAATATGGGCAAGGACCACTTAAAAAGACCCCCGTTTTTACTTTCGAGACAATTCCATGTATCTGAAAAGAAGGATGGACGCCGCAGACGCCACGGAGCGGAAACACGCTAAGATTAGAATGTTAAAGTGTCGTTTACAGGATAAGCGAACATGCTATTGATAGTAACTGTCTGAAACGGGAAAAATTTACATAGACGCCACCAATTGAGAATTTATGCTATGGTCAGATTTTTTAAAGGTCGTAAATACGGTCAAAATTTTCAAGGATAGTTTATAAACAGACAAACAGGCTGTTGTATTTGTCTGAAAAGGGAAGAAGGCGTTTAAGATCACACCGAGCGGAAATTTGCAAAGTCAGACTTTTTAATGCAAAATTTTTTGCTTGTCGACCAATCAGTTGGTCGCCAAAAGCGGCTAGCGATACACAGATCTTATCATTTTTGATACATTACGCTAATGAACAAAATTATGAACCACTTTAAAATGAACTTTAAGGCGCAAAACTGCACATAAAGAAAGAAAAAGAAAAAACCTTTACGTGCCACCATATTTTTCAAAATATTGGGGGAGGGAATACCACTTCCCCCACTCAAGCTATACCCTTGAGCAGAGCAGCCACAGCATTTTTTTAAGTCGTCGCCCCTGCTGGTAAATGAAGATTTTTTCGACAAATCTGCTTTTCAGGAAATTTTAAACATATGCGAACAAGAACATTTTGATAAATTTGCTTTCGAGGGTAATCAACACACCTGCTTTCGTGGACATTTAACACACACGCAATCGAGGACAATTTAACACACCTGCATTCGAGGACATTTAACACACCTGCTTTCGAGGACATTTAACACACATGCAAATGAGGACATTTTAACACACCTGCCTTCGAGGACATTTTAACACACCTGCTTTCGAGGACATTTAACACACATGCAAACGAGGACATTTTAACACACCTGCCTTCGAGGACATTTTAACACACCTGCCTTCGAGGACATTTGAACACACCTGCCTTCGAGGACATGTTAACTCACGTGCCAACGAAGACGTTTTAACACAGATGCAAACGAGGACCTTTTAACACAACTGCCTTCGAGGACCTTTTAACACACCTGCCTTCGAGGACATTTTAACACACCTGCTTTCGAGGACATTTAACACACATGCAAACGAGGACATTTTAACACACCTGCCTTCGAGGACATTTTAACACACCTGCCTTCGAGGACATTTGAACACACCTGCCTTCGAGGACATGTTAACTCACGTGCCAACGAAGACGTTTTAACACAGATGCAAACGAGGACCTTTTAACACAACTGCCTTCGAGGACCTTTTAACACACCTGCCTTCGAGGACATTTTAACACACCCGCCTTCGAGGACTTTTAGCACATCCGCCTTCGAGGACATTTTAGTACACCTGCTTTCGAGGACATTTTAATAAACCCGCCTTCGAAGACAATTTAACATACTTACCATCGTGGACATAGTCGCAAACATGCAAATAAAGACTTTTTGTACGTATTAGTTCCATAACATTTTGAAATAATTGCCTTAATTCGGAATTTAAATTACATATTTTAAAAATTATCTTGACTATTTTAACATAAAGATGTGCAATTGAATGTTAAATTAAGTATATGTTTTAATGTTTTAAAAATTATGCAATTATTACATAAAATATTTTACAAAATATTTGATATTTCATAACTTGCATATTTCATTTAGCCAACTTTTTGTGTAGATATTTATTAATTAAAAAAAATGCTTTATAAATGTAAAAAAAAAAAATCAATATCATCGTTTATTAATTCAATGTATGCTTATGCATACGAGAACTAAGACCTACCATTTACAGTGAATTCATTATGAAAATCTATTTTCAAAAATGAGACTCTAAATTTTCCCCAACAGCAATAAGGAAAGAAATTGTGTGATATAAATATTTTTATTCATATGTTGATTCTAGAAAATAAAAATAAATAGTTTACATAATAAAGTTTTACGAAAATAAAGCTACGAAATAAAGTTTTATCTGATTTAAAAAAAAAAAAAAAAAAAAAATTAAACGTAAAGAAAAAAAAATATATATATATATTGTATTTTAACGTAACAAACAATTTTAAACAAAAGTTTAAAACCAAACGTGACAAAGATTAAGAATAATTATTTCTCTTCCAATTTTAAAAATTTACAAATAAGTAATTGGTATTTTTTATTATAAATATCATCAATAATGAGGCAGTAAGTAATTTTAAAACATTAAATGAACACAGTCAGTAAATGTTATAGGACACAAATCACAATAATTATTTCAGGAAAAAAAAAATTGTCATTATTAAGAAATCAATTATCTTTTACCAGAAAGTATGCATATAAGTTCATTAATAAAAATTAAAAGAAAAAAAAAAGATAAAGATAAAAAAGAAAATAATATATATGCATAAGATAAAGAATACTTTTCAGAAAACAAAAGAAGAGGAATGGATTTACACACTCATATGTATCCACATCGTGTAACCGAGGACAACACTCCGTATGCATTTGCATCCGCAAACCGAGGACTTCTTACACACTTCTGTGACAGAAGTGTGTAAACTACACACACTTAAAAATGAAAAAACCGGAAACTGAGGACATATTTTAAAAAAGCAAAAAAACCATTTTTTAGTATAAATTTAGGTCCTAGAAACGAAATCCGACAGGATTTCAAACCGAGGACGTCCTCGTTTTGAACGACGTCCTCGGTTAGAAGGTGTGTAAACAAGAGCATGTCCTCGGTTTCCACCTTATACGAGAACACACACACACACACACACACACAATATAGATAGATAGATCTAATTTTAACATAAAATTTTTAAAGCTGAAAAACGAATATAGAATTCCTACTAAACCAAAAAAAAAAAAAAGAACAATGACAACAATTGTTCTGCAATAAACAAGTAATTTAATTTCCTTCTATAGATAAGTTACTTGAAGTATATTTTTAGGCATTATTTGAAAAAACAATCTCACTTAAAAAAGCTATTCCTCGTTTATTTACTTGTATCAGCTTTTAATTACATGTTTAATACTTAGAAAAGGAAATTTATGTGTATATTTCCATCTTTAAAAAGTCTCTTTAGAATAAAATAAAATTGTATCCTATGGAAAATTGAAAACTATATAAAATTCAATATATTTTTTTCTTAACATTTAATATCTGACATTTCAACGGAAATTGAGCAATTCAACTGCTATATATTTCTTTCAAAATACTTTAAAATATATTAAGAATAAAAAAAAAATACTTTGCACTTGTCAGATTCTCACGTTTTTTATGTTAACCCGTTAATGCTCAGCGTCTTCATTTGAGGGCAGTTAATAAAATAAAGCGTATATATTTTGTGGTTTACTGGAATAATTTATGCTTTTCAGAGATAGTTTATAGCATCCTTATAAATGATTACACAAAGTTTTATGTACCCGATATAAATTATCATTTCATAATTTGGAAAGTTATCTTATGATTTTTCATTCATCGCACATATATTTGCTGTTGCGGAAAAATGACAATTTAGGTGAAGTTGAATAATAACACATATTGTAATACTTTACTCTTTCGAGGTCTTTCGAAACTAATCTGTTATCTCGAAGTTTTCCTATTTCGAAATTTTTTCTCTGGAACATGAAACGTCCTCAAACGAAGATAGACTAACAGAAAAACTAACAGAAGAGCTCTTTGAATTTAATATATTTTATTCTCAGTAATCCACATTTGTTTAGATTCGAAATATTCATCAAAATGTATTTAGCAAAATTAATTGGGGTTTTAACGGGTTAATAATGCTCATTTGCGTTACTGAGCAAACTATTATTATTATTTTCTTTTTTTTACGAAAAGAAATCATGATTGTTTTGTTAACATTTAATTAACACATATTTTTAAGAGAGTGATTAACGTGCAAAACACACATTCAGATTAAAATATTTTAAGAAAATAAAACATTGTTTGATATTTGACGTTATTAAATCTGACTCGTTGAAGAAAAAAACAACATACGCATTTATTTATATATTCATTTTCTTAAATTATGTGCATAGAATGCTTATGTATACTTGCATTTTTTAAAAGTGGTTTGATTAAATGAAATTAAAAACAAAGGTGAAATTTTAGTTTAGTTAAGTAAAAAATGAAATAGATCAATAAAATAAAAATTTTAAGATATTTTTCTTATATATAACTACGAGTGGAAAGCAGAAAAAAGAGGCAGAAATATAAAGGATTTTCTTTGTTATATATATGTTGTTATTGTACTAACGAAAGAAGTGGACGACGAAAGTACTACGAGTGGAAAGCAGAAATATAAAAGATTTTCTTTGTTATATATATGTTGTTATTATACTAAATTACAAGTAGTACGTTGTTTTTCAACATTTAAGTTTTATGTTTTTTTTTTTTTTTTTACTTTTTACTTTTTACATACTAAATATTAAAAAAGTAGTTCATACGGTTTTTGGATTACATTTAATACAGAGAAAAATAAAGCTTAATTAATCCTTACTGATTTCGAGAGAAATATTATTATTTCGTTATTCAGTAACAAATCTATCCTTGGTACAACACCTATACTCATAATTTTATAAAATATGTAAATTGCATTTTCAATATTTGTCAGGGCCCCTAGCACATTATAATATTTTCAAAATTTTATACCGTGTTATCCTGTTTAAACTGTAAATGAGCATCAAATTCATGAACAGAAAATTTTGGATTTAAGAATCAACACCGATAAATATAAACGGATGTGCTGCTATTTTATATTGAACCTACAGCAGATGAAAAGTCCACCGAATTATTCAGGGCCATATCCCACTATTTAAATCAGACAAGAGTTCATAAGTATAAACAAGGGTTAAATTTACTGGGCCGCTACGCCTAATCATTGCCCCACGAAATAATTTTTGCACTTACATTGGATTTACACACCTTTCAACCATAAATTATGGATTATAGTCTATACTTCAAATAATCTTGAGAGGCTACAGACAACAAAAAATAATTTGCTGTGTCACTCATACGACTTTCTATTACCATGCAAATCTTGCTAAGTATTTTGAGAAGGAGTGTACATATATGTGTGTGTATTATGAATGAAAAAAAAATAAAAAAAAATTGTAGAAAAATAAAAATTAAATTAAATAACGTAAACCGCGTTAGTTTTAAAACCCTTCTCTTTCACAAAAATGACTTTATCTAGCGTTAAGCACAGTAGAGAGAAATTTAACTCAGTTCTATCTCAATATATCTCAATTCTATCTCAATCATTTATATTTCAATTCTTTGAAGTACCTTTCACATTCCTTCCGTAAATTTGATTTTATACGCTCTCTAATCTAATGGTACTTTAAAAAATAGTCGATGCATAAACATTTATAGTAAGATGTTATATGAAGAAGCATTGAGTTTCGACAAATGAACATATTTAATCTGGATTAAATATATATATATAAGGTAATTCCGGGTGAGTTGCCCCACCGGTAGAGATGCCCCACTTTATGTAATTTCGAAACGCAACGCTATATGGCTCTGCGGGTCCGATTATTATTTCAGATAGATGTTGAATAGTGTGCTGCGGAAGTTATGTGAACTCATTTCTTTGTTTTCTGCTACCACAGCAATATTTCAAGTAAGAACCATGTTTTTTCTACTCTGTTATAAGAGTGATGTTGTATTGTAAGACAGGCACTACTTAATAAGTAGGGATTGTTTTTTTATATAAGCTTAAAAACCTGTAGTAAGAAGTTGATCGGTCGACTTCGGGCATTGTGCGGCCATTTTTGCTGTCTTGTACTTTGGACAGTTTCCGGGGCATCTCTCCCATACCAAAAGGATAGACGCCCCAGATAAAATTCGGGTGAGATGCCCCACATACATTTTCAGTCTTTTAATTGTTTAAATTTTAAACTAATATTTTTTAAATCATATTGTTTTTATAAAATGCTTAATATTTGTAATTGGAAAATTTTTCAACTTAAAAATATTTTTTTCAACTATAAATTTAGATTAAAATTCCTCAAATAAAATTCAAATTCGCGTGATCGCTAGAAGTTGCAACTCAAAACGAAATCACAAAAATACAGATTAAACTCAGGTAAGAAAGCAGAAAACACACAGGTATGTCAGACTGACCTTTGACATTTAAACTGAATATTGACATTTAAAATATAACATAAATAAAACTTGGGCGCTAACGAAATTGTAGGTGGGCGATTAATTGTTCCAGTGAGTGTATATTATTGTATTTGTTTATGCAGTTGTTCAGTGCTTCTTGTTTGTTTCAGGAAAGATGCCTACAGTGTACAAAAGAAAAAATACTGGAGCAGCTCGTGAGACCTGGACAGAAGACGATTTCAGGAGACTAGAAGCAGGGGAAATTGGTGTCAATGAAGCTGCTTGGTACTTTGGAATTCCTTTTCGGACACTTCGTCGTCGTCGAAGAAAAACGGGTAATAATACAAAACAAGTTCTTTGGGGCCGCAAGGAGTGTTTGGAGTTGAAAACGAAAAACATCTCGTCAAGCACATCCAACGTTTAGAAAAATGTGGATTTCCACCTGACAGAGAGACAATTAGGACAGTTGCATTTCAGTTTGCTGAAAAACTAGGTCTCAAGAATCGATTTAATTTAGAAGCAAGAATGGCTGGGTACGCCTGGCTGTCATCATTTTTTAAGAGAAACCCTAAACTAAGTATTAGACAAGCCCAGGGGCTCTCTCTTTAGCAAGGGGAGAAGGCATGAACAGAGAAAGTGTTGATCATTTTTTAAAAATTCTTTCAAGAGTGTTTGAAGAAAATCAATTCTTTACCAGACAGGGGAGTATTTATAATATGGAGGAAACCGGCTGTCAGTTAAATAAAGTTCCAGGAAAGGTCGTGGCTACCAAAGGTTCAAAATATGTTCATATTTTGACGGCTACAGAGAGAGGAGTAAATGTTACAGTCATTGCTTGTTGTCATGCAGAAGGACAATGTTTCACTGGAATTTCGAACAAGAATGACATTATAATTGCATGCCTGCCAACGCATACGACACAAGCTCTTCAGCCTCTTGACCGGTCTTTTTTAAGCCACTAAATTACTACTTTAAAGAAAAAGCAAGGAAAGGGATTATTAATCATCCAGGAAGGATCATTGGGAGATTACAAGCTGAAGAACTGATTGGTATAGCCTGGAAAAGGGTAGCTTCTGTTAACACTGCTATTAATTTTTTTTCGGGAGACGGTAATTTCTCTTCTAAACCAAGCAGCGATTCCAAACTCCTTCTTTTCCATAAGTGAAGAATTGAAACAGACGTGTGAACAGTCCCAAATTTTTGAATCAACTGAACAAACATCCTCCCCGACAAAAATATTGCAACAGATTCCCCCCTGCACCTAGGTTAAAGGAAAGATGCCGAAAAAGAAAAGTCGGCTAAGATCATTACATCCCAAGAGCACATCCAAGAAAAAAAAGCTAAAATCCGCTGTTAAATTTAGCAAACCTTCAAAACAGCTGGTGATGGACATGCCTATTGAAAATGACGAAAGTGTTCTTATAAACAATTGGCTCGAATGTGAGGAGAACTATTATTTTACAAAAGAAACTATTTTACGAAAGAACTATTATTTTAAAAAAGAAATATTGGATAAATTGCATAAAGTGCCATAAATGATTGCATTAATCATGCACAATGTACGGAGATATGTGCAATATTTGCGGAAAAGCGAAAATTAGAGAAAAGAAAAAGAAAAATATTATCTGAATAAATTCCACATATTTCGTAATATTTTTTTATTATACTTTCTAAGCTGTAAATATGAAACTTTCCCATATATTAAAGAAAAAGAAATTGAAATATTTTTCAATAGTTTATGTGTTTTATTCTAATTTTTACATCTTGTTTATAGTAGCTAAATATTTTAATATTTTATAAATTAATGCTAAGGTCGTTTTTTTTTTTTTTTTTTTTTTTTTTTTTTTTTAAATAGCTTACGTTTCATATGTTATAAACTACTGAAAAATTGTTATAAACTATTGACCATTGTTAAAACCTTTTATTATGTTTTTTACAGGTAGGGCATCTCTCCCACGTGAGTGGGGCATCTCACCCGCAACTTTGGGAAAGATGGTCAAATATAGTAGTGCGGCAATTTTACTTTTTTCTTTGGAAAATTTACAATACGGTATAAAAAAAACTACTTAGTATTAATAAACAATATATATTATGTATTTCCCAAAAATTTTCGTTGTCATTGTTAATACCCAGTTTATTTTATTGCTCCCTTTCCTTAAGTGGGGCATCTGTCCCGGAATTACCTTATATATATATATATATATATATATATATATATATATATATATATCCACTTAAGCTTAATTAAAATAAAGATATCCCATTTAAGGAAAAATAATTATTAAAAACGGAACATAAATAAATAAAAACAATCTGGTGTTACTCATACGACTTTCTCTTACCCTGAAATGTAATACTATAAATAAAGCTTGGAGATTAAGGGATAAGATAACTAGTACTGTTATTTAATTTATGTTAAAATAATTCAAATTAGGCTGCGGAGCATCTTTATTTGACAAATAATTCTATATGAAGGGTCTACCGCCTCGTAAACCCCAGTTTCATTATTGTACCAAAGTTTATATAGGATTCAAATCTCTTTTTAAATTCAAAAGTTCATTTGAAATTATCCAAACAACTTTCAAACGCCACATTACATGACACTTATCAATCTTGATCAAACTTTTCTAGTAACAGACGTATTGACTTCAAAATACAACATTTGGTTAGCCTGAAATTATTTCTTTTTAATATACTCTTAAAGACACAGAAAAAGATCAAACGATAAAAGCTTAACTTCGGTATTCAGTACTTCGGTAAACCTCAAAACACTTAAATATACAAAAAATCCAAGCGATGATTATTTAGCTTAAAAAAATACATTATTTACTTTATGGCTATGAGAAATTAATTTCAATTCCTATGCGGCTTTCCTGGACGTGGACATGTATTATAGCATAGCCTGCTAAACTAGATGTCTGTCACGTGCTCGGAAACTTGGCAACAGTTGAAAGGGTAGATAGCGCCACCTGGTACAGTTTGCGGGATATTTTTATTCAACAGCCACCATAAAGTTTTAAAAGAGGGATATGATATACATAAAAGGCGAATAGAATCGAAGAAACGTCGATTACGTACATCATATATCACTTCTTAAAATTATTGGTGACAGTTGAATAAAAATGTCTCGCATTCTGTACCAGGTGGCGCTGTCTACCGCTTCGAGCTTTCTGGCGCTGTCTACCGCTTCGAGTCTAAGCTTTCGAGCCACGCTACAGGCATCTAGTTTAGGAGGCTATGGTTATAGTAAAGCACTTTCCCTAACAATAAAAAAGAATGTTATGGCTTAAACATTGACAGCATTGTATATCTTTTTAAGATTATGTACACACCACATGGTACACATAAATATAAGCCTATATTAATAACACACGGCACAACCTGAAATACACTTATCAATTTTCAAGCACTGTCGCACTATAATCCAGTTCTTTTGTGTAGCCATGTAAGCGAACAGTGATAGATTTTCATAACATATTCTACAGGAAGCTTAGTGTATTCTATAGATGTTAAACTCTACTTACCTGCAATTTCTCCCATAGACGACGTAATGTATTTGAATTTTCTTTGATGTCCCAGTGCAGGAACCATTTGCTTTATCTCAACTAAAAGTTTAGTGTAGCATACCTGTATCATATACATTTAGAATACCAAGTTTAGACTTTCTTTATTATTTATTCTTGAGATATGCTGATAACAAACACACACACACACCCCAACCATTAATACCATGATTTTTGCATTCAGTGGATCTCGAAGCGTGAAAATATTAAAAAAAAAATTAAATTTCGAAAATTTGACTCAAAAACAATACTTTTTCTACCATATATATGGGTAAGAGAAAGTAAAAAGTATTTAAAATATTCATTATAAACTTATAATAAAACATACACATTATAATAAATCGATTAATTAAAGTAACTAATGCTGTTTTTATAAAAAAAATTTCGTACTACTGAATGAACTTAAATAACTACATATCTTTCTCAAGCAGTTAAACTAAATGTGTAAAATATTTTATTATATAACCTTAATACGAAATTTTTGTTATTTTTCAAAAACTCATTTAAGATTTTTTTTTGTTGTTGCTGTTGTTGTTGTTGCATATGTACAGTCAGCCAAAAAAAAAAAAAAAAAAACGCCACCCCCCACCTAATTTCGCCGTAAATTATCGTAGAAACATGCGACTGGTACCGATCACTTTGTAATAACGTCTAGTTTATAATGTTATAGTTAGATTTTACTTAAGGGGGTCGTCTACATATTAAAACTGACATCAACTTCATTTTTCTCAATGGTAACCCCCACTTTTTATAATTTATTTGAATTCTTTGGATCAAATCATCACGAAAAATGGTATAGTGTATATATTTCGCTCAATTTTTCATAGAGTTATAAGCTGTCAAAGTTTGGGGATGCTAATGTTAAATGAATGTGACAAACATTAAATCATATCTTCCGAAATAATTATGATATTTAAATTCTGTTTTTTTTTATTCGTTAGAATGAAGTGACCCAAACATATTCCATGCAAAGTTTTGCTAAAAAAACATTTTTTGAATTATGAAAATTATTAATAAATTCATATTTGAAAAAATTATGAATTATGACCTATGTTAATTTTTGCACGAATAGAACGGGCATCATCAAAAACATGGGTTTCCAAATTTACAGCTCGTTCCTAACATTATTTTTTGAGTTACAGTGATATTTCACTTTTTATTCCTGTTAGGGGGGCGTCACTTGTTATAATCTGTATCCTTTATAAGTAAATGTTTGTATATAATTTGACGGAAAACTATTTTAATTTAGCTTTATGTTATTTTTTTGGTTTCCTAAGGAATATTTCGATGTTTATTATACAAATTGGCATATTTTTGTAAAGTTATCACAATGTAGGCGAGGGATTGTGTAAGAATTTCAAAAGAAATTGATTCGCTGAAACACTCTTAAAAAAAAAAGACTAATTTGCATATTCCTATTTGACTCTATATGTGACGCTGGTATGCATAAATGACAATGGTATTTACTACATCGATTATTGAAGACAAAACTTAAATGATTTAATTACAAATATGCAAAATTATTTTATTTTATATTATAAAGTTTTAGAAAATTTGTGAAAAGGCGTGGCTTACGGTACAAGAGAGGAATATATCCGATCCTAATATGTTAAGTCTTTCTTCATAAGTATTAAATATCTTTTTCTAGTTTTTCGCTGCTAAAATTCTATTTTAACCCTGCTACACTTTTTTTCGCATTTCAATATTCAAGAGTACGTACACGTCTAGTTAAATATCATGTTTTAGAAAACACGGTACAGCGAAACTGATTGCATGAAACAGCAATTATGTATTCGACAATCGTTTTATTATTATTATTACGAATATTTAATAATTTTAAAAAGATTTTTAACCATGAATTTTCTGTTTAAATTTTGTTGTGACATATTTGCATTTGGTTACTGTACCGTTTGTAAGCTTTGTGTTATTTAAAATTTATCCCATAATGTAACATAATAAAATATCAAATTTCTACGAAAAGATATTAATACAGAATCAAATAGTGAAAAATTGCTTTTTTTTTTTCTTCTTTAAGTTTATGAGATCTATTATTGGAACATAGCTAAATAGTATTTATTTTCAATTTCCTAATCACGAAATCAAAGTCACAGTTATTATGGAATAAAAATTTAAAACAAAGGAATAGTCTTATTACTTTCAAATATATAGATATTGATCTTACAGGATGCTGAAATTTCATTTAAAAGACTTTAATCGCCTAAATTTAAAAATTCAAAATAAAATAAATTAATCTAAATGCTTTTAATGTTGAAACGGGAAGATTTCAAAATATATGAAAATTAGCATTTGTGTTTTGAACATTTTGGTGCGGCAGATATTAAAAACAATATTTTAATGATGAGCTGAACCTGAACTTAAGAGAGGGCGGATCCAGCTATTTAGCACAAGTGATATCACCTGACTAAAACCAGAATAAACAACATTTTAATTTATTCCGGGGTATTTTTAGCCCACTGTTATTCCTTTTTTTTTTTTTTTTTTTTTTTTTTTTTTTAAGAGTAATGTAACATTTTGACCTTTTCACTTGAAGATTTAGATTAAGGGTAGTCAGCCTTTCTACACCCACCGTCCACTTCGGTATCTGTGTTAAGAGTAGAATTTTAGAACATCCCATTAAGTAGTAGGATTTATTATTTTGCATATTAATTTGTTACACATTATAAAATATAAAAGCAAAAGTATATCGTGGAGATTTATGAAAAAGTTTTTAATAATGTCATGAAAAAAAAAATAATTAATTAAAAAAAAAATAAATAAAAATTAAAAAGTCTGTTTTAATATTTTTTAAAAGTCAATTAAATTAAAGAAAATGAAAGTACTGCAGTTTCAGAATAAACTCCCATTGTCAATGTGAAACGGCCGTGGGAACCAGGTTGAGTGCCACCGTTTCAGACAATTATACGGCAGCTTGAGTTAAAATAATTTTGAATTTTCAAACAAATTTAAAAACATTTACTTTTTTTTTTTTATAGATATTTTAATATCTATTCAAGCTATTTAATTTTCTTCGTATAAAGTGAAGTATTTGATATTTAATCAACAGAAACCAATAAAAATCTTTTAATTTATAAACTAACTCAGAGAGTTCTGTGAATTAGTCATTTTTTATTTTATAATTAACATTTCTAAAATGTTTTTTTCCGGTGTGAAACTTAATAAATAATGTATACAGGGTGGTAGATCATGATTTATATTTTCTAAATGTATAGACGGACCCCTAATACATTTTCACGTGTAACTCTATTTAGAATTGATTTAAAGTATATAAATAGGTATGTTTTCCGAACCGCCTTGATCTCAGAAATCTGAATATGATGTCAAAAATACGGGTTGCTATTGAAGAAAATGAAGTTAATGCCATTTTTAATATGTAAACGACCCCTAGGCAAAACGTAACTATACCGTTATAAACTAGACGTTATTACAAATCGATCGGTACCAGTCAAATGTTTCTACGATAATTTACGGTGAAAGTAGGTGTGGGGGGGGGGGGGTGGAATTTTTTTTTTTTTTGGCTGACTGTACAATATGAATATAGTATATTTACAATATACATCTTACGCCTAATATTGAATTGTTTATTTATGTAACTAAGACATGTTCATTAAATTGATTTCTTTTATACATGGGTAAAAGAAAGTAAAAAGTATTTAAAAGTTTTATTATAAAATTATAATTAAACATACATATTATGATAAATCGATTAATTAAAGTAACTAATGTTGTTTTTATAAAGAAATTTCGTACTGCTGAATGAACTTAAATAACAAGACGTGTATGTAGTTTTGCTACCAGAAATTATTTATATGAATTCTTAATAATTTTTTCTGTGTTTTCTTTGTTTAAATAATACAAAAAAAAAAAAAAAAAAAAAAAAAAAAAATTCTCTTAAACGTGTGTTAAAAATTCATGCACGTTAGCACATATAAATGTGTATTTTTTACTCCGAACAAAAAAGAAAAACAATCCAGTGAAAAAGTTGTTAATAAATCACACGTACTGTATTTTAAACAAAATAAAATGTGAGAAAACAGAATCACATATCACATATCATGTATTATGAATATAAATAAATCCTAAGCGTTTACTGCAGGACGCTTCAACATGAATTTTTAATGCTTGAAAGAATACCATATTTTTTTTAAGTTAAAAAATAAATAAATAAATAAAAAAAAACGTGTTTATAACGATTGACTTTTTGAAAAATGCAAACGTTTTAAAAATAAATATATTTCCCACTCGCTCCGTTATTTATGCAAGCGTCTTTACTGTTAAATTTCACTTGTTTTTGCAAAATAGTAGCAGATATTTATCGAAGTTACGTTTAACTTACAGCAAATTTTTAAAAAAGTTAAATTTAAAATTGTTTTTACGTATTCATGTTTCGTTTTCGTTTTACAAAACGAAAGAATAGAACAATATTTTTAAAAATACGTTGTTATTATTATTATTATTATTATTATTATTATTATGAATAAGTATTTAATAGAATTTATACGAATTTAGTTGATGGCTGAATATAAAATTTTTTTCTAAATATTTGAATATGTAATTATTTATTTAGGAAATATATTTTGTACATTTAAAAAGCCTATACATTTATTGAAAATTTAAGTAAAATTATTATTTATTTACCAATATTCACAGCAGTTTTATAAAATTCATTACATTAGTATTTTGTATTAGGAAGAAAACTATGTTGAAGAATTAAATATTTATTTAGTATTTCAAAAAATAGTCTTAAAAACGAATTATTTTGAAATTTAAGAAAAATTATTTATAAATAAATATTTTTAGTTTGCCAGACACGCATATGGTAGATAAATTATTATTTTGTGTCAAATTTTTGAAGATTTATTTTTATTGTAAATATATATTTTTATGTTTTCTGAATCCCTAAACCAGGTTTTATTGGTTGGTCTATGTAAATATCTACCATATATTCCTTTTATTACGGGAAAATTTATTTAACCCTTTGAGTACTGAATTATTTAAAGATTTTTATGCCCATGGGACGGATTTAATTTTGATTTTTTGACAGTAAGGTCCGCCTGTGGGCGTTATTCTCCTATGTTACAATATTTCAGAACAAAATTTTCTGTATTCACATTTAAATTACAAATGGATATACATTATAATTTTATTCTTTTTAATCAAAGTATTTGTATTCATAGTATATTTCATTGTAAAATTGTGAATATTGATTATATATTTAAGAAAAAATAGCATTGCAAAAGAAACGCCCATTGGTGGAGTTACATATTTTCAAATGATGTGAATCTACGTCAGCGGTCGCGAAAGTGTTAATATGTAAAAGTAATACATTTTATTTGGAATATACTTATATTGATGATGTAAGTATGGTTGTAAGATATCATAAAAAACGCCAGGAAATAGTACATTTTATTTGGAATATACTTATATTGATGATGTAAGTATGGTTGTAAGATATCATAAAAAACGCCAGGAAATAGTTTGCGATCAACGCCCACTGGCGGGGGTGCCGCAAATATCAACGCCTACTTCTTAAATTAAGATGACGAGTCAGACTCGTCCACCGTAACTTGGCCCAAGCAACCAGATGAAAAGTCTCACTCATCAAATGTATCCAAAGGGTTAACAAAATTTCTATAAAATATTTCAATTAGTTAGTCATAGAAAACATGTGTGTTAGATTTATATAGAAAA
>CAWVNO010001803.1:0-310000 GCA_963930645.1 Salticus scenicus
AAACATTACTACCCTCTTGTGTCAAATAATAGAGACTGTATAGAGCTTGGATAATTTAAGATAGCTTTTGGTTTACGTAAAAGGTACAGTATGATGTACAATTTCATACCTTAAAAGTGTAGTGTAAGTAATTTTAATTAGAATTTATTAATTAGATTATAAAAATGTGTGCAATTATGAATAGAAATTTATGTTTGTTAACTGTTGAATGAATTTATTTCACATTGTTAAATTTATAATATTATATACAATAGCTAAAAGATATTTGACATAAAGATTATTTTACGTTTTAAAGATAAATAGGTTATTTAAATGTCAGAACGAAACATATATATATATATACAGGGTGTTTCATAAGTCCTGGTACACCAAAATATCCCGAAAGGAAAGCAAATTCACTGAAAACATTGATTTCAAAAGTTTCATGGATTTAAATAATCTATCACATGAGGTGTCACAAGTGAGTCCCCTGGGGTCCCCATGGATAACAAAAGTCACTTTTTTAATTAGAAACCGTACTTTTTCTTCGCAGAGTCGTGTTAAGAGGAAAAAACCTGTCAAAATCATGTGCTGCTTTTTTTTTTTTAATTTTGCAGTGTAGGGGGCTCCGCGGCCCCTATTTTTATGTTGTAATAAAAAATCTGGAAATTCCAAAATATCTCAATAAAAAAGAAAATCCCTTGAACACATTAATTTCAAAAGTTTCAAGAATTCGAATGGACTATAACATGAAGTATCATGAGTAAAGCCCCACGTAACATAAATTCATTTTTTTTTTTAAATAGAAACCATATTTTTTCACAGAATCGGGTTTAGCAGAAAAAAAAAACAGTTTTAAATCATGTTTTTTTTTTTTTTTTGTGTGTGTGTGTGTGTGTGTGTGTGCGTGCGTGCGTGTGTGTGTGTGTGTGTGTGTGTGTTCTCGTATAAGGTGGAAACCGAGGACATGCTCTTGTTTACACACCTTCTAACCGAGGACGTCGTTCAAAACGAGGACGTCCTCGGTTTGAAATCCTGTCGGATTTCGTTTCTAGGACCTAAATTTATACTAAGAAATGTTTTTTTTACTTTTTTAAAATATGTCCTCAGTTTCCGGTTTTTTCATTTTTAAGTGTGTGTAGTTTACACACTTCTGTCACAGAAGTGTGTAAGAAGTCCTCGGTTTGCGGATGCAAATGCATACGGAGTGTTGTCCTCGGTTACACGATGTGGATACATATGAGTGTGTAAATCCATTCCGCTTCTTTTATTTTCTGAAAAGTATTCTTTATCTTATGTATCTATATTATTTTCTTTTTTATCTTTATCTTTTCTTTTTCTTTTAATTTTTATTAATGAACTTATATGCATACTTTCTGGTAAAAGATAATTGATTTCTTAATAATGACAATTTTTTTCCTGAAATAATTATTGTGATTTGTGTCCTATAACATTTACTGACTGTGTTCATTTAATGTTTTAAAATTACTTACTGTCTCATTATTGATGATATTTATAATAAAAAATACCAATTACTTATTTGTAAATTTTTAAAATTGGAAGAGAAATAATTATTCTTAATTTTTGTCACGTTTGGTTTTAAACTTTTCTTTAAAATTGTTTGTTACGTTAAAATACAATATTTTTTTTTTTTCTTTACGTTTAATTTTTTTTTTTTTTTTTTTTTTTTTTTTAAATCAGATAAAACTTTATTTCGTAGCTTTATTTTCGTAAAACTTTATTATGTAAACTATTTATTTTTATTTTCTAGAATCAACATATGAATAAAAATATTTATATCACACAATTTCTTTCCTTATTGCTGTTGGGGAAAATTTAGAGTCTCATTTTTGAAAATAGATTTTCATAATGAATTCACTGTAAATGGTAGGTCTTAGTTCTCGTATGCATAAGCATACATTGAATTAATAAACGATGATATTGATTTTTTTTTTTTTTTTTTTTTTTTTATTTTACATTTATAAAGCATTTTTTTAAATTAATAAATATCTACACAAAACGTTGGCTAAATGAAATATGAAAGTTATGAAATATCAAATATTTTGTAAAATATTTTATGTAATAATTGCATAATTTTTAAAACATTAAAACATATATTTAATTTAACATTCAATTGCACATCTTTATGTTAAAATAGTCAAGATAATTTTTAAAATATGTAATTTAAATTCCGAATTAAGGCAATTATTTCAAAATGTTTCGGAACTAATACGTACAAAAAGTCTTTATTTGCATGTTTGTGACTATGTCCACGATGGCAAGTATGTTAAATTGTCTTCGAAGGCGGGTTTATTAAAATGTCCTCGAAAGCAGGTGTACTAAAATGTCCTCGACGGCGGATGTGCTAAAAGTCCTCGAAGGCGGGTGTGTTAAAAGGTCCTCGAAGGCAGGTGTGTTAAAAAGTCCTCGTTTGCATCTGTGTTAAAACGTCCTCGTTGGCATGTGAGTTAACATGTCCTCGAAGGCAGGTGTGTTCAAATGTCCTCGAAGGCAGGTGTGTTAAAATGCCCTCGAAGGCAGGTGTGTTAAAATGTCCTCGTTTGCATGTGTGTTAAATGTCCTCGAAAGCAGGTGTATTAAAATGTCCTCGAAGGCAGGTGTGTTAAAATGTCCTCATTTGCATGTGTGTTAAATGTCCTCGAAAGCAGGTGTGTTAAATGTCCTCGAATGCATGTGTGTTAAATTGTCCTCGATTGCGTGTGTGTTAAATGTCCACGAAAGCAGGTGTGTTGATTACCCTCGAAAGCAAATTTATCAAAATGTTCTTGTTCGCATATGTTTAAAATTTCCTGATAAGCAGATTTGTCGAAAAAATCTTCATTTACCAGCAGGGGCGCCGACTTAAAAAAATACTGTGGCTGCTCTGCTCAAGGGTATAGCTTGAGTGGGGGAAGTGGTATTCCCTCCCCCAATATTTTGAAAAATATGGTGGCACGTAAAGGTTTTTTCTTTTTCTTTCTTTATGTGCAGTTTTGAGCCTTAAAGTTCATTTTAAAGTGGTTCATAATTTTGTTCATTAGCGTAATGTATCAAAAATGTTAAGATTTGTGTATCGCGAGCCGCTTATGGCGACCAGCTGATTGGTCGACAAGCAAAAAATTTTGCATTAAAAAGTCTGACTTTGCAAATTTCCGCTCGGTGTGATCTTAAACGCCTTCTTCCCTTTTCAGACAAATACAACAGCCTGTTTGTCTGTTTATAAACTATCCTTGAAAATTTTGACCGTATTTACGACCTTTAAAAAATCTGACCATAGCATAAATTCTCAATTGGTGGCGTCTATGTAAATTTTTCACGTTTCAGACAGTTACTATCAATAGCATGTTCGCTTATCCTGTAAACGACACTTTAACATTTTCTAATCTTAGCGTGTTTCCGCTCCGTGGCGTCTGCGGCGTCCTTCCTTCTTTTCAGATACATGGAATTGTCTCGAAAGTAAAAACGGGGGGTCTTTTTAAGTGGTCCTTGCCCATATTTATACGATTTTCGGAGAAAACCACGGAAAACTACATGTAAGCGCGAGCTGGGATCGAATTGGCACTTCACTACCGTGGATTTTAAAAAGCTCAGTTGCTTTGCGCCCCTGTTAGAGCTGCATCTTTGCTTACTTGACAAAACACTTTATCTTAATTTCATTGTAAGAAGCCAAAGGAAATGTATTTTCCAAGTGAAATTTCCTTCCAGAGCATCCATTTTTTTTAGAATTGTTTCAGGTTGAATATTCTATTTATTAGGCTTTGAAGCAAAATTGCTTTTATTCAGTGATTTAAAATAATCTTATTTAAACAAAAAAACTTATCCACTTCTCATATATATGCTTTAAAAGCATATATATGAGTAAATTAGCCTGATATTTAGGGTGTTACACACAGTTAAATAATCTAGTGATTGTATGACTGATTCTAGGCTATGAAAGAAAAACTCTAAATTAATCCGTTTAGTCTGACATTTCCAACATCCCTAGTCAGCTAGAAAATGTCGATTCAATATCGATAACTACATTGAAAACCCACATATCCTTTGAAGGTTGGCGTCAGGACATCGCTTTCTGCTTTATGGTAAATTTACATGTTTACTATTCATTCAAATGTATAAGACCTGTGAAGAGTTGTCATTTCGAAAAGTGAACTGAGGTGGGGTACAATACAAAGAAAAAGAATTGGGTTGGGAATTAAGGCCGACTTGCTGTTCTTGGATCCCAGGCCTGAGGGGGGTGTGCCCTCCGTGGGGGGTCTTTCTAAGGGACCCTATCTCGTATTTACGCAAATTTCGGAGAAAACCACAGAAATCTCAGAACGGCTAGGCGGACGAGCGCGACCTGGGATCGAACCCGGCACCTCACGTCCACCAGCTTCGAGCGCAGTAAAAAGAGAAAGAGTGATTAAAAAATAAATCGCAAGTGTACCTGTCGCTTTAAGCTGGTGTTATGATCTCTTTAACATAATTAAATAAATGATTTGAAGGAGAAAGCTAAAATATTTGATACGTTAAATTAAAATTAATATTATTATTTAAATATTGATTTTAAAATTCGTATAACTTTTAGACAGTTAAAACTGAGATAATTACTCTGAAACTTCTAAGAGCAATTTTTATATCATTACCATAAGATTTTAAAAGATGTTAAAAGATATTACAGAAAACATAAATTAAACATTAGAAAAACTAAATTTTAAATATTATAATTCAAAACATTTTTGTTAAATTTTAATGCACAGAAGAATTTTAACCATATATATATGTATATATTGTCCTTTAAAAATATTTGGTAATATTAATAATTTAGTTATCTCCGATTTTTGTATATAAGACCGCAATGAAAAAAAAAAAAAAAAAAAAGAAAAAGAAAGAAAGATAGATAGAAGGTGCGCAGTTTAACTCCCAACCGGCTAATTTTATTCCAGGTTTGAAGTCAAAAAATGCCAAAAATTTTAATGCTTATTTTCATATATATTTTTTAAATATAATAACATCCTAAAAAATAAAAAAATAAAAATATATTAAATAAATAAAAAAATAATTAATTAATTAATTAATTAAATCATATAAATAAATAAAATAAAATAAAAATAAATAAATAAGTGTGCAAGTAAAAAGTACCTTTAAAGTTGTCTTTCACTGTCCGGGTGTAAGCTACTAATGGATTTGTACTAGATTTTTTGTTTGTTTGTTTTTTTCTCTCTCTCCTTTTTAATGCATTTATTTGCGGAATTTTACATTAATTTATCTTTATCAACTTCGATTCTTGTTTGTTTGTTTGTTTGTTCGGTACAAATCTTGGAAGCTATTTTTAACTAACTTCCCTACTAGCTAGACATTTGAAACTTTCACAGTAGCTCAGAACCCGATGACAACACAATACTTCGAAGTCAGATTTTCGAATTTTCGAATAGTTTTCTTTTAATTAATTAAAATATGAAAATAATAAGCTACTAATAGCAATAAAAATAGCCATTGAAGTATTAGCTGTAATTTAAATGTTGGCAAAAAAAATAAAAAAAAAATACCAGTTCATTTTGTTTTGACATAAAAATAAATACATTTAATTAAATTTTCACGTTTAATTAAAACGTGAAAGTTGAAATTTATAAAAAGTTAAATGATGCATCTAAAAACAAATTGACATCATTATCACTTTAAAAATTTCATACACATTGATAAGTGCTTATGTATAATGCTAATATACGTTGTTCTAAAAGGAGTAATATTTTATTTTTAAATCCAACTTTTTTTTTTCATTACAATTATTAGTTCACTGAACTGTGTCCATGTGCATAAATATTGCTTATAAATTATTTTTTTTATCCTCGTCTATTACATTAATAATTCACAAAAAAATTTAAAAACATGGTATATAATTTTTTTTAACTTATAATTTTTTTATTAAATTAATTATTATCTTTTTTCACGGGGAACCAGTGTAAAAGGACCTTATTTATTAGTTTTTTAATTTACAGCGGATGTATTTTCACTATTACTAATTAAATAAATTATTTTTAGATTCAAGCTAAGTATAACATATCAACAGAAACTAAGTTCCAATAAATAAATAAATAAATAATAATCTGAAAGTAACTATTTTTGATTATTCTCAATCAAATATTTAGTCAAGGTTAAAATCTTTTTTCCTGCCCTCCCCTATCCCCTCCCAGTTGCCCCTTATTATATTTTACTTCCTTTTACCTACATTTCGTAGAGAAATAATTTTGGATCAAATTACCGAAAATTAATTTTTCCTATGATTAGACATTTTAAGGTCTACCGAATCTGAATATCGATTTTTAACAGTTTGTAACGGTATGTATAAATCTATTATCAGTATAATTAAGTAATAACAATAATAACAATAGCAGAAAACCAAAATTTGATACTCAAAATTTGTATACTATGTTGATATTACTTGCAACATTTATTGAGTCCAGGCCGACGTGTTACTTTTTTGCAAATAATTAATAGAAAAAGTGTCAATTGATAAAAGAAAATATTTCGTTGTGTACACAGAATCCTTATAATTTTTCAAGAGTTTTTTTTAAACGGCTTTTTATCTAATTACAAAAAGCACAAAATAAAAATGTAAGTGAAAATAAGTAAATAAATAAATTTTTTAGAAGCTATTTATTGAAATTGGAATTTCTCATCGTGTCTTCGTGACACGCCAAAAAACAAGGTGCCTCCCCTTTAAAGTAAATATAAGCAACGCATTGCATTCCTCGTTAGCTCCGTTAGTTAGAGCATCATGTTGATAACGGTTGGCTATGAGTTCAATCCTCGAAAGGCCGATATGGTAACTTTTGGAGATATTTTAGAAAATGTGTCAATTAGTAAAAGAAAGTATTAAAAAAAAAAAAAAAAAACTCAGTCCAGCAGGTGGAAATAGTTTAGACCTGAAAGTGTTAAATCTCCATTTTTCAGGTAAGATATTTTCACCCATTTTAACTGATTACATGAAGTTGAATTGTCATCGCGTTTTCTGTCACGCTAAAGACACTTCCACTTAAAAAAAAAAAAAAAAAAAAAGAAAAGAAAAGAAAAAGTAAGTAAGCATTTCATTGTATCTCTATCTCTTAATGGCTTAGTTGGTTAGAGTGTCACGTTAATTTTTTAAATAATTAATAGAAATGGTGCCAGTTGATAAACGGAAATATTTCGTTGTGTACACAGTATCCTAATAATTTTTGAAGAGTTTTTAAAATAGCTTTTTATCTAGTTACTAAAAATCACAAAATAAAAATTTAAATAAAAATAAATAAATATAATTTTTTAGAAGCATTTTATGGAAATTGGATTTCGCTGTCGCGTCTTCATGTCACGCTAATAAATAAGGCAACTCAACTTAAAAAAAAAAAAAAAAAAATGTCAGCAGTCCTTATTGACGCTTGTTGGCGCAGTTTGTTTGAACGTCAAGTTGCTAATGCGATGGTGCTGAGTTCCATCCCCGAAGGATCGATGCGTTAAATTTTACAGATAATTAATAGAAAATGTGTCAATCGCTAAAAGGAAATTTTTCATTGTCTAAAAGGTACAAAATAAAAAGATATATATATATATATTATTCTTTTAGAAACTTTTTATTGAAAGTGGATTTTTATCATCGTGTTTTTGTGTCATTCTGAAAAAGAAGACGTCTCCGCTCGTTAGCACATTTGGTTAGAGTGTCATGGTGATAATGCGATGCTCGTGGGCTTGATCCTCGTAAGCCGACGTGTTACTTTTTTGCCGATAATTAAAAGAAACGATGTCAATTGAAAAAAGAAAATCTTTCATTGTCTACACAGGTTCCTAAGGAATTTCGATAGTATTTTTAAAGAAGCTTTTTTTTTTTTTTTCGTTTGAGTTACTAAACGCACAAAACAAAAATGTCAGTAAAAATAAAAATAAAAATAAATAAATAAAATAACACTGAAAGTTTTTTATTATTGTGGAGCCTAAAAAGCCTAAAATAAAAATTTATTCTTGAAGAGACATGCTATAAAATCATAAAAGTTTCAACTACAAGAAAATTTTAAGGAAAAATATACATATTTCACTTTTGCAAAACATGAAAAATTTTAAATATTCCAAATATTTTTAAAAACGTTCGAGAACAATATTCATTTTGTATAAGTATTTTTTAGATTTTTCTAGAATGTTTTATGACTTTTTCTTGACAGTTGTTAGACTTTTGGTTAGAACGTCATGCTGATAACGCGATGGTCCCGGATTCGATCCTAGAAAGACGATATAGTACTTTTTTTGCAGATAAATAATCGAAAAAAAAAAATGTTAATTGATAAAAGAAAATCTTCCGTTGTCTACAAAATATCCTAAGAAATTTTAATTAGTTTTTTAAGTAGCTTTTTTCTTTTTGGTAACTAAAAAATCACAAAATGAAATTTAAGTAAAAAATATTTTTTTAAAGTTAGAAGCTTTTTATTGTGAAGCCCTAAAACGCATAAAATAAAATTTATTCTGGCAAAGACATGCTAAAGAAATGAAAGTTTCAACACTAAAAAAAATTTAGAGAAAAATATAGGTACTTTCCTTTTGCAAGAGATGAATTTTTTTTAATATTCAAAATATTTTTAAAAGCTTTCGAGACATTTGAAATGTCTGGCTTAACGAATGATTATAGAAAAATTAATAACTAAGAATATTGGTCTTTAAAGCTTTTTAAAATATATTGAACATTAAAAAGTTTTCATCTCTTGCAAAAGGAAAGTACCTATATTTTTCTTTAAAATTTTCTTAGTGTTGAAACTTTCATTTCTTTGTAGCATGTCTTTGCCAGAAATTTTTTTATTTTATGCTTTTTAGGGCTTCACAATAAGAAGCTTCTAACTTTAAAAAATGATTTTTTGCTTAAATTTTATTTTATTTGTTTGTTTGTTCTTCCGGATTACAATGTCATTTCTCTCTCTCTCTCTCTCTCTCTCTCTTTTTTTTTTTTTAATTCTACTACTTTGTTTCCTTTTCTCTCCCCCCCCCCTCTCTCTCACACACTCTCTCTCTGCAAAATTTATAAAAATACAGATTTTCTTTCTTTTTTCTTTCTTTTTCTTTTCTTTTCTTCTTTTTTTTTTTAATTAGTCAAATATGCTTCAATAAGCTATGTGGATAAAAATTCTCTTAATAATATGAAATTTAAATTTTCTATAAGAATTAATGAGACTCGTGAATGTTTAACGGATGTAGCACCAATCTATATATATATAAATGGTTAAGAGAATTTTTAGTCTGTTTGTCTGTGTGTTGACGCAAGTTACCACCAGATTTTCATACTTAAGTTAATTTAAAAAAATCTAATTGTCCGATCGATAAGTTGACGGATTTAGAAAAAAAGGCCCCTTTCATTTGGTACCCTATTTGTAATGAAATTTTGATTATATTTTTTAAAATTAATTAAAATGTGAAAATAATAATAATAATAATAATAATAAATAAATAAATAAATAAATAAATAATGATAATAATATTAAATTTGCTCCCGCACATAAAAAAAATAAAAATATGAAAATCGAGTAAAAAAAAAAAAAAAAAAAAAAAATAATAATAATAATAATAAAATAATATACCTCAATTTTAGATTTTTTTTTTCCTCCTTTTGTTTAAATAGTATGTTTTTGGCACGGATGAATCGCGCTTGGCATGAAAGCTAATTCAGCATTACATTAAAGAGCTTTACTTAAATTTATTATAGAGCTTTACTTGATAATCATTAGCATTAACGAGCTTTACTTGATAATCCTGGGTAATTTTTTAAATTTTAATACTGAAATAGATCGGACATTTTTCGCCAAGGACTCCACTTTCGTAATAGCCACTTTAAGGCAAGTAACGCATAAAAAATATAAATAAATTATAAAATATTGAAAAACAGAAAAGAAAGAAAACGAAAACGAAAAGAAAAGAAAATAATAATAATAATAATAATATTAATAATAATAACATAAATTATGTATTTTTGTCTAAAGTGACGATAAAAATTCAAAAGTCGCGAAGGGGAGCTACATTAAGGCTGTACCAGGATCAGGTTTACATATTTCATTATTTCTTTTTCTTTATACCAACTACTATTAACTAACTCAACTACTATTATAACCACAAAAATTAATTATCTCATGCGATAGACGTAGCTGATCATAGCACATTGTAATAATATACGAGTATATGGTGTGAAATTGTTGTCATTTTATGGTTGATCGAATAAATCAAATAAATATACAAAATAACGTGAAAGAGAATATTATGTACACCACATATAGTGTTGTTCATATGTAACTGGGATTCAAACATAAAATGGCTACTTCAATTTTTTCGATACTGTCCGTTTCGAAACTGTCATCTGATAAGCACTCAAACGGAAGCCTACTGGTAAGCTATTGTCACCGGCAATAGGGACAGATACCCGAGAGACTGCGAATGAGCGGGTCGCTGTCAAAGGCAGCGGGGGACCAAAGCGGGCTTTAAAGCAATTTCATGATTTCTTTAAATTTCATTTTTGTTTGTAAAGCGATATAGAAAAGAATTTCATTTAAATATAGTGACCAGCGAAGCGAGGAAAACCTTCGTTGATTCACTACCTTCATTGATTTCATGAATTAAAAAATGGTTTCGTTAACAAACTTTGATCTATTGGCACGCAGACAGCATCAGGCCGAGTTTTGTACATTTCGAGTTTGAGATTTTTCCCGAATTCGGAATTATGTTCGTTCCCGATTTGAGAGGGGGCTAACACCCCTCTCACACAAGAATGTATTTCATACAAATCTGTTTCTAAAACTGCATTAAGATCTTTCTTAAAGTATAGTGGAAATGTTGAAAAAAAAAAAATGTTTTACATACCTTAAATTTTAATATTAAGTTTATATTAATGTAGGTAAAAAAAGCAAATGATTTGTTTCAAAAATATTTATATAAAATAAAAAATAATCATAATAATAATTTGCCTATAAAAGAAAACCACCTCATGATTCAAGTTAAAGTATTTTATTAATTTTAAGTAAAATAAGAGTTCTTTAAAATGTTTGAACGAAATACAAAATTTCAATTCATATTCATAAAACAATCGGCTTGAGGTATTAAAAAAAAAAAGCATTGTCACCGTGTTCTTAAATATACTGAAAGTTTTAAATGTCTATCTAGTCGGAAAGTTATATGATTGTTGAATCATTTAAACTGGCTAAAAGTATTTTAAAAATGCATTGTCATCATGTTCTGAGCTATTTTAAAAGTTTCAAATGTCTAGCTAGTCGGGAAATTAGTTAAAAATCGATTGCAAGATTTGCACTGGGCAAACAAACAAACAAAAAAGAAACCAAGTAAACATGGTAATAAAAAGTCGATTTTTTTTTTTTCTTAACAAAGAAAGTTATATTTCTATTAATATATGATAATCTCATAAAAATTTATAAAGATGAGTAAAATCTTCATAATCACATGCTACATTTAAAACGCATTTAAAGCATTGCATTTTATAGGTTGATCCAAAACATTTTGACGTTTCCTTAATTTATTTTACTAGTCACCTCTTCCGCTTCAGGTCACAATTTTTATACAAATGTATAAGATATAACAATTTCTTTACATTATTAATTTTTTTTATTAAATATTAAAATTTCACACTATTAAATGTGACTCATAAAGAACGTTTCTAGATGTTTGGCAACTGTTATACTCAACATCGGTTGTTCAGTCTAGACCCACGTGTGATACGATCACATGTGGGTTTAATTTTTTTTTTTTTTAATTTTCATATTTATTTTTATCAATCACATTAGCAAGTTCATATTCTTCATAAATCCAATTCAAAACTGTATCCAAATCTTTAATATCTATAACAGGGCTCGAAATTTCAATTCATATTGCACTCGCCAAAAAAAGTTTTACTCGCCACGAAATAGGCTTGTCATATTTTTCCATTTATACGCAGTTTAGGTTTTTTATTTTTCCTAACTATTTCAAATGTTTTTACAAATAAGTCTAAAATTAAATATATTAAAAGTGTGTCGTATATCATCATGTTTCATACTCAGCTATAATTAAAAATCATTATAATGAGATTTGAAAAAGATTAAAATATCTAATAACATATATGCATAGAGTCATTAAAGAAAAAAAGAAGAAAAAGAATTATTTGTCAAACAATATTCTGTAAAAATATTTTTATTATGAAAGATTAAGCTTTCTTTTCTTATTTATCTATTTATTTACTTAACGTTTTATATTAGAAATGTCTTTTTCGTCCATTTTATTTTTGTAATTAGACAGAATGTCGATGTTTATAACTTGTTCATTGTTGTCATTTGAAATAAACATTTCGCAATAACTTTTTCGATAAAATCGTAGCTTATAAATCATTACAAGCGCAAATCATTGACGTTTCAGTAAAAAACTAGAAAATATGAACAGTTTTTTATTTTTATTTATTTATTTATTTTTTTTAAATCATTATACAACAAAATAAACATAGGCAGTATTTTTAAAAGGGCTCGGGCTCATTTTCAAGTGACAATATCGCATAGGCAAACTTTCGCGTATCTCTTTTCTCGGATAGTGGGCGACGGACAAAGAGGCTTTCCACTCGTCTATTCTCACTCTGCTTGGAGAAATAACAGAGTAAGAAACAAAACTGCCTATGATATCAAAACTTTTATGTATGCACTAAGCATTTTTCCTTTTCCAAGCTGGCGCGATCTCGCACAGCGCACACACAGACTCGGGTCTCCGAGAATCTAAAAAGGAGAGGTTAAATATGAGGTTATAAGATTGCAAGATTTTGCCATATTTAAATCTATAAAAAAAATGTTTTCTGTTACCGTATCGTGTAAGAATTGTATCTATAACTAGACCAAATTTTTACTCGCTACAGTAAAAATTTCACTCGGCAATGGCGAGCTGGCGAGCGGAAATTTCGTGCCTTGCCTATACTATTTAATAAATACTGAAAATCATAAGTATATACTGATTAAATTTTAACATTATTATATTTGAGTTTTTTCATAATATCATAGCTACTTTTAATAATGGAGCTATTAGTTAAACTATCAGTTATATTTTGTAAAATTTTACCTGCCTTATTTACATAAGTATTATAACCACTGGTTACTGTTCGAAATTTTAAAGAGTTTTTGTGAAACGTTGGAGTAAGAAAAACACAAGGAAAATTTATATTACAGTACTGATATTAATTTTTCTGTATTTTGCAGTAATTCTATTTTTAATATCACGAATATTACAACTATTCCTATAATAATTATTATTGTCGTATTTTGTCGAGGATATAACTGCGTAAATGACTTTTTAGGAAGATTTTTTTTTTTTTTTTTTTTTTCTTTTTTATACACCCATCGCTTTTTTCCCTTTTCACCAGTATGAATATGAGGGTGATTTCTTAAACTACTCATTTCATTAGTATCACATGTGGGTCTAGGTTCAGTTAACCAACTTAATATTTAAGGGGATTTGGCATCACAAAAGGTTTCTTATAAAAGCTTATATTTTCATTTAATATTTATAAATTGAACTATATTATATATATTCAATAAAATATATATTCAGGCAACATTTCTTATGGTTTTTGATACATTTTCACAGATTTGAATTCTTTAAATTGCGCTTTCTCAGTTTGCATTTTTTCATGAATTCCTGATCTCCAGCACGTTAAACTTTTTACAGTTAATTAAGAAAATGCTTATTATTTTTCGGATGTTTATTAGAATCTAATTAAAAGCGTTATGGATGCACTCTGAAATTTATGATTTTTTTTAAGGGAAAAAAAAATTAAAATGTGTGTGTATGTATGTAATAATATTCAAAATAAATATGATTTTTGTTATATTTTATTTTTAAGTTATATATATATATATATATATATATATATATATATATATATTAAGGTATTACAAAATCCATCCCTAATTATTTTAAGTAGGTCTTATAACACACTGCCAAAAATATTAAGTATTTTCTTAGATATCTGTAGAAGTGTTAGCATTTTGAGGATTATGAATTCATGGAAAAGATGCAAACCGATTAAACGCAATTTTAAGACTTCAAATCCTTAAAAAAAAAGGACCAAAAACAATATGAATTGTTGCCTAATACATATTTTATTGATCAAACCTAATATAGTTCAATTTACAAGTATCAAATGGAAATATAAGTTTTTGTATTAAACCATCGGTGGTGCCAAGTCGCCTTAAGATAGCTAGTCAGAAATATATATATATAATATATATATAACCTGATTCAATTTTAACGCATATCCACCTTTAGCAGCGTAATGATGCTGCAACTTTTCCCATGTGCAGATAGCTATATTTGAGCTTCTGGTGTGTATTAGAGCACCAAATTTTTTTATGAGAGAGGGTTGAACAATACTTATTAGGTACGGGTGCATGTTGACACTTAATGCATCATTTTTCATGGTTTGTTTAGTTTTTCGACTTCTTGAAGTGATAAAATGATAGTGAAGATATTTTTCGGATGACGAAGCATATTTTTAGATTCTTTAGCTAGACATACTGTCCTGTTTTTCACAAGCATGCTGTTCTTATTTTTATTGAATAAGTATTATCTATATTCTTTTCATATTCCGTATAAAAGGGCATTTTCCTGAACTGTTAATATATTAATTTTGAACTGTTAATATATTATTTTTAATTACTCATTTTGTCAGAGTTAAGTAAATCTGATAAGTGCAATTGAAAACCTTATAAGAATTTTGATTGCAAAAGTAATAAATGATAAATAAAAAAAAAAAAAAAAAAAGAAGAAGAAGAAGTAAGCAAACACCATACAGATTAATTAAATATTTGTTGCAATTGTTTCGATTCGGAATAATAGCACAACCTTTCATCAAAAGAAAATGCTATTCACAAGCGCAATATCAAAGCAGCACTTACATCTAATTTCTGCCTGAAGAAGCGATATTGCTGTTTTTCAGCCCAAAAGAATTGTTGTGTGGTAGTTTTTTTTATTTTTTCAACTTGTATTTTCTTGCAAACACTCTTTTTACTTTACTTTTCTTCTTTTCTTTTCTTTTATTTCTTTCTTCTTCTTCTTTTTTTTTTTTTTTTTTTTTTTTTTTTTTATTAAAATAATCTAGAGGTCTGCTCGTGGATTCAAACTATGTACTGCGCCTGGATATCCGGAAAATTTCTTCTGAATATTAAAGTCCTTTATGTCGGAAGTCCAGGTAAAGGGAATTAGAATATTACCATTATTTTCGTCTATAAAAATAGATCCAAATCGGAATCAGAAACAGTTTCAGTGTTTGGAAATAATACAGAAGGTTCTAGTACTTAATCTGAATTTTTCATCACTATCACTGCTATCATTCGATTTCTTAATTTCATCATCAGAAGATGCAAATAAAATCGCATTAATTTCGTCTTGTGTTAATATTTTTTTACGTCGAAAAGCCATAAACAAATAGAAAGGAATAAGAGAATACAGGATTATCTCAGCGAACAAACTGGCAATAAAAATTTTGTTTCCCACTTCAAAAGCTTTGGGACAAGAAAACCCCCTTTCTTGTCACCATAAAGTTAACCCGCCCACTTGTCATTTGCCCTGACAACTAACCCCGGGAAAAAGACCATCGCTAACATAAAAGATTGAAAAGGGGGGATGCGATGAACCATCTCAGGCATAGACCTCAGGCGTTTTGGGGCCAGAATGGGTCCCAGACTTTTCGGGCGGTGAAAAAATTAAGCTATTACATTTTCCTTATTATTATTTCGAATTAGTGTTTACATAATTATTTTATTTTATTTATTTATTTATCAAATTAATATTTTCATATCCTAATTCAGTTTTGTTAAAGCTTATTATTATTCTTATTATTATAGATTATTTTAATTGGTTTGATGAAATTTGCATTTCGTTTTTTTTTTAAATTACGCAAGATTAATTAATTTATTTTAATTGCGAATTCTTTAGTTTATTCATCCAATTTCGTATTTGTATTATTTTTATTAGACTAATAATTTCATATTTATTTACTTTGCAATTTCTAAATTTAATTTATTCATGTATTTCTCCTAGTACGTTTTGTGTGATCATTCTATTTGCTGAAATTTCAGTGTTTTTAGGAATAAGACATTATAAATTTTATTTGGAGAATTTGGAGAAGAAAGTATGGATAAAAAATCAATTTTGTTGTATTCATTACCAGCAAGATACACCCGCTGCGCTGACCGCTATACCTAAATGAATCTCAAAAACATTGAATCATCATGCTTACTATTATTGTTATAATTTTAATACCACTCGGTAAATAAAATAACTTAAAAAAAAAAAAAAAAAAAAAAAAAAAAAAAAAACAATTGGAAGTTTTCTGAATTATGTTTAATGTACAGGTACACGCTGCCAGCGGCCCGCGCTGCATAGGTTCTTCATGGTTCTTTCTCAGCACTTAAATTAAGCTCAATTTCAACTCGCTCTTTTTCTATACTATTATCATATGGTTTCGAACATTACAATAAATAAATAAACATTTTCAAACACACTACGCAAAAATGTTTAAAAAAAAAATCTAAAAAAAAAAAAAAAAAAAAAAGAAAGGAAAGAAAGAAAGAAAAACATAAAAAATATTATTTAAATTTTAATCTTTTCTTCTATATGACCATTTTATTTTCTGATAAATACAAAAAATAAAGAAATAATATAAAAGATTTCCCTTCCAACGGAATTAACCAAATAAATTTATAAAAAAAATCGTGTAAGAGCCGTTGCTAAGCGGCTCAGATGATCGAAATGAATGCAAAAATTTAAGGAAAAATCAATGGATAAAATAGAACAAAAGAATATATTCAAATTCGAAAAATTTTTTGATAAGGTGCACTCCAGCATCGTTTTATTCGTTGCATGAAAATTATTATTAAATCGCTTTCAGCTCTGGAAAAAAACGGTAATTAAAAGGAGTACTAAAAACTGAGAGTAAATGGGAGAACAAAAGTTTTATAAAGAAATGTAACAATTTCCTAGGTGACAAAATTTGATAATAAGAAATTAATATACATATTTGATTGTTCATTTATACATTCAACTAATTAACAACTAATACTAATACTAATATATATATATATATATATATATATAAGAGTGTGTGTTTACTTTCTTTTTAACACTGTCCAACAAGGTTGAAAAGTGATAATAGCTTCGGTTTGTTTCTGTCTGTCCGTCTGTCTGTCTCTAACTCTCGTAAATATTCTTGAAATTTCTTGAAACTAATATATGTCATACAAGTTCACTATCTGATGTTCCCTATTGAAAATGAAGTGAATTATATTTTACTTTCCTTTACTGATTTATGTACAGGGACACCCGAAAGTATTCCAAAGCAATTGTATCCTATGGGAGGTACTTTTAAGAACCATATTTTAATACCGTTACTTTACACAAACCTTAATGAAATTGAAACATATTATTCAAGTTCACTATCGGATGTTTCCCATTGGAAAGGGAGTAAATATCATCAAAAGATTTTATACAGGGACACCCAAAAGTATTCCTAAGCATTCGTTCTATGAGAGGTATTTTTATAATCAAATTTAAAGAACTTTACCTTGCACAAATCTTATTAAAATTAAAATATATTATTCATATGCACAAAAGAATGCTTTCTACAGAATGTAGTATGTTGAAGAACTTTACCTTGCGCAAATCTTATTAAAATTAAAATATATTATTCATATGCACAAAAGAATGCTTTCTACAGAATGTAGATTTACAGAACCATGCAAACATATTCATTTACATTGAAGACTTTTATTGGAAATTTACTGAAATTGCATTTTCGTTTGCATTAAGCGATTTAACACTTTCTATCATTTTTTAAATGCGGTTATGATTTCAATTTGTGTATTTATCTGGTCCGACTGTTTATCTCTCTATCTTTACGTCTGCTCGACGCCAGCGTTCGCAAATAATATCAGAATTTTTACAAAATTATACATGTTATTAAAATTTACTGTAGAATGTTTCCTAATTTTAATGGCATTAACAGGTCCTGGTACAAATGCTTTGTGTATAAGGATACCAAAAAAAAAAAAAAAAAAAAAAAAAAAAATCAATGCATTGCATTTTAGGATAGATATTTTTATAAATTACATTTAAAGAACTTTTTATTGTAAAAATCATAAAAAAAAATTGAAAATTGTTATTAATATGCTAAAATAACATTTTGTATAGAAAATGATTTTGTTAACTTTCAGATTTACAGGTCTGTACTAAAATATTCGCATGTATAACATGCTGCAATTTGAATATAAGGGCCACGTTTCCTTTTGTGTTAAGCCCTTTTAACACTTTCTAACAATGTTTAAGAATGATTAGGAATTCAATTAGTCTACCTGTAAGCCTTTCAGAGCCTCTGTTTGTCGTTTTTATGATTACGTAGGCAAAGAGGTTTGAAAATTATACGAAACTATAATTACGTGCATTTGGAACGTGCATACAGAAAAGCTGAATCATTCGATAAAGGACAATTTCTTTGCAAATTGAATTAATTCAGATCTTGATAACGTAAGCTTTAGAGTTTGTTGTCTAGCTTTTAATAATTTTAAAGCATTTTCTACTAAGATTTCAGCCTTTTTCATTTAAATTAAAATCATTAAAGGACAAAATTATTAGAACGAGAAGATTATAACTTTCATGTAGCTGAAAAGCACTGTCAATATTTTATGACAGAAAACCTTGTATAAAGTAGAATTATTTTAAAATACATTGAAAACAAATAATTGGTCGACAATGAAAAAAATAAGTTTTTTTTTTTTTTTTTTTTTTTTTTTTTTTTTTAATAGATGTCCGATAAAATGTAGATAGTAGTGTTTTAACAATTATGGCCAACTGTGTCCAACAGGTATTATAGCATGGACTGCCTTTCTTGAACTATTTCAAAGGTGTCCTGTCCTAGCTCATATTAAAACGAATTTCAGAAAAAAGCAAGGGGAAACTAGTCGGCTAGGACGACGAGTATGATTTTCGAAAAAAAAAAAAAAAAAAAAACAGGCACTAACTTTCTAATTAATTTATAGAATATTATCAATATTTTAAAAGTTATTTTTAGATTTTTTCATGTTATTCATAGCAACACAATTAGTTCAGCAATTCGAATGAATTTTTAAACTATATCAATTATTGTTAGAAAGAAAAGAAAAGTTAATTTTAAGATTATTTCATTTTGTTTACAACAAAACAAATTGAAGTTTTTAAAGAGCATATTCATACATATTTCTAAAAGTGATTTCACTAATGACTTTTTACTTTGATTAATTATTTGTATAGTAATGAATATTCATAGCAAGGTTGCTGAAACATATTTAGAAAAAAAAAAAAATGTGATATTTGTGTCGATTAACAGCTAACGAATCTGAAAAAATAAGTGTGATATTTTTAGTTTGTCCAACTACTACGTTTTTGGCAGGAAATTTCATTTTATTTGACTGTTGTGAAAATATTTATTTGCTAGCTCGCTACGCCCGCTTCACTGGTCACTATTTTGAAATGAATTTTCAAAAGAATAAAAATACTATTTTTTGTATCACTTTATAAATAAAATCAGGAATATATTACATAAAAATCATTCTAAATCCAGCTTCGGGTACCGATGCCTACGGCAGCAGTTTTTATGTACGCACTGCTTCAGGACTAGGTGCCAACTGCCTGCAGGATGTCTTTCTGCAGACACATTTACTGTGGGCACTTACTTTAATTTGGGTATTTATCAATAATAGATGGATCTACTATTATTCAAGAACTACGATTTTAACGATAACTGTGTCTCACCCTTTATTATATATATATATGATAAATCTTAAAAATTAGATGAAATAAAACTTGAATTTTTAAATATAGAACTAGAACAGAGAATTTATAAACCCAACTGCAAATACAGCTAAAGGAAATATAAAAACTATAATAAATAAGCAAAATAACCAAGTATAAATGAAAACAAATCCCAAACGCATCAAGGTCTTCTTCATGGGAGCTCCCCCATGTATGGAATGAAATATGAGAAGTTTCTGGCGAAACGTTGGCTATTTAGCCAAAAAACACGTTTCTAGACCCCAACTTCTCACAGATGGAAGCAAGACCGTACAGCAAACGAATTTAATTAATACAAAGCATAAAAAAACAAATAAAGAATAAATAAAGAATAAAAGTAAATACATTAATGTAAAGTACAAAAATATAAATAATACAAGAATATAAATAAATACAAGAACAAACTTAAATAGTCAGTACAATGAGGAAAATTGACCCCCCCTCCCCTACATAAAAAAAAGAGAGCCCGCTTCGGCTGGTAGGTCCACTTACCAGTTCTTAAATATCGCCAGAAATGGATAATAAATCTTAAGCAAGATTGTTATCAAGAAGACAGAAATGTTTATTCAGTAGTTGAGATTTTCCAGAGCCAAATTCAGGTCTAAATGGTTATTGCAAATCATTTTAATTATGTTAATTTGGGTAAACATAATATTTTTTAAAACTCTATGACTGATACAGGAGAAACAATTCGTTAAATTACAAATTTTAAAGTTAAAATCTTGCTTTTTATCATAAACCAGTTTTTACCTATTTTTTTTAATTTTCAAATCCAAGAAAGGAATTTTGTCTTCATAGTCAGTACGATTTAAGATAAGGTCGGAGAGATAGATTTCAGCTGCAATTTTCGCAAAATTTTCACAGTTTATAGCCATTATTTTTATTGCTATTGCGTCATCAATATATCTATAAAACTTAATATTCTTAAATTTTCTCTCAAACATGAACCAAAAAAAAAAAAAGTTAGCGACGGCCCTTGAGTAACTGGTTCTCATCGGGATACCGTGAATTTGTAAAAAAAAAAAAAAAAAAAAAAATTCTACACCATTAAATAAAACATTTTCGAAGATACAAAATTTAATAAGGTTAATCCAGTAAACTTTTGCGCAGGCTTTTACATGACAAAATTCCTCGTAGATTTTTTCAAAAATTTCCAGAAGTAAGTAATATGGGATACTACCAAAAAGGTTTTCAAAACCATATGTATTAATTGTAAATATATCTTCTGAGTTTTCTGTAAAATATTTTAATATTGGGTAATTATTTTTAATGATATGGCAATTATCGTCTGACTCTAAAGTATTCAAAATGTTATTGAGCAAATAAAAAAGTTTTTTACTGGCCTTGTAATTATAACTAAAATTGCCGCAAGAAACGTAACGAAATTTAATGGAATTTTTATGAAATTTAACGTTAAAAAAAGATATGAAAAATTAAAACTGCTTCTATTTATATTAAATTTTTATCAAAGCCGAGATTCCTTTTCTTATAATTGAGGGGGAATCATTTAATTTTTTGTAAGAGCAATTACCAGAATATTCTATTGTAACTAATATTATATATATATATATAAATTACAAAAAATGGAAAAAATATTTCCAGCTTTTTGAACGGTGGCAATAATATTTTTTTTCTTTAAATTTTCAATATTTTCTTTTAAGTCTGTATTGTGATCTTCATGAATTTTCCTTCCAAAGTAACTCCTATAAAATATTAAATCGTTTTCAAAATATTCCAAAATTTTCTTTTTTTATAATTTAAAAACTTCTATGGGCCAACTATACTTGTAAGAGAGTTTTAGAATAAAATTATTTAAACCTTTTTAATAAAATCCATGATTTTTCTAATGGTATAATTGAAATTTAACCTGAAATTAGCACCTGAATTCATAAGATTTCTTATCTTAGTATTTTCTATTATATCTAGATTACCTGCAATGATATGTTCATGATAGGAATCCTTAAATTCTTTATAGAAATCTTGATTGCAATAATAATCTTTATCTTCATTACGGTCTATATTTTTACTATATTTATTATAATTGCAAATTGTCTTTTTTTTTTTTTTTTTCAATTTATATTATAAGTATAAGCAATTTTGATATTACAAGAATTTTTAAGTGGAAAAATACCTTATTATTTACCTATATATTTTTTTAAATTATAATATATTTAAATATTTTATCTTTATAATTCAAGACCAAGTTTTCAATAGGTATTTCTTTTGATAACTTTATTTCCGTTAAATCTGAAACTTTAATTTTATATTTAAATAAATAAATAACTATATCTCTAAAAAGATCACATTTGAAGGAATAGATTTCTATATAGATATCCATTTTGCACTTAAACCATTTTATTGCTTTATTTTTTAGAGCTGAAATTATGTTTTTAATTAAAATAATATCTTTATTCTCAATCATATCTTTGTTTAATACATCCAGAGTTTTAAAAATGTCAGTTTTCTTATTGCTCCCACCCGCCGTTAAATTTCCCCTGTGTTTTAGATTTGCTTTCGCCTCTAAAGTGGCATGCGTATAGCATCTGAAGATAAAGAACGCTCTTTTGATACCAGTTGTGCTTCCCTTTATTTTGTGGAGTGTGAAGAAGTTTTTATGTTTAAATATGTACAGTACACCAGTCACCAGTTCCTTATAAGTACATTAAGATTTCCAAGTCAAATTCGATTATGACTCAATAATTTCCTTACAATTTATACATTTGGAAAGTAAAAATCATGTTTTAATAAAATACAATATAAATCATATTTAAAAGAAATCAAAGAAATAAAATTGGTATTTTTCTTTCATTCTTTTTTTTTAGGACTGAGGGCCCATTAGTCTCAATCTGGGATTTTTGCGTTGTCGTTTTCGATAGTTGGACATTTGTCGAAATCATTTTTTGATAGTTGGACATGTATCGAAATCTAAAAATTATCGAAAATATAATTGAATAATTTGAAAGCGATGTTATAATTGGGGGGAAAAAAAACTAATAGTCCTCCGTCCTAAACTAAATTCTGCTTTTGCCAGAATTTCATCAAAATCTTTTTATTTTTATTTTTATTGAAAGAAGAATAAAATAAAATTAATAATCTATATCATTATATAAAGCGCAAAAAATTGTTTGTTTGTGGAGGGTAATCTCTGAAACTACTGAACCGATTTAAAAACTTCTTTCACTGACCGAAAGCTACAGTATGCCATATTATTATAGGCTATATTTAATTTTGATAAAATAAATTTTAGTTTAAAATCTGAGCATTTTAATTAAAATCCCCATAGAAGCCGTAATAGAAATGGAAATAATGAAATATTAAAAAAATTAGCTGCTGCCAACATAAAAGAAACATTTACATATTCATTTCGTTTTTAAAATATCTTGACGTGAAAAGAAAAGAAATATATTTGCACGTGAATTAAATTGAAATTCATATAAAGATTTTTTAATTGTTAAACTTACACGTTAAATCTGACGTCATTATAGAATTAAAAGTGTTTATTTTTCTAATAATTTAATTTGATATGATATGATATAATATCTAAGCATCAATGTTTAAACCACGGAGTCTTTATTACTCCGTGGTTTAAACTGATGTGTGTAAACGAAATTGGAATTTAAAAATAAATAAATAAATAAATAAAATAAAATAAAATAAGAAATTCTATTTTATAATATTATTTATTTTAATTTATAATTGTTGCCAAAAAGATTTACGAATTAATTTATTTTTAGACATATAATAAAATATATTTTCACGCGAACAATAATATAAAAAGTGAACTGGATTTTTTGTAAAAAAATAATAAAGATCGAGGAAAATTATTTCCCCATTTTAATCCCCATATTTGGATATAGATATGTATTAGTTATCATGTGCATCCGTTAGATTAAATTGTTTTTGTTGTAAAATTGATAAAATTGGAATTTTAAATTTCAAAACTCTAGAAAAAAAAATGGCAAATTTCCATATTCGATTGAAAACATAAACATTTCATTTCAAAGGATGATATTTACACAATAAACATCCAACTAATAAACTAATTAAAAGGGAAAGGATAAATATTCTATCATAATTTGAAGTCAAATTTGTTTTCAAATGTCTAAATAAAGTATCTGATATAATATACTAATATGTTGCAGCGGAATAGATTTGATATCCGTCATCCTTGGCAGAAAAAAAAAAAAAAAATATCGCCAAATTATCTGGCGAATATAATTTAATTCCTTTCAAAAATCATGGTTATTTTAAAAACTTACATTAAGAGTGTAACGAATAATATGAAACAATATTTCGTACAATACATATTACGAAAATATACATCTGGCATGTATATTTTCGTATTACGTTTTTGATCGCCAAATACAAAAAACGCCAAGGGTGACAGTTTTGAAATTTAAAATTAAAATTTTGTCAATTTGACAGCAAAATAACTCAATCTAACGCATGCATACAATAACTAATACATATCTATACCCAAATATGAGGATTAAAATCGGGAAATAATTCTTCTAGAATTAAAAAAAAAAAAAAAAAAAAAAAAAATCCAATGAGCGATTAACATGGAAAATCTTTTTCTTGCATCCACGGGCGGTCAATGATGTCATACTTCGCTTGCGTATTGAGATGTTTAAATTTATTTGGCGACTATTTTTAGCAACTAACAGTTATGGCAAGTAGCTCAATATACATAGCGCCATTACTGAAATGTAAATAGCATTTAATTATTTGAGTTACATTATGTTGACTGGAAACCTATTTATTATACCTATGCTCTATAGCTATACTAATATAAAAAAAAGAAAGGTTTATATGCATATGTAGAGAACGATCGCTAGAACTAAAAAGCCGATTGCTTTTTTTTTTGTTTGTTTGTTTTTTTTTTTCTTTCAATAATCAAAAGTTACACTGTCTCTCTCTAAGTGCTAGAAGCTATAATAAATTTTGGTAAAATAAATTTTTAATTAAAATTTTCAATATTTTAATTGAAAACAAAGCATAGTTTTGATATCTATCGTCATTGGCGATTTTTGTATTTGGCGATCGAAAACGTAATACGAAAATCTGTATATTATCGTAGTAAATACGAGATGTATGTGTTTACTTCAATTACCCTACTACCGTAGGTAGTGGAAGTATTGTATAGGTTTTGGCAATTGGTCAGTGTGTGTGTAATATTCTGGCTGTCATATCTCTAAAACTAATAAAAATAGAACTACTAAACTTCACAAGTGATTCATTTCTGGTGTACAGATAAATTTTCCAAATTTTCGTGAAAATTGAAAAACCGGAATTCGGTCATCGAAAACCAGAAATGGGACCCTAAGCCCATATTCAAAAACACCTCTAATGATTTTCTTCAAAGTTGCTATATAAATAATATATTAGATGCCCTTTCGATTGAAAAGTTTCTTAGTTCAGGAAAATTGATAGGCGTCCTCTATAAACAGCTCAATTTCAGACTTCGCAAGTGCGTTCCTTTAAAAACGCCTGTACGGATTTTTTTCAAACTCGCCATGTTAACTTCCTATTAAATAACCTTTTGTATGTAATTATTGTTTTTAGGTGAATAATTGAGTATGTTAAGTTTTGGTAAAAGTTGGTATCTCAAAAACGGCTCTATCGTATTCTTGAAAATTTTTTCTTTAATCCAATTTAGATAACCTTTCTCAAGTATTACGTGCTTATTACAGGAATATTAACGGTCATCCTGATTAGGTAGTTCAGTTTTAGATCTCGGAAATTCGTGTTTAAAAAATAACTATCTATTTTTTTTCCCTTATTTTTTAACTCGCTATGCAAACTCTGTTGTATGTGTCTTTATACGTGTATCAAGTTTCTCTTACTCGAAAATCTCAAAAAATGCAAGTAATATCTCCAAAAAATTGTATATATTACGTGTAATAGTGGGTAATGGAAGTCGTGTGGTTGTTTCACACCAGATTCTGTAATAGTATATAGTGTACGAATATTGTTTCATATTATTGATTTCTCCTTTAATATACATTATTAAAAAAGTAATCAATTATGGAAAAAATTAAATATATTTGCGAAATGAAAAAATAAATAATAATTAAAGCTATTATGACGTCAATTTTATCAAAAACATTTTCATGTCATAGGTTTATTTTTCAATATTTTTTATTCATGAGTAAAGAAATGTTTCTTTTTATGAAATAAATAAATAAATAAATAGCATTAAGTAAAAATTGCCAACATTTAACAACTAATTAAAAAAAAATAATTGTAAAATTATATTTTGACTTTCCAGTTAATAATATTGCCTGACTATAACATATAAACTGATATATTTCTTGATTTTTTACATATCAATCCATCTTTAACTAAAATTTGTTCATCAGTGCGAAGCCGGACGGGTCAGCTAGTAATCAATATCGTTACAAGCAATATCGAAAAAGTTTTTTTTTTTTTTTTTTTTTTTTAATAATTTTGAATTAGGAAATAAAAAGTGCGCGTGAAATAACATGAAATAAAAATAAGTAAAAAAATGAATTTAATGATTTAATGTTTTTGTTGTAAAATTGACAAAATTTGATTTTTTTTTTTTTTTTTCTGGTGAAGAGTTGTGAGGTTACGTAACCTTGAACCTCCTAATTCGACATGCTGCTAGCCGAACTCTGTAGTGGGTGAAATAAGAATTACGTGAAATGTAATTTATTTATTTTTTTCGTTTCATGTAATGATTGCAGTTTCTTAACTGTATACCGTAATATACCAAGTATTTCTATTCTGTTGCGAAATTCTCTATTAATAGACCCCAACATTCGATTTTAGGAAAAGCAAACAAGAGGACGACACCACAAGAAGGCTATAACCGATTGCTGAGGCAAATTATAAAAATTAATTACATTTTGAAAATAAACAAAATAAAAGTGAGGTACATCTTCATTCAAGTTTATTTAAATAATTTTGATCTGGATTCAAAAAACTAATAAATCTTTTATTTTCGTTCTCTTTTTCTTACTTCATTTCAACTTCATGTTGTTGCAGATGGTATGGTTGAAAGCTGTTTCTTCATGGACCGTTTACAGAATGACAAACACGTTACAAGATCTAACCTCTTTGATCGAACGATTTGTAAAGCCGTTCTTATCGTGTGAATACAAGTGGACAATACCTATTTTCTACTCAATTATTTCTGGACAGCTTGTCTCCCCAGTCGCTTCGTTTTAGATTTCTTTCTTTCTTTCTTTCTTTCTTTTTTTTTTTTTTTTTTTTTTTTTTTTTTGTATATGTTAAAATTTTTATTGCCTGTTCCTCATATTTTTCCATATCTTAAAAAGACACTAGTGGGAGGATAAAACTACATTTCTACAATTATTAAACTTTTCAATGTTTTTGCGTTGTATCATGCCTTACTTGTATAAGTAATTATTTTTTAATGCTCACAGAAGTTATTGTTATAAAATTTTGCTTTCATCATGTTTGATCATTATAATGGATGGATTATTATTAATATATATATACAGAGATATAGATAGATTTCAGTAGCTAATTGCATTATGATCTTTAAAGTAATTTTGTATTATTTTATAATATTCATAACAAACTTTTTGAATGAATTATTTCATCCGTTTGAATGTGCTTAGAAAATATACCTTTCATTTCATTATGGAATTAGAACTTCGAAACGTAATGTATTCGTTTATAATTTATTTATTTTCTGGCTTAGATTTTAAAGATATTCCCTTAGATTTACGTTTAGTAGAAAATTATTTATTTATTTATTTATTTATTTATTTATTTATTTTTTTTGCTTCAGCTTTTGATTTTAGTTAAATAAATAAATAAATATATATATATATATATATATAAAGAGAGAGAGAGAGAGAGAGAGAGAGAGAGAGAGAGAGAAATATATTTGTTGTAATTTTAATGTAGCTGAAAAACAACACATTCTTAATCAAACGAATAAAAATGTTGATAGACAATGCATTTATAAGAAAATAAAATTATATTTTTCATTAATTATAACAATACACTCTAATTCATTATGAAACTATTATTTTCCTAAAAAGAAAGAAAATAAAAAATAACCTAAGCTGGTAGTCGGCCGGTGCCGGGCTCGAACACAGGTCGCACCCATCGTCCTAGCCGCTGAGCGTTCTCTTAAACTGGCATAGATGCGAGCTAGGTTGCCTTCGAAAAACGCTTACGGCGGGCATCCCACCCAGGCCTAGACTCAAGCGTTCAAAGATCCCAAACACCAAAACCAAAAGAATTGTTTTTAACTAAAACTGATTTTTCAATGCAAACTTATATTGATTCTTATCCTTTCGTTTTAAAGCACAAATTGTTTTAGTGTTTTTTTTTTTTTTTTCTTTTTTAAATAATTATTTTTTTACATAACATATATTTAGATAACACATTTACAGGCGGGGAGAGAGCTGACAGAAAAGATAAAGAAAAAAAAATCTATATAATTTTTTCACCAGTTTCAATTAAACTTTTTCAATTGTTACTTACTAATTAGATAGGAAATATAGCAATGATTAGATATCCTGGAGGAAAGTAGAGGAAGAGAAAGAGATGTTATATATATATATATATATATATATATATATATATATATATATATATATTATATATATATATATATATATATATATATATATATATATTCGATTTCGCAAAAGATAATAAAATTCTCAATTAGTAATAAAATAACTAGTATAGTAAAAACTAATTGTATCTGTTGAGCGAGGAGTTTGCAACGAAAAGGGTGGTTTTTATATCATTTTCTTTTCCCGTTTTCTCCCTCAGTTATATATAATAATCATGTTTTGTCACAGTTAGTAAATAATAATTATATCAAATTTTATTGTGATCAATACAAAGTGATATAAAACTATCCTCTCATGAGAAATTTTGTTGTCGGTGCTTCGCACCCACGAATAACAAATAAATCTCAAACAAATAACAAACAAAATCTCTTGATGCTTCAGCACACCAATCGCCCACGTAAGGTGCGAAGCATGGGTGCTTTATATGGGTGCTTTTAATATTTTATAGGCGTATCAGAACCATTTGAAAGTTTAAGTTTGGTTTAACCCGTCCAAAAATTTTAAATAAATTATTTATATATATATATATATATATATATATATATATATATCGCTTTCTTTTAGAGGAAGCTTTTTACTTCAGTTTTGTTTAGCATATTGAGAATTAAAAATGATATCGAATTAAAAGGATCTTGATACATTTCTTTGTTTTAAAGTACTTGCCTGCAATAGTCAAATTTATAAATATGCACATTAAATTATTGTACAAGTTTTAAATACTATAAAACCACTTTCAATACAGTGACACAATTATGAGTAGATATAGTTGAAAAATATAGCTTAAAACAGTTTTTGCTATTTTTTTCTAATAAATAAATAAATAATATTAATAATAATGTAGATTTTTTTTTCTCCTTTTTGAAAAAGTAAATAAATTCATAATAAATTAGTAAAATATAAACATATTTTAGAAAATTTTTATGATAAATAAATGTAAAGTTTTAACTTCTGAAATATTTAATTATAATATATATATATATATATATATATATATATATATATATTTAACACGTCAATTTACTTGTATGGAAAACATACGCTTCTAAAGTCTTTCCTGAAAATCGATTGAAAAAGCAATAATTTAACAGTAAATATTAACATGAATTATTTTTCTCTTTCATTCAAAAGTCCATTCATGTTGTATCACATATCATAATTAATTTAAACATTAAGTAAGTTTGAAACACGCCAAAAGTTTCATTATTATAGTATTCGCTTACCATATTTCTCCTTCACCATTTTTTTTCCGTTTATCAATTTTCCGTTATCATTTTCTTCTTTACCATTTTTTCCGGTTAGTGAATTTTTTTCTTATTAACCCATGTTATGAAAGTCATTAGTTTTAAATACCCCACGAAATTTTCAAATCAGAATGAGGAAATGAAATAGAAATATTGCCAGTGTTATAAGAGATATTTTAAAACTGGTGCGAAGTCTTTGCGAACCCCCCCCTCCCCCCACACACAAAACTTCACGCATACCTGCCTTCCCCATACTTATAGAACGAAAGGAACTAAAAATATTTATATTGATTGATACATATTTTATAAAACGTGTTTTATTTTAAAAATACGATTTATTATAAAGTCTTATGGAGTAAAAAATTACAAACATTAAAATTAATTTATTTACTTACACAATAAAATTTATTTTTCTCTATATATTAAAAAAAAAAAAAAAGTTTCTGTCGCTGGCGTCAATTCTTTTTGTTTGTGCCAGCAACTTCTCGCGGAAGGCAGGGTTCTCCGCGTCATGAGATATATCAGTGTATTCCGACTACTTCGAGGAAGGCATTTTAGCTACTTAAAAATTTCAATCATTTTAATTAACGAAGTTACTAATTAAAAACATCGGTTTTATAAAGGTATTCTATTTGCCATTAAAGAAAAAGGTTCTCTTATGAAGTTATTTTTCTGTCATGGCATCATTTTTCACGGGAAAATTAAAATGTTATCACTGGTGTAAAAAAAAAAAAAAATAAAAAAAATAAATAAATAAATAAACGCTTTTTTCCCCCTCCTACTTTTACAAAATTAATTTTATTACTGGCAACTTATGTTTATTTTATTTTATTTTTTATTTATTTATTTATTTAATGTGTTCTTTTTTTTTTTTTTTTTTTTTTTTTTTTTTTTGTGAATAAGGAAATGATGTTGTGTCTGTACAACTGACAGAGTTTCTTTTTGCCATTAAAATGTTTTTATCTTTTCTATTTAAAAACATATTTTAAAACACCTCGGATATATTTTTGCATGTAAAAATATTTAGATTTAAATTCAAACTCAATTATAAATGAAAAAAATCTTCTTATTTATCATTGATAATTTTTTTAACGTTACGGAATTAGACATTTCCTTGATACTTTTCATATTTCTAATTATGGCAAGAAAAAAGTTCATCACCTACAATTCTTATAATGAATCAAGTGGATTTTATTCTTTGTTAATTTAAGAAGTAGATAAGAGAGAAGGTACTTTTCATTTCGCCGGCGCAAATCTTGCCAAGCAAAATTTACTGGCGACAACAATACATTTATGGATTAAAAATAAATTTGTAACTTAGATTTTTTCTTTCTTTTTCTCTCTCTCACTCTCACTCTCTCTCTCTCTCTCTCTCTTTTTTTTTTTTTTTTTTTTTTCAAATTTAAAGTTTATTTAAATACGTTATTATGGATCCGACAAAAATTTTTTATATTTTTTGTGGGACAACACTTTTAAAAGCAAGCTTTAAGCAAAACTTGAGAAAAATAATTCTTAAAAATATAAAATAAGTAAAATAAAATAAGTAGAAGTTCGTGTCTCTAATCTTTTTCTTATTATTCTTCGATGTGTTTTGGAACAATTACTCTTCTTGCATCGGTTATATCATTCTGGGCAATTTTAAATCCTCGCCGGCAAAATGGTTGGTTGGTTGGTTGGGTTTTTTACGTCGCACTATACTCGGGGAATAGCTAACCTGAGAGCGTTATAGATGCTATGAAGACCTTTTTACTCACTTGGCGTTAATTAGGTTACTAAAACGGGAAATTTAGCCATGATTTGGGGACTTTTTTTCCGATTGAAGTTATATATTTTTTCTTTTTTTGGAAATGAATTCACTCTAAAAATTGGTTACTTACAATCTTTTGTAGATCTATATTACTACACATTGAGTATTATACTTAATTTTACCTTAAGAAAAAAAGAAGAAAGAAGAAAGAAAGGGAGAAAGAAAATAATGAAAAATAAATAAAGAAAAGTAATAATAATACATAAACATTTTGAAAAAAAAAAATCTGATTTAAATATTGTCTTCAGATATTTTTTTTCTTCTTCTTTGCTCTCTATTCAAAAATGGCTAAAGTATTCGGACCATAAATTATTAACTGAAACAAATAATTTAATTCACAATGATATAATTACTATTATCCATTTATTTATAAAATATTTTTATTGAAAAATAGGTTTTTATTTTCCCTATAAATGTAAGAAGAATTTTTATTAAAAATAGTTATCTAGTATTTTTAATGTTACATAATGATTGTTAAAGTCTAAATTGATTCATTTTTCACAAAAATACATAATTCTTTGTTTTGACTGTGGAAAAAAAATATTTGAATTATTCGTGTAAGCATGGAAGAAAATTCTAACGTATAGTATAATTTTGCAGAATAGAAATGTATTTGACTGAATGAGTTGCTATGGAAAACTGGTTTAGTATTAAAAAATAATAATAATAATAACATACAGATGTTGAACCAGGAGATTTTTCCATATTTTAAAAATATCATTATTTTTATTTTGTTTTATTTTATTTTATTTTCGATATATATATATATATATATATATATATATATATATATACAGTGAAACTTGAATAATTCGAACTTGTTTAATTCGAAATTCTGGATAATTCGAGTTTTTTACTCGGTCCCTTGAATTTTGTATTAAAATAATGTAAAAAAATCGTGTATAGTTCGAATTCTATTTGGATAATTCGAATTTTTCATACGATTAACTTTAAAATGTTTTAATAAAAATTTTCCCAAGATTTTTTCAGCTAGAATACATTATTTATTTTAATACTCTTTCAAAATAAGGATAAGGAAATACAAGAAAAGCCCCTACGTAGTGCATCAGAAGATATGGTGCATATACATGAACTTCGAGGGTTTTTTGAATTGAAAGTCATGTCTGATGTAGAAGATTCTATTTTTATATCAACTGATAGGTTCAAATCATATGCTATGATACAAAGATTGTACTTGAAGAAGCAATAAAAAATATGTGACTATTTTTTAAAAAAAGTGTTGAATAATTAAGCTTGTAAAAAATATTGATTTAATGGGAGGGGGTGGGGGTGGGGGTGGATGTAGTAGTTTTCTTAGATATAAAGTTTATATGTTAAATCTTTGTTCGCAGAGTTTTAATTTTTTTAATTTATCTCTTCTTTTTGACAAAATAGCATGCTTGACAATATCCTAATTAATATTTTGCAGTGTTGTTAGTCCCGCCCTTTTTTACACACCAGTAAATTTTTAAAGTAATATTTTGCGAATGCAATTGCGATTAAATAAGAAGAAAAATACTCTGAAAAGGTTACTGATGTGAAAAAGAAGGCTGGGCTAACAATACTACGGAATTTTAATTAGTATGTTGGCAAGTATGAAATAGTATATGCAGGGATGAGAATTTTCCGCGGATCCGCGATTTTCCGCTTTTTTGTGATTTTCGTTAATTTCGCGATTTTCTATTTTGTTAAAATCAAACTCCAATAACGATCAGTGTTCAAACACTCCACGAAAAACTTTAGATTCTCAATATTTTTCCATCCAAAATGTAAATGTCAATATTCATTTAAAACATGCTTTATCATATTATATAGCATATAAAAGAACAGAATTATTCAATATTTCTCACTCATGTAATTTTTTTTTGTCCATTTTGATTGCTAGCTAATGTTTTTTTTTTTTTTTTTTTTTTTACTTGTTTTATTGTGCTGATGTGTTATTCTTTTAGTTTAATTTGTCACTTTAAAAATATTTTGTATAGTTTTTTCCTGTGAGCATTATTTTTTCATTTGAAATAAATTTTATGAACACATTTGTACAGTTTTCCCCACACGCGTTATTTTTCATTTGAAATTAATTTTATGAACACGCGTGTTTCCTCTTTTTTTAATTTTCTGCACTCTCATGCCTGTATATGTAATTCGAATTTTTGGATATTTCGAATTTTTCTCAGGTCCCTTCAACTTCGAATTATCCAAGTTCTACTGTATGTAAACAAAGAATAAATTCGCTCGTTTTCGAAGTAAATCAGAAGGAAACAGATACAATTTCTGCACTCGACTCACAAAAGACAAGTATTCGGCTGAAAGTATTGTTAGAAAAACTGGTTTAGGAGTGCAAAGCATACGATGTGTTAAACAACAAAAAGGGTAAATAGGTTTCTGACTTGCATACTTACAGACAAACCGGTAAATGTTAGAACTTTTAGGAAAATGAGACAGAAAAAATTGTATAATGCTTCCATAAGAAATTTAAAATAAAAATTATGGAGGAAAAAAAAGTGACTTTATGTATGCAGAGACAAATTTCGCTTACAATTTGTGTATATTACAAAACAATGAAGAGAGGTCTCATATATATATAATTGTTAAATGACAATTTTTATATCATTTTCTCCATAAGTTAAGAAACTTACGTACAGAGTAAACGAATTTAAATTTCTTAGTAAATGTGACTCTTGATGTGTATATTTAATGCTGAGAGATAAAACATACATTAACTATTGCTATTTTCCAGAAAATGAGTTGAAACATTCATATTGATAGCATTTTTAACAGGATGGATTGAGATTTTTATAGATGCAAGAAATGAATAAATAAGTAAATAAATAAATAAAAAAAAATTATTTGACTTTTTGATATTTGAATAAAATTTTGAAATTTCACGCATTTTCATTTTACTTTGATACATGTTTCAATGTTTCGGTTAAGAATGCTGCAATTTTAAATTTAAAAAATATCTTAAAATTTAACGCAAATAATATTCTTATTCTTATTGTTATTGTTATTTTATTTTTTTAAGATCCTAAGGACGATTTAGTTCAGATAAAATAGGTCAAGTTAAAACACTTATTCTTTTAGCGCTATTTTATTTATTTAGTTTATAAAATTGAGAGATGGTTGGTTGGTTGTGGGGTTTAAGCCCGATTGACTACTTTACGGTCCTAGGCGTAAAGGGGGAATGCCTTCCGTGGAGGCCTTTTTAAGGGATTTTTAAAGGCTTCTAGCCCGTATTTACACGCATTTCGGAGAAAACCACGGAAACCTCCTAACGGCTAAGTCAATGAGCACAACCTCGGGTCGAAGCCATCACTTCTCGATCTGTGGTAGGCCATACAACTGAGAGAAAATACTCTAAATTTTTTAAAAGAGATTATTGTAGTAACTATTGTTAAGCGAAGCAATTTCATATTATAAGATGAAGAATCAATTTTTTATGATTATTATAAATTTAAATTATAAAATAACTACTGTATTAAATTATATGTAATAATAAGAAAAAATGAATTAAAATAAGATAATTTGACGCCATCTTACAGAATTTTAACGAAAGAATATCAATTTTATAGCCATGTAGGGTTAACTTAGATATCTGCCAATAAAAGTTTTTAAGTTTTTTGTTTTAATTTTGAATATATATATATATATATATAAGAATTTTTATGAATATAGAGAGCATCTGACACATTAAAACATAGTCACCATTTTACGGTAGACCTCCGTGAAAAAAGCAGAATGTGTGTGAACATTCAAGGGAAAAAAGTAATATAATGTGTCACTCATACGACTTTCTTTTATCCTTTATTTCAATACTATAAAGACAGATTGCAGTTTAAGACGTAAGACCAATGAGGTAAAATAATAATAATAATAATAATAATAGTCCTCCTTCCTAAACTAAATTCTGCCTTTGCCAGAATTTCATTAATATATATATTTTTTTTTTTTTTTTTTTTTGAAAGAAAAAAAAAAAAAACCATTAAATCATTAAATTCATTTTTTACTTATTTTTATTTCATATTATTTCACGCGCACTTTTTATTTCCTAATTCAAAATTATTAAAAAAAACTTTTTCGATATCGCTTGTAACGATACTGATTATTATTAATTTTCTTTTCTTTTTCTTTCAATAATAATAATAATAATAATAATAATAATAATAATAATAATAAAAGATTTTGATAAAATTCTGGCAAAAGCAGAATTTAGTTTAGGACGGAAGACTATTAGATTTTTTTTTTTTTTTCTTCTTCTTTTTTCAAATTATAACATCGCTTTCAAATTATTCAATTATATTTTCGATAAATTTTAGATTTCGACAAATGCCCAACTATCGAAATCGACAACGCAAAAATCCCAGATTGAGACTAACAGGCCCTCAGTCCTAATATGTTCAATTTACTATGAAAAATAATCTAAAATAGGTTTAGAGGCGGTTTTAATTGATATATATTTCTGTTTGAAGGGGCTACCGCACTCCTCAGCATCCATTGAGTTATGGTGCTTACACTTAATAAATAAGGAGTATCTCTAAGGGGTCCTTGCCTGAAATCATGCGTGTTTCGGAGAAAACCAGGGAAAATTCTGAATTGCTAGGTCGAATAGCATGATTAGGGTTCTTTCACGGCACTTTTAGTCAAACAAAATAATAATAATGAGAATGAGAAAAAAAGAAAAGAAAAACTTTACAATTCTAAAATTTTCTTTTATTTATTTCATGGTTGAGCGCCAAATGACTTGCACCTTTAGCCCTGCCCATGCCCTCTTTTTGTCCCATAGGACTAGGCGAGGAGTTAGTTCCTAGTTACAATACTTCTATGCATATAAATAAATAGAAAATATATAATACAACATACAGTACAATATATAATACAATCGAAAAAATAAATAATACTTAAAAATAATATTAAATAATTGATGAATAGAATCAATGTTCTGCATAAGAATCCATGTATTAGTTAATACTGACAATTCCTTTTTGTGCCACTAAAATATTTACTGTCATTTTTAATTTTTGTATAGTTATTAAACAAAATATTTGCTATTCCAGGTAAGCATTACTTAATAATATAGTACAAATCATTTCCACAAATGCATCTATTCGAAAAATCTATTCCTAATATTTCTGGTTTTTCAATGGTTAATTACATAATTAGTTTTTTGGGCTCGGAAAACATTAAAAAATTATTTTCATGTTTGCTGCTTATTAACTTATTAAAAATTTGAAAACAATTTACAATCATGAAAATTAATATGGCTTGTGGCCATTTAAGCCTACCTCTATCACATAAAAATAAATATTCATAAACGCCAGGAGAACAATCTACATCTAAAATCTTATCTTTCACTATTGTTGAAATACATTCTTTGCAATTCAGTTTGTTTGATACTTTAAATGCAATATACCCTGCAATAAATATTAAAACTGACATAACTTTATATGTGATTTCAATATCATCTGTACTGTTGAAAACATCATAAAAATTTTCTGAAACTCCTACATCTTTATTTTCATTAGGCAGATTATATCTAAAATCTTTTAACGTAAAATCACCGTGTTTTTCTGAGTGCAAACTTATCACACTTAAAATTTTTAGGTTTTTTTTTTTTTTTTTTTTTTTTTTTTTTTTTTTTTTTCAGCTCTCATTTAAAAACAGTAATATACTCTTTTTCAGTATCATAATTTGATCTGCACTGAGGAGCACAACACTTCTTTCCATTAATTCTCTCCCAATGAAAACTGTGTTAAAAATTCACAAAAAACTTTTATCAAAATAAGTATTAATGAAAAAGTATACATAAATAATCAAAAACAACATAAGACAAGCAAACGCAAAGGCAAAAGGAAGCTTCCTTCTTTCAAGTCAGATCACATTGTTGACGTCATCGGCAGTAAAAACCGGTCAGGAGCAGGCCCTTTAAAACTGCTCTGAGCATCCTCGCGATGGCCCCGACATAATCCCCGCGGACAAAAGACCCACTTAGCCCGGACAAAGGCCCTATGTATGATATTTTGGATAAAATTAACATTTCAAAATTAATTAAAATCGCGATAAAATAAATCATTCAATAAATCTGTTTCTTTTCTCACTAGAAACTTGGTGTGATACTTCATATTTTATTCAAGTTATTAACTGTTAATTGTTTTCTTATCTGTACTAAATTCTTCACGGGTTATTATTAATTTACTTATAAATTAATTATTTTTGGTTAATGTGGATTTCGGTGACATTTAATCTTCTGTTATTCTTAATTTTACTATGTTTTTTGGGGTCTACAAATTAAATGAGGTTATTTTCGAAAGTGCAAAATTATTAGTCGACTCGGAAAGAGGGGGAGGGCGAAAGGACCAAAAAAATTAAATTACCGTTAGATCGTTTAAAATTGACACATGCAGGTTTTGGGGGCCTACAAATAGAATGAGGATATTTTCGAAAGTCTAAAATTATTAGGAAGATCGGAAAGTAGGGAGGGGAGGGGGGGGGCAAAGGGGATAAAAAATAGAAATTTAGTTAGATCGTTCAAAATAGGTATATAAGGGTTTTGGGAGTCTACAAATCAAATGAGGATATTTTTGAAAGTGTAAAATGATTAAAAGCAGCGCAAAGAGGCAAAAAAGTAAAAATACCGCTAGACTGTTTAAAATTAGTGCATATAGGTTTTCGGAACCTACAAACAGAATGACAATATTTTCGAAAGTCTAAAATTATGAGGAAGACCGGAAAAGGGGGGAGGCGAAGGGGCAAAAAAATAGAAATTGAGTTAGACCGTTCAAAATGGGTATTTAAGGGTTTTGGGGGGTGTACAAATCGAATGTTTTTTATTAAAAATATTTTACAATAAGCTTCACAGTTAAAATCCCAAGCATTAATATTCCAGCAATCTCTCTCTCTCTCTCTCTCTCTCTCTCTCTTTTTTTTTTTTTTTTTTTTTTTTATTCAAATGCACATTTTTAATATTAGTAGTTAAATTAGTTTTTCAATTAGACCTTTTAAATTAAATAATTTTAATTAGATCCTTATTTCTATGATCGTCGATAGTAAAAAAATCTTTTTATATTTAAGAACATTTTGAAATACTATAGTATTTTTATTTAAACCACCAAACAATAGTATTAAGCAATCTCAACTAATTGAATTATTAAAAAAGTATATTTTTAATAATTAAATTAATTTTTAATTAATATATATTGCTATAAATTATATATATATATGTGTGTGTGTGTATAATCATTTATAGGAAAAAACATTTTATATTAAAATATATCTTCGTGGTGATTGTGGCAGTGTTGAAGGCCGTTGAAAACGTGAGTGCCCTACATCTGCGTGAAAAGCTCTCCTGGTGGGAATGGGGGGGGGTGAAGCCCTAAACAGCCTTAGCCTATACTTGCTAAAGTTTTGAAGAAAACTATGGGAAACTCTGAACAACTTGGTCGACGAAAGCTACTTGGGATCGAACTCGACATTTCCATTCTACTAGCATCGAGAACCGTTCGGCAACTTAAATACACTTTTTAACTAGAAGTCCAAACAATAGTATTAAGCAATCTCACTTAATTTAAATCTTAAAAAAATTATTTTTAATTAGTAAATTAGTTTTTTTACTTAGAATACTTCATTAAATATTTTTATAACTAGGTTTTCTTTATAATCATTCATATATATATATAATCTTTTATTATTAAAAGTATTTTAAAACAGTTTTTTTTTTTTTTTTTTTATTAGTATTAAAACCCGAAACAATACTACCAAATAATCTCGACTAATTTATTATAAATATATACTATATAGATATAGATATATATTAGTTAAATTAATTTTCTAAAGTTTTTAGTTAATTTATTTATTTATTTATTTTATTTTTAATCATTCATAGAAAAAAAGAAAATAGATTAATTTTTTTTTAAATAGATTTTCCAACTGAAAGCTCAAATAGTTCTATTAAAGAAACTAATTTAAACATTTAAAATTTTCACTTTTAATAAATAAAGATGTTTTTAATAATAATCATTATTATTATTATTTTTTTAATTTTTTGTCTATAATCTTTCACGTAATATTATATATTGTATATATATACACACAAACTATCTTGACAGAAATTAAAAGCATCCATATACATTAATCCACACATATAACGAGTAGTGATGATGTCTAAATTTTAGCTCTTTTTCAACCTTCACTATCTTTCTTTAAAGTGTAAGTGTTATCTATACAAAGTTACATGGTTATCTGTAGAAGTTTTCTGTAAAAACACTTTTCTTTTCAGTCTGCCCTCTAGCCTCCCCACATAAATATGCATGTAACTCTGAAAATAATAATAATAATAATAATAATAAATAAATAAATAAATAAATAAATAAATATATATATATATATATATATATATATGAATAAAAAGCAAGGAAAACTATGTGAAACAAGGGCAAAATCCAAACAAATAAAGCAAAAATAACAAGAAAGAGCAGAGACCGCCATGGCTTAAGATGGGTGGAGCAGATCAAACCACTTTGTTGGGCGCCAAACCTTTCCGAAATCCTTTTCAAGTCCAGCAAAGAAAAAAGTAGAAATGAACATAACTACACTTATATTTAATATAAATGCATATTAGAGTGAATGATAATTAAAGAAAATTTCACTAAAATTTTAAAAAAACAAAAAAAAAAAAAAAAAAACTTTTCTATTTTTTATAATCCGTAGAAATTATATATAAAAACTGCATTTTTCCCCCTTTGTCCCTACACACCCCTCCCCCTCCCCTCCCCCCCCCCAAAAAAAAAAACATGTTTCATTCAGATATATGTAATTCTCATTATATTTTTTAAAATTCTAAAGAATAATTAAATAAAGCTTAAAAAAATTTGTAAAAAATTTTCATCTGAAAAATTGAATTAGTGTTTTGCTTGGGCCTATAATACCGTGTCTGGTAGATCATTTGAATGGACGAAACTTTTGAAATCAATGTGTTTAGCGAAACTGTTTTCCTTTCAATGTATTTTGATATTTCCAGACTTTTGAAACACCCTGTGTAAATGAAACTGAAATAATAATAAGAAGCAACAGAGGCCACCACGGCTTATGACGAGTAGAGAGATTTAAACAAGTTTTACATGAGCCCAAATTTTTCCAAAACCTTTGCAAGACCATAAAAGAAAATATAAGAAAAAATTTTGAAAAGTGAAATTTTTATACTATTATTAGGTGAAAAAAAGTATTATTTTATAATTATTGATAGTTTTTGAAACCACATTTATATGAACTAAATGAATCATATATACTATATTTTAAAATATTACCTACTTTGTACAGCTATACTTAACATAATATACAAACTGCAGTGAGTGATAATTAAAAAAAAAAACATTTCATTGAAATTTGTAAAAAAAAAAAAAAAAAAAACAACCTCGTATGTCCCTCAAGCCCTCCGTAATTTGTTGAAATTTGCTTTAAAAACTACATTTTTTAATCGTAAACCCCTCCCTTTCAGATATATGTAACTATCAGTATAGATTTCTTAAAACTCTAATCATAATTAAACAAAGTTTCATTAAAATCTTTAAAAAAAAATTTTCTTTCCTATACTCACTGTGGCCCCCCCTTAGCCCCCCCCCAGGTATATTGGAGCGTTAGTGGGGATTTTGTTCCGTGGGGCTTTTGTCCGTTGGAGCTTTTGTCCGGCGGGGATTTTGTCAGGGGGGATTTTCTCCGCGACCCGCTGCGCAGATAGGCAATTGGCGACGGTCTCGGACACACCCCTAGAGGTGGTTCGGACACATTCCATCACAATTTTGATCCTCCACGGAAGGGATGGCACTCCCGCTTCGGTGACCCCCAGAGGTATAATTTTTGATGGGAACATGGAGGACATTGCGGGCACGACAAATTTTACGTGCACCAGACACCATTAGTGTATACGACGGTCTTTGGCCGGCTCAAGTCCCGAACCTTCAATCTTCGAATTACGAGGCCGGCGCTCTACCGACTGGGCTACAGCGGCCCCGCCGGCAAAATGGAAAAGCACGGAAGAGAATTAATAATTGAAGCTGCAGGAGGTTTTCCCAAATTAAAATAGTAAAAATAGTAAACTTTTCGTTATTTTCGAATGTTTAAAATTATTATCTAGCAATACAATAAAAATATATAGAGAGTATTATGTACTGCCATAAATTTGTTTTTAAAAAATCAATAGTAAGAAGTACGGGCATTAGAAAAAATAGGTTGAAATTTTTTTAAAGGTTATTCTAATTTCCTTAAAAGTTTTTTTTTTTTTTTTTTTTTTTTTTTTTTTTAAATAAGGAATTCTACCAAAAATATTCATCTCCAAATAGTGGTAAAAACTTAAACGTTGCCAAAGTGTTCATATACTATATCTGTAATACAAAATGGTCTAGATATTATGAATTTCTTTCTCTTCTGAAAAAAAAAAAAAAAAAAAAAAAAAAAAATACTGATTTTTACCATATCATTTCATAAAAAAAAAAAAAAAAAAAAGTGGTATTAAATATTAAGTATTTTAATTTGACATTCAATACGGTTATTTCCATATATATAGATATATTGCTTTTTCTTGTTTTATGCAGTATTCATTTTCCTATTCAGTAAAAAGTAAGAAGCGAATAGAAGGGAGCGCTACAGAGGTTAAGTGAAGCTAGTCGGGTGGAGGCGAAGCCTTCCTAGGGGGTTGGTAAGTGGAGCGAGCAGGGGGCAGAGTCCCTAGTGTAATAATAATAATAATAATAATAATATTAATATTAATATTTACAAATAAAATAGCTCTTTCTTGCCTTTCATCTATTAAGAAATTAAAGATTTAATAATATTATTAATAATAAATAAAAATGAATTAATTATAAAAAACCATTTTTTTTTTTTTTTTACTTTGTATTATAACCTGATTTTACAAATGATATGTTGCATGATATAAATTTGATTATGAATGTAATTTATTAGAATTAAGCAAGGAAACTTGAAACCTTTGATGCACGACTGAAATAGGTTTCATATAATAGCCTAATGTTCCTTTTAAAAATTACAAACTGAACTAGATTAGATTTGTTCAATAAAATATTAATTCAGCCAACAATTCTTTTGGTTTTTAATGTATTCTTTACAGATTTGTAATTTTTAAATCGCATTTTCTCAGTTTGAATTTTTTCATGAATTGGTGACCTTCAAATTGCTAAACTTTCTACTGGTATTAAAGAAATGACTTAATTTTTTTTCGGATGTTTAATAGAAAGTACTTAAAAGAATTAGGAACGGATTTTGCAATACCTCTAAAAGAATAAATATTTTTAAAAAAAGTTTAACAAAAAGCTTTTTTTTTTTTTTTTTTTTTTTTTTTTTTTAATCTAAACATGCAACTTTTTTATTTTTTCTTTAAAACAAATTAATAAATTTCAAAATCCTCTAATATATCTGATTCTTTTTAAGTAGTTTTCATTAAAGACACTAAAAAAGTATTAAGCCTTTTCTTAAGTCTTTTCTTAAATATCTGTAGAAGTTTAAGCATTTTAAAGTTCTCGAATTTATGAAAAATTGCAAAGTGATAAAATTCAATTTAAAGATTAAAAATCGATAGAAAGTCTGGCAAAAACCATAAGAGTTGTCGCCTGTAATTTTGCAGAACAAACCTAACTTAATTCAGTTTATAATTATGAAATGGAAATGTATGATTTTATAGAAAACCTATTTCGGTAGTGACGTGAAATATGCCAAGTCCCTTAAAAACACTTTCTAGCTGTTATGAATTAAGAATCTCAAAGTACTAAAGCAATTGTATTTTCATTTGTTCATATTTCTCCTTTTGTAAGGTCGTAGGAGACAAAAGATAATCAATTGGGGAAAAAAAGAAATAGTAATAATAAAGAATAGGAGAGTGTTTAACTGCCTAATTTTAAATAGAACTTGCTATTTGTATTACGTATTAAGAATTTGAAAGTAATTTAAAATATCCTCTAATATTAAATCCTAATACAAGCTCATACATATATATATATATATATATATATATGTGTGTGTGTGTGTGTGTGTATAAAGCCTGGGTGACCGAAGTCACAGCTAATTTTCCTGGAGGTAAGTAAAAATAAGTTCCAGTTACATTATATCTAACTATAATTTCTTATCAAAATCGTTTGTGCAGTTCCTTAGAAGACTAGATTTCTGCTCTATATTGTTCAAAACAAAGGCAAGTGAAGACTAGTGACGGCTATTAATTCGGCTAATAGCATCGATTCAAACTAATAATAACGACAACGATAATAATAAAGGAATAAATTATTATTATTATTATTTATTTATTTTTTATTTATTTATTTTTTATGTAAATAAATGAATAAAAATTCTGGAAATATTATACTTAAAATTAAACGAAGAATCATATATTATCACTTTAACATTTAAATTTCTTTTCTTTCTTATTTGAGAAGTAAGTTTTTAGAAGATGCGTTTTACGAAATTCAAAATTTTAGACCAGCGCTCTTTTTTTCTGGATCTAGAACGGCGGGAAAACGTCTTGGGTGGCAAAATAATATAAATAGTTTTATACTTTAACGTCTCTTGCTTGTCGCTATCTTTGTATGTAAAATAGTACCGCTAACTTTTTTGACACTTAAACGGAATGTTGCTTACCGCCCCGAACATAAAAGAAAAATGTATAAACAGAAATTGCACATTTTTTGCAAAACCTGACAGGAAAACTTTTAAGACATTTCTTGAAGAAAAAGGGAAGGGTGAGGGTGAGGTGACAGCTATTCAATAAAGGAAGTACGCCGTACATTCTTGCTTTTTCCAGGTTCACGGGATTTCTTACAGGGAGATCTTTCAATACCATAAGCTGCATTTTTCTAAGTCCCGACTTCTATATCGGTAAAAGTCTGGCGGTCATGAGCTATGATACCAAATTTTACTACCAATAGTTTTTTTTTTTTTTTTTTTTTTTTTAGAAAATAATAATAATTAGTTTATAAAATGACAATATTTCAAAAATGACAAATAACTTCAAAATGACATTATTTCGTATTGTCAAAAAAACTTCAAAGAATTTACACAGATTTTAAGAAGTGAAGTATTAAATGAATCTGAATCTGCAAATAATTAACAAATAAATAAATAAAGACTTTTTCTTTGAACTGAATTGGGGAAAAAAATAATGACAACATTTTTCGTATCATGACATCCAAATCTTGTTTTGAAAGTCTAAAAGGCACCAAGAAGAAGAAGAAGAAAATAAATAAAGCTTATTTAAATGTTGTCCAGAAAACTTTTCCGTGGTCAATTTTGTCAAATTCAAAAAGCAACACCATTCTTCGGCACACCTAATATTTTTCATTATTTATTTTTTAAATATAATATTAAAAAATTGCCAACTCAAACTCAGATTCATTTATCTTGTTTTATTTTTTATATTATTTTCCACGCGCGCTTTTTATTTCTTAATTCAAAATTATTAAAGAAAACTTTTTTCGATACTTTCAGTTTCAAAACTGATTATTATTAATTTTCTTTTCTTTTCTTTTTCTTTAAAAAAAAAAAAAAAAAAAAAAAAAAAAAAAAAAAAGATGAAATTCTGGCAAAAGCAGAATTTAGTTTAGTACGGAGGACTATTAGTTTTTTTTTTTTTTTTTTTTTTTTCTACTTTTCAAATGATAACATCGCTTTCAAATTATTCAATCATATTTTCGATAAATTTTCGATTTCGATAAATGTCCAACAATCGTAAAACTGGTATTGTAAAAATCCGTAGATTGAAACTAATAGTTCTCATTCCTGAAAGAAAGAAAAAAAAAAAAAAAAAAATCTAATGTGACTCCATTCGACTTTTCGAACATTAAATAGCCAACAGCGGCCGAGTGGTTCTACGCTCAAAGCTGGTAGACAGACATGAGGTGCAGGGTTCGATCCCAGGTCGCGTTCGTCGGCCTAGCCATTCCGAGTATTCCGTGGCTTTCTCCGAAACTTGCGTAAATACGGGTTAGGAACCCTTAGAAAGAACCCCACGGAGGGCACTACCCCTCAGGCCTAGGACCTACCGCAGTCAATCGGCCTTATTCCCATATCCAAACCAATCCAATCCGAACATTAAGTAATTAACGGTTGTATAAAGTAAGAGAAATCGTTAAATAAGTCAAATAGAAAATCATAATAGCCCTTCGAATAATTTGAGCCCATAGGTCATAATGATAAATTTTTGTTGTGTCCCTGTAAAAATCTGTAAATACTAGACTCACCAAAATCAATAAAGTTCGTGCAATGATTACCTACGGCATGCACATAAACTTTCACATTGCTCTGATAAGGCATTTAGACGCTATCGCATTTTAAATAATTTGATCTCATGAGCCATAATAATAATATATTTTTCTTTGCGAGCCTGAAAAAAAAAAAAATAAATAAATAAATAAATAAATAAATGGTTCTAAAAACTATAAATTGGATTCACAAAAAATCTTTATGGTTTATGCAACAGCGACCTGTAACGTATGTATGAATGTTGAGTTCATTCAAAAAATGCGTTTAGACACCATCGCGCTTTAAATACTTTATACCCATAGGCATAATGATAAAAATATTTCATTGTGTCCCTGTAAAAGAAAAAAAAATCTATAAATGATATATTCACCAGAATCTTTATGGTTCAAGCGATGGTGACCTACAGTACGTAAATAAATTTTTAGCTCAATCGAATAACGCATTTAGATGCATATGATTTCAGCTCATAGGCCATAATGATAAAGAATTTTTTGCTGTATCCCTGTTAAAAAAAAAAAAAAAAAAAAAAAAAAAATTCTATAAGCAAACTCGAACCCCCCTTTTAGCGCTAAATTCGTCCAGGAAAATCTGTACTAGCTGAGGTCACAAATTTTAGTGTGTGGCTATTTTACGTGTGTCCAACACCCATTGTAACAGGATTTTGCGAAAGTCCCCACCTTTCCCCCCTTGGGGGTGAGGGGGACAATAAACCTGTTTATAAGCATAACTCTGCTTCAAATTATCTCGGCAAGATTAATTTTTATGTGTGGGTTGTTTATGCGTTTCCAACACGCAGTATAAAGTGATTTTACGAAATTACCACCTCCCCTTTCGAGGGCGGGGGAGGGCGAAATAAACGCTTTTTAGAGTAACTCTGGTCCAAATTATCTCAGAATAGCGATTTTTTCATATGTCGATTGCTTGTGCGTACTCAAGAAACGCACTACAAAGGCATTTTTTAAAATTCTACATTATCCCCCTTGAGGGTGTGTGTGTGTAGAGGGAATTATGTTTCCATGCCCAACTCTGCTCCGAACTATCTTAGGCGATTTTTTATGTGCGGGATGGTTATGCGTTCCCAACACGCACTATAAAGGGAATTTTGTGAAATTTCTCCTTTCCCCCCTTTAAGGGTGAGGGTAGGGGCAAAAACGCGTTTTAAAGAGTAACTTTGTTCCAAATTATCTCAGGAAAACGATTTTTGATATGTTGATAGGTTATGCATACTCAACACACACAAACTACAAAGGGATTATTTGAAATTCCGTACTGTCGCCCCCGTTGAGGGTTGGAGGGTTAAAAAACAAGTTTACATGCGTAACTGTGTTCCAAATTATCTTAGAAGGGCAATTTTTGATGCGTGGAGTGCTTATGCGTATTTAACACATACTACAATGTGATTTTGGGAATTCCACCCTACCGCCCCTAGGGAGTTTGGGGGGGGGGGGGGTATATATATTCATGCGTAACTCAGCAGTAAATTATCTTAGGAAGAAGATTTTTTATGTGTGGGTAAGTTAGATTTATCTTATAATATAAAGAGATTTTGCAAAATTTTCTCCTCCTTCTTTCCTTTAAAGACGGGAGAGGATTGCTGAAAAACACTTTTTAAAGCATAAATCTACTTCAAATAATCTCAGAATCTCGATTTTTTAATGTGTCGGTTAAGTATATGTATGCGACATGCACTATAAGAGGATTTTGTGAAGTGTGGCGAGTGGGAAAACCGCTACGAAAGGTAACGAGAACTTTAACTTAGATTTTGATTTCAGAGATTATTATTATTATTATTATTGTGTTTTTAGAATCCGTTTCAATATAATGACCAGAGAAGCGGGCAAAGCCAGCTAGTTATTAATAAAAACATTTTATTTAACGATTGGCTTAGTTGAATTTATATAAGATTTTCTTTTACTTTTTTTGAATTAATGACTTTTTAAATCTTACGATTCTAAGGGGGAAAAAATTAGAACAGAATTTATTTTGACGGTTATCATCCTATCATTAATAATATTATTAGATTATAAAAATAAATAATAATAATAATAATAATAATAATAATAATAATAATAATAATAAATAAAAAAATAAAAAAAAATTCTGACTTACGAAGTTATTACTTTATTTAGGTTTTTTATACAGTGCTTCTGTTTGGCAAAACATTTTTTCTTTTTATAGAAAAAAACACTGTTTATAAATTTAAAACGTATAATTTCTTTTTCTTTTCTTTTTCTTTTTCTTTTCTTTTTGATTAAATTTACATCGTATTCAAGATGCTAAACATTTTTAAAATATAAGTCTTTTAATTCCTCGTTAGCAGAAATTTTTTTTAAGGCATAATTTATGCTTAATCAGTTTATATATTTATTTTCTTTGTGAATATCAGAAGTAAAAATATCTTTTCTCAATTATTTAAACTTTTTTATATAATTGCCTACTAAAAAGGTTTAATTTGTTTTTGGCGGAAAAAATAGAAATGAAGGAAAGAAAAGAAAAGAGAATCCAGTTTAATGAAGTGTTTTAATAGTAATGCCTCAAAAATGAATATTTCTTAAAACCCCTTCCTCCCAACCAAAAGAAAATGAAACCTTTTAATGACTATAATATAGGAATCATAAAAAGAATTTTACTTCGTTGAACTTCATCACAGTTTCAATGTGTATATGTATTAAGTAAAAGTAAAAGTTTTTAAAAATAAAATAAATAAATAAATAAATAAAATAAAATAAAATAAATAAATAACTGATTGCTATAAAACGCACCTAAAACCTAGTGTTAAGCGTAGGGGTCATACTCTCCGCATTATTTTTATTTGTTTCAGGATACATTCCTAATTTGAGAAGTTACCTCCTTTATTGTTACCACTATTTTTTTTACAATACTTTCTATCCTAGTTAATCACGACACATTACCGTAAAAATAAAGTATAGATTTTTGCCTGAAATGTGCGGTGGCCGAAAAAGCGAAAAACATCTCACTTAAGAAATTATCCTGAAAAAGAGGCTAGGAGTTCAACCCCTGTAAATGGTGATGAATATAATAATTAGTGTTTGATTGCAAATTTTTTAATCAATTAATAAGCGACTGGCTTAAATAAAAACAGTTTTGAAAGAATTAAAGAAAAAATAATGAAAAGAGAAAAAACAGTAATAGGTGCCTTACTACACTTCTAACAACACTACTTACTACGTTACTTACTCAATTCGTAAAGAAAAAGTACTGCTTATTAAGAATAAAAGTAGTCATTATTTTTACCGACTGCTTATTATATTGCATATCATATTATACCGATTGCTTATCATATACATTGCTTTATGTATTTATTTATTTATTTATTTTCTTAAATAAATATATATTTTTTTTCCCTACAAACATGCTAATCTTGATTAAAAATTTCAAGTGGTAACCTGAAGGAAATTTCAAAATTCCAAATTTCAATTTTCTGAAGCTAATTTATTTTAAGTGATGCAGATGTTGGATTTACATCACAGATCAACCACTTAAAATTAGATATTTGTATTCAGGGAACCTCAAAACATAATACAACATAAATAACCAGAACTCTAAATAGAACTTAAAGAAAAAAAGAAATATCATGAAAAACGACAGTTTTTTGAGTGACGCAAGCGGAGGGACAAACGGGACGCTGCGAACTCATATATACGGCTAGTTTGACTTCAAAGAGATTTGTAAAAGCCGACACTTAATATCTCAGCAAATATGCCATATTTTGTTCTGATCTTTTCAAAGTAATCTTTTATCTTCAGTCTTAATCTATCCTGAAAATTTTACATTTCTACATGCAGTATGTTTTGAGATCTGAATCTCAATTTAAAGCCAAAAAGGGAAAACGATTGGTGTAATGCACTGGAATTCGGAAAAATATCTCTAAAACGGCTCGAAGGATTTTCATATAATTAATATATGTTGTTAATAGGATCTTTCTGAATCTAGTAACGTTTTCGTTTTTTTCAGGAAAACTCTTGTTTTTTATATAAATTGCTTTAAATATGGAACTATATTACTCCGCCAATTACATGTGTTTCTTCGGGTGAAAACGTTGTTATGCGGTTCTTACTTGTGAGGTATGTGGGCTGGTTGATTGACCGACTTCAATGCAGCCAATGAATTATTTAGATTTTTTTTAACGCAAAAGTACTTTATTACATGTTTAAAATATTTATTGTATATATACTAAGTCAAATTCACTTAAATATATTTTCTCTTCTGTTATGAAAAAAGTATTTTTGATTTCAAAATTTCATATTTAGTCAAAAAAATATTTAGATAACATTTTAAATAAGGAAGTATTTTATAATTTTAGATATTCCATTTTATCATAATAATGATGAATTTACAATTTTTTAAAGCGAAAAAATTTTTAATCATTCATGAACATCGATTTTATAATAGCTCAATGCAATGATTTGCGATTCATATTCATGTATCATTCCGCGCAGGAAATGGAAAAAAACAGCAAATAGAGTTTAGGCGCCATCTATCGTTTTTTATTTCAAACATAAACTTTCGTAAATACACACACACACACACACATATATATATATATATATATATTTCTTTTTAAAAATTAAAAATATCTTTTGAAAATACAGTTAGAGTTTATTCATTTATTTATTTTTCAGACTTTAAAATGATACATATTTTAAATATTAACATAATCAATTTTTTTTTTTAAATATTATTTAAAGCAATAATGTCTAAGGGATGAAACAGTGCTTACACTGTTTATTAGAAATAACATTATTTCATGAATTTTATTAAAAATCATGAAAAATATGTCAAATAGCAATTATTAAAAAACACGTCAAAATAAGTAAATAGCATCTTTACTTTGAAACCCATAATAATGTATTTAAAAAATATTATTATTTCTTTTATTTTTTTTAATTAATTAATTTCTGCATGAAAAATTCTGTTTCATAAATATATTTACAATTACAATAAGCAAAAAATCCTCCTTTAATTTTAAATAACTATTTCTACCTGTTTCTAAACAAGTTTTTTTTTTTTTTTTTTTTTAAGGGAAAAAAAATAATAATAATAAAAAAGTTAAATATACATGTATATGATTTTGATATAAGCAACTAGATGGCGCCACTACATTTATTTATTTTTCTTTAAAAAAAAGAAAGAAATAATTGCTTCGAAACATGTAGAAATAATTATTTAAAATTAAAGGAGGGTTTTTTATTTAATGTAGTTGTAAATATATTTATGAAATAACATTTTCACTCAGAATTTCATTTTTTTTTTTTTTTTTTTAAAGCTTAACTTATATTTTTCATAAAATTTTTCTCCAGGTGATTTTATCTTATTTTTAAAATTATATAAATGTAAAGCTTAATTTATATTTTATCTATTATTTCCCCCAAGCGTTTTATATGAAATATATATGAAGTAATTTTTACCTGCAATTTTGATGAAAATTTAAATTGTGAATATTGGAGCATACTTAGCCTCAAAAGGGGAAACAAAATATACAAATTTCCATTTTTGACATTTACTTGATTTTTTTTTTTTTTTTTTTTTTTTTTTTTTGTAATTGTTTAATTTGTAATTCTCTAAAAAGAAACTTGAAAAATGTAAATTACGTAATTCTAACTTAAATTTGAAATTATCCACTTATTTTTTTTTTTCTTTCTTTCTTTTTTTTTTTTTTTAAGAGTTTGAGAATCCCAGTCAATAAATTTTTCTAGCGAAGCTTCTCCATTTTGTTTCCAAGTGGCAGGCTACTTGAAAATTTGTCAGTATGATAACGTTTGAAATACTGAATTAATTCACACTAAATTTGTAGTGTAGATTTATCTTAGAAATTTATTTGATATGTTCATTTGCCAACTTAATCTACCCTCTTGTTTCCCTGTGCTAGCACACTGAAAATTTCAAATTTACATTAGAAAGATTTTATGAACCGATTTGCTTAAAACTCCATATATACAAGCCTTCATTAATAAATCCACTAAGTCTATTAATAAATTGTAGCTGCCATTTTGAAAAAAAAAAATGGTGTCAACTTCATAAGAAAAGATAAATTAGTTTACCCTTCCTAGGATTTTTTAATATATATATATATATATATATATATATTTTTTTTTTTTTTTGATCAATAACCACTAAAAAGTAATGATATCAGTTCAAAAAACCCTTAACGGCTTAAAAGTTTGTGACGCCGCTACTTTATGGCTATAAGAATTTGAAATATGAGTCTTAAAAATAATGATATCAAATTTTAAGTGACGCTTTGCAATTAGTTAAAATATACATAGATTTTCTTATTTGATCATTTACTTTTATCTTTTATTTATATTTTTAATGCAAACGTAATATTTTTAACTTTAAGATCAGACAGATATATAAAATACATTCACTGATGCTTTTTCATTCGCATTTCAAATTCAAAATAACAGTTTTAAAAGGAATTATATAAAAATTCCAGTGGCGCCTCGGTGTTATTTTAAAAGATATGTTTTTAGATTCCATTAAAATTACTTTTGTTTTCTTTAATAAAGTATATTTACACATTTAAACAGTGCTTTTAATTTTCAAATATACTGTCAAATAATTATACTTTCACTTTCACTGAGTTCGCATTATAAAGTAAAATTATTTATTTCAATAAATTGATTTATCTTTTGCGTCACGCTATCCAAAACTGCAAGTAAAATTTGTGTAAATGTTTTCTTTACGTCACACTACCTCTTTGAGCAAATTTTCACTTAGTTGGATACTATGTTTTGGATAGCGTGATGCAAAAGATAAATCAATTTATTGAAATAAATAATTTTACTTTATAATGCAAACTCAGTGAAAGTGAAAGTATAATTATTTGACAGTATATTTGAAAATTAAAAGCACTGTTTAAATGTGTAAATATACTTTATTAGAGAAAACAAAAGTAATTTTAATGGAATCTAAAAACATATCTTTTAAAATAACACCGAGGCGCCACTGGAATTTTTATATAATTCCTTTTAAAACTGTTATTTTGAATTTGAAATGCGAATGAAAAAGCATCAGTGAATGTATTTTATATATCTGTCTGATCTTAAAGTTAAAATTATTACGTTTGCATTAAAAATATAAATAAAAGATAAAAGTAAATGATCAAATAAGAAAATCTATGTATATTTTAACTAATTGCAAAGCGTCACTTAAAATTTGATATCATTATTTTTAAGACTCATATTTCAAATTCTTATAGCCATAAAGTAGCGGCGTCACAAACTTTTAAGCCGTTAAGGGTTTTTTGAACTGATATATATATACTAGTATATAACCCCGTCAAAAATGACGGAATGTGAAATCAATTAAGGTAGTGAATCAACGAATGCTTTGCCTGCTTTGCTGGACACTATGTTTAAAGGGGACTAATGTGCAAGTTGCACCTGACGGGACTAATATGCAAGTTGTACCTGACGGGACTAATGTGCAAGTTGCTGCGAACGATCTTTTAACGAAAATACCTACTAACAGAGGACGACAGGTCTAATATAACGTATCATATTATCTATCGTATTTACCGTAATATAACTTACTTATTTTGCTTTCTTCTTCGACTCGTTTTAATAATTATTTTTTATATGCATGGGCAAATTTAATATTTTTTAATTTTTAATTTTTCGCGTGAAAACATTATTTCATCTTATGCCCCCCCCCCCTCAAAAAAAAAAAAAAAAAAAAAAAAAAAAAAAAAAATATATATATATATATATACTAGCTGACCCAGCAAACGTTGTTTTGCCATATAAATTATTTCTAGAGAATATTTTGCTAGAAAAAATAACTAACTTATTGTAAGTGTGTAAGGATGTGGTATATAAGTGAAACAGGTATGGAGCGCTGTGAACGGTGACTGTGAATTCCGATTATAACGTAAAAGACATAATTAACAATTAAATAAACAATTTAAATTGGACTGAATTGTAAATCTAAACCATTCTCAAATCCACCTGAAGACACACAAAAAAATTCATTAAAATCGGTCCAGCCGTTTAGGAGGAGTTCAGTGACATACACACGCACAAAAGTATGGGACCCCTTTGGTGACTTTAAATATTTTAAGCCATTTTTGCGATGAATTGAAATGGCTATCTCAATTGCGGAACTAAAGATCTTGGCGAGAAGCGTTCGAGCTACTTCGGTGTCAAATTTCAAATTTTGCCAATGTGATCCGATACTAAAGGTGTTCTATACAAAAAAAAAAAAAATCATTGACATACACACGCACAAAAGTATGGCACCCCATTGGTGATTTTAAATATTTTTAGCCATTTTTGCGATGAATTGAAATGGCTATCTCAATTGTGGAAATAAAGATCTAGGCGAAAAGCGTCCGAGCTACATTGGTGCCAAATTTTCCATACAAAAAAAAAAAATAAATAAATAAATAAATAAATAAAATATCCGTGAAATACACACGCACAAAAGTATGGGACCCCATTAGTGACTTTAAATATTTTAAGCCATTTTTGCGATGAATTGAAATGGTTATCTCAATTGTGGAACTAAAGATCTTGCGAGAAGCGTCCGAGCTACTTCGGTGCCAAATTTCAAATTTTGCCAAAGGGATCCGATACTAAAGGATACTATTAGATACACAAATAAATTTGTAGGTTAGGGTGGTTGTTAATCAATGCGAGTGTAAATTTGATAGAAAATTATATAAAATACTCACTCCAGTTCCGCACTAAATTTGCAAAATGTATAGTTTTTTATGCACACTTCCAAACTCTTCAAACACTAATTACATCTTGATGTAAATTTCAATTAGGACACAATTTTTTGTATAACAATAATAACACGAAGTTACAAAATATTTTCTTGAATTTGATCTCAGCACCAACTGTTGGGACAAACTGGAATTACAATAGAATATACGCAAGCAAAATGTGGCGTCACTGACCGTTAGTGGATGCAAGAAAATGATTTCCTATGTTAATTTCCCATTGGATTTTTTACAAAAAATTATTAAAAATCGAGGAAAATTATTTCTCGATTTTAATCCCCGTATTTGGGTATAGATATGTATTAGATATCGTATGCATGTGTTAGATTGAGTTATTTTGCTCTCAAATTGAAAAGAAAAAAAAATATTAAATTAAATTTCAAAACTCTGTCTTCCTTGGCGCTTTTTGTATTTGGCGATCAAAAACGTAATACGAAAATATACATGCCAGATGTATATTTTCGTAATATGTATTGTACGAAATTGTTCATATTATTCATTACTCTTTTAATATAAGTTGTTAAAATAACAATTATTTTTTAAAGAAGTTAAATATGTTCGCCATATGATATGCCGATATTTTTTTTCCGCCAAGGATGACAGAGTTTTGAGATTAAAAATTCAAATTTTATCAATTTTACAGCAAAATCCAATGGGCGACTCCACGGCGACATCCACGGACGGCCAGTGACGTCATCACTTCGCTTGCGTATTATTGAATATTCGATACTACGATCGTAGCGCAGTCTACCGGATCCAATGTGAAACATTCCAAAATCAACAACAATTTATAAGTGATAAATCAATTAAATAAACAATTTAAATTGGACTGAATTGTAAATCTAATCCATTCTCGAATCCAACTGAAGACACACAAAAAATTTCATTAAACTCGGTCCAGCCGTTTAGGAGGAGTTCAGTGACATACACACGCACAAAAGAAATATATATATAAAGATATATATCAATAACTGGTAAATTTGTTTGGCAACAATCATAAATTTAAATGTCCAATTTTGAAATTATTTTCATATTTTAATTAATTCTAAAATATGTAATCAAAACTACGTTACAAATAAGGTACCAAATGAAAGGTACCACATTTGTAACGAAGTAACCTTAGGTACCTTATTTGAAAACTTACCTACTTTAACTGATTTGATAAATATGACTTCACAATCAACTGTTTGTTTATATCAGATAAGTACATTATCATGATTGCAAGAAAATGATGTAATAACTATTAGCCCATAATTTTTATGATTGAATTTTATATTACATTTTAATTTTATCCTCCATGGGTATTTTAGAATTGCAATGGTAGTTATAAACTTTCGTTGAAATCTTTTTACATATTGAGATTAAGGGGAAAGTGCAAGCACAAAAAATGTTCAGTTTTGAAAGATCTTCCTAATGATGCAACATTTATGCAGAATAATAAAAAAATAAATAAATAAAAATAAAAATACAAAGCATTTCTAAGGGGAAAAATGGCTACCAAAAGTCTCTGTTTTGAAGCGGTCTAAGCCGGAATCGTACCTGACAGAAGATGGTCATTATTAATATTAATATTTTGCTTACAGTGTGGATAATAAAAATGGATTTTACTTCCTGAAACGTGTCAGTCGACATAATTAAAATGTATCAGAGAACTTCCGTCAATTACATTCAATAGAAAAGAAAATTTAGCTTTAAAAAATATAATATTAATTACATAAAAAATAATATAAAGGATAATAAATTCAAACTGAAAAAATAAATAAATAAAGGTCTATATATAACTTTGTATGGACCTTGCATCTCATGAATCAATAAACCGAAATTTAATCAAGTCTTATATTTACTGGTCTATGGTATAAACTTGAGCTGTTTGGGGACCAAACACTTAAAGGGTGAAATTAAGATGCTAATAACAGTATCTGAGTAAAACAATATATATACATTTTATTTGATTAAAATGAAAAGAATAAGAACGAAGTATAGACTGACAAATAGATAACCACAGATACACACATATGCCAACAAAGTAACTGGTTAACTATTGCATGTAGTCTTTGCTTAATTTATTTTTAATGGATCCATGATTTTAACAATTCATAATTCAATAGGAATCTATAAAAAGTATTTTATAGGCAATTGTATGAGACGATGGCAAAACACTAATAATTCACCACACATTACACATTCCATAACGTATTTACGTTAATTTTAATTTAATAAATTTTGTGGTTTGTTAAATATATATATATATATATATATATACAGTAAAATATCGTTTATACGTCCCTTTAGTGAAGCTCCGATTCATTCTTATTCATTTTAATACAAAATTTATTTATTTATACGCCGCTAATATCAGTTATACGTCTTTTGCACTTTACTAAAATTCGCAAAATTTCTCGACCTGTCATTATTTTTCATTCTAAATAAGTCAGTTTTTTTTTCCTAGAAAGCATCTTAAATGGATTACACAGGAAAGATCGAAGAATAATGATCAAAAAGTCAACTGAATTCACAGTAGAATGTTTTATACTCATGGACAAGCAGCAAATCAGACGTATAGTAAAGATTTTTAATGTTATTAAATAACTATTTGTACGGACAGAAATCCTATGCTCATTATTAAAGATACGCAATATATATAATTAATATTCAAAATAGGTTAAAATAAATCTTAAGATATGTAATTTAATACTCATTATATGATATATGTAATTAGCACCCAGTCATGCTTTAATAGTATTTTTCTCACTTTAAATAACTCTTTTTTTTTTTTTTTAATTAATTTTGTCTTTAAAAAAGTAAGATATACATTTACTAAATTGTGAAACATTATTAATTAGTATTTTCACATAAATTTTGTTTAAGTGTCATTAAATTGTTAAATAGTAATCAAATATTAAAATTTCGATTATAAGTCTTTTCATTTATAAATCCTTTTACGTTAGTATCTTGAAAGACGTATAAACGGTGCTTCACTGTATATATTTTTATTATTTTATTAAAATAATTTTATTATGGTGTTATTTTTATATGAGGATAAGTGAATAAGAATAAGAATAACACACACACACACACGTGCGTGCATATGTATATGCCTAAGGCTATGGAGTGGAGAGCAAATGTTACGAACATAAAAAATTATTTTGAAAAATTATAATTTTTCTAACTGACATATACTGGGTAAATATATATTTAAAAAAATATAGAAGAATTTTTTTAGTACCCACAGCATGCTAGTTTTTTTTAAATAGGAAAATTCTATAAATTTATTACACATTATCATAGATATGTGATTTAATTATTCACATCAAAGTTACTGACGAGTTTTTTGGATAGGTATCCATATCAAAATATTTCACCCCGAGGGGTTATATGTTCCCAGGTATGAAGAAAACGATAAAGATATATTTCAGAAATATATATATAAAACGAAAAACGAAAAGTGTATAACTTTTCAATGAATCAAAATAAAAATGTAAGTAAACCTTTTTATTGTTTAGAGCTCCAAAGCGCACACATTTCTATAGAAAGGGTTACAAAGACATAACATACGAATTAAAAAATAAATAATATAAATATAATTATAAAAAAGTGAACAAAAAATATTTGAGTAAGCCACAAAAATTTATGATTAATAGTTTACTTAGAACTAATATTTTAAATTAGGAAGAGCTGGTATATTTTAATAAACAATTATTTTATAAGAGCTAAAATTTAGAAAATATTATATTTTCAGTTATATAATCTAATAAAATAATAGAACGAATATTTTCAATTAGGAAGTTTTCATGTGTTTCCTTTTACATAGAAATATATCAATATACAATAAAATAAACTTCATTGCATGAATAGCTTTCAGCAAATCGGACAACGGAATATTTTTTTACGCAACTATATCTGACAATAATGTAACGCCCCTGTAAATAAGGAATTTTTATCACACCTGAATTTAAGAACATTTTAAACACATGCGAACGAGTACTTTTTAACACACCTGCTTTCGTGGACATTTTAACACACCTGCCTTCGAGGACCTTATAACACATCTGCCTTCGAGGACCTTATAACACACATGCAAACGAGGACATTTTAACACAGCTGCCTTCGAGGACTTTGTAACACACCTGCCTTCGAGGACTTTGAAACACACCTGCCTTCGAGGACTTTAAACACACAGGCGTCCGAGGACATTTTTACACACCTGCTTTCGAGGACATGTTAACCCACATGCAAACGAGGACTTTTAACACACATGCATTCGAGGACATTTTAAACACATGCGAACGGGGACATTTTTACACACCTGCTTTCGAGGACATGTTAACCTACATGCAAACGAGGACATGTGAACACACCTACCTTCGAGGACATGTTAACGTACATGCAAACGAGGACATTTTAATATACTGTCTTCGAGGACTTTTTAACATACCTGATTTTGAGTGTATTTTTACACAAATATGAAAAGAATTTTTATTTGCCATAATTCAGTAATCAAACTACATATTTAAAATTTATCTTTGATATTTTAATTTAAAGGTGTGTTATAAAATACTAATTTATATATTAAATTTTCTATAGAAATTTAATAATTAAAGGAAAAAAACCACAGAAATTAAGACAATAATAAATGTGTTTATTATCAATTATTATTATGTTTTAATTATCTATTTTATTATGTCTTAATTATCAATTATTCTTAAAATAATAAAAAATAGTTTATTGAATATAGCTTTTAAATTACATGAACGCAATAAAATATTACCTTATTAATTAAAAAAAATAATTAAAAGTAAGGAAAGACTTGTATGCTGCACCGTTAAAAATTATACAAACCTGGAAAATCTTTTTAAAAATGTGCTCTTTTTCATCCAAGATTCATTAAAATATTTTATTTCCTATTTTGGAAAATTACAATAAATTTTTATTCTGTAAAAACTTTACATTTATTGAGATAAATATATTCGAATGTCTTTAAAATATTTAATTATTAAATAAATTTATCTTTTGTACTATCAACAATGAATTGTTTTGTTAATCACTGTACGATCATAATTTAAGGATGAATATTACGAAATATTTTGCATACTAAATAAATTGATAATTATTTAAAATACATATAAAATATTTGAAATAAGTAACCGAAGAATATTCCACATGTAGATTTAATTTTTCAATAAAACACAGTAAAATTATTTCGATAAGCTTATAACTGCAACTATTTTTGCAAAATTAAAAACTTTATTTGCAAGTCCACGGTTTGACGTACAGTTTTCTAGGACCTCGGTTACCGGTAAAAATACATACGCTAAATAATCAAACTATCTTAATATGGGCGTTCCCATTGCAATATAAATTCAATTTCTATACATAATTTCGAAAAAATATTAAATTTGTTAAATTATTTCGACAGTCAAAATAGGTCCTCGGTTTGGCGGTTTGCGCACCGAGTCCTCGGTTTCCACCTTACGCGAGACTGTGTGTGTGTGTGTGTGCGTGTGTGCGCGCGCGCGCTCTGGTGCTAAAACTACGGGTCACAGAACTACAATATTTGGCAGAGGGGTACCTTGGACTCTGCAGGTGTGCACCTCATCGCGATTTTTTTTTTCTTTTTAATTTCGATGTTCGAAATTATTATTATTATTAATATTAACATTATTTTTATTTATTTTTTTATCCATTGACATTCCTGTTTCATTTTCTAAAATTTATTCTTTCATTTCAATCGTTTGCTTATCCTAGCAACGACTATTACACTATTAATTTTTATTTATTTAATTCATTCATTAGAAGGTGAAATCATTTTTTTTTTCTTTTTTTAAATTTATTACATTTATTGAAATCAAATGGTAAAACAGTAGAAAAAATTAAATATATTAACTTTTTAAATAAAATAAATATTTATAATACTTATTAAGTTTATGTATATTTTTTATAACAGCTTTTCATTTATTAGTTTATTTATTTTTATTTATTTATTTTTTAGTTTATTTCATTCATCGGAAAAAAGTTGTAATATAGTACAAATAATTAAAATTATTAAACTTAAGTTTAATTAAAATTGATTTTTATTTTTTATTTATTTAATCTCTTTTAATGGAAAATCTACTTTTTCTTTTATTTATTATATTGGCTGAAATCATACGGTAATATAGTGCAAAAAAGCAAGTGCTATGAAATACACGGTTAAAGGCTAAAATATTTAATAGATGTTGAGATATGTTCATCTTTAAAATCGCAGTGCTTAAATAACAGCAGCTCCTCTTGTCGTCGATAAATACTCAAACTGAAGTGTCCGGGAAAGACGTTTCTGCAGACAGTGGAAGCCTAGACCCGATGCAGTGCGGGAGGGGAAAGAGATGTTGTAGGCAGCGGTTACCCGAAGTGAGGTTTAGAGCAATTTCAATGTACTTTTTGTTAGTTTTTATTTATAAAGTGTTATAAAAAATTGTGATTGTATATTTTGAAAATTCATTTAAACTTAGTGACCAGTGAAGCGGACGTAGTATAACTATTACTAGTTATAAATATTTTATTTACTTGTATGTTCTAATGACTAATGATATATTTATTACGTACACGCCTATATCTTTAATAAATAATTAAATAATTTTAAAACACTTTAATAAAGCTTATTTTCATTTTAAAATTTTTATTACAAATATGCCCGTAAATTCACTTTCTTATTCATTCTATTTTTGTTTTCTTGTTATTGCAAAATAAGTGACAATATCATACAATGGATTTCTATCAATACTTTTATACTTTAAATTAAGAAATAAGCTTGTTTTAAACAATATTAATTTTGTTATTTTTTGTATTATTATACAACAAGGTCAACGTAATATCAGGTTACAGAAATTTTTACTTTCTTTTACCCATATATACGTGGAAGAAAGTCTTGTTTTTGGGTCAAATTGAGATTTTGTTTTATTTAAATGCTTTGAAAAAAAAAAAGAGGGGGTGTTAGTGGTTGGTCTCTGTGCCTTTCTGTTTGTGTGTCTGTCAGCCTGTGTGACTGTTGTCAGAATATCTCAAAGACAAATTGTACCAGGAAGTCTAAACTCGTTATTTTAAATGTGTATCATATAAGAATGCAACACTAAACATTTCGTTGAGATTAAACAAATGGTACGTGTACAGAATTATCCAAAAGGATTTTAACACACTGCGTCTATGGGCGAAATTTATAAAATTTAACTTCTATAGATTGCATTAAATTAAATAAAATTAATATTTTTTTTTATGATTAAAAACCTTTTTCCTGTAGAATATCGTATGAAAAGAATGGTATGAAGGGTTAGGGTATGAATTCACCAATACGAATTCATCAATATGGTAATGAAGCGCATATGGTATGAATTCAGCATTTGTTTAAAGGGCTACCCACCCCCCCACCCCCCACCCCCAAAATACCGTGGAAAAATACTTGTAAAATGTTGGAAGTGATTTTCCATTTGTACTATATGCTATTAATAAAGGACTATTCTTAAGTACACAATGTGTTGTGTACATGCATTACAGGTGACATACAGGGCTACCAATAATTAAGCGATAACATTCATTTTTATTGAATGTAATTGGTGGATGGGCTTTACTATGTTTTACCCTGTCAAGAAAATGCTCAGGAATAAAAATTAATTCCACACGGTAAATGGAGTATTTTTTAAGTTGATTTTTCAGGGTTTGTTTTTTGTATAATTCTGCATTTTGAGGTTTTTTGAACACTAAAATCAAGTTTTTAACGATTACTCTTTGTATATGTCTGTTATCAGCATAACAAAAACACAAATAATTGTAGGTAACACAAATGTTGTATTTTGAAGTTCATTTGAGATTGATACTTGAATAGTTTGCTCAAAATTGATTTGTTTCAAGGAGTGGTACGAGTGAAATCTGTCTGAATAATCTATATAATATTTCTCTAACGTGGTCCAGTTACGATTATTTTTTTTAGAAACGATACGATAGTGACTTAATAAAATACGCGAGGATAAAAAAAATAATACATAAGCAATATTTAAGCACGCGGACTCAGTTCAGTGATCTAATTAAAAAAAAAAAAGTCTGATGAGATTATTTTATAGAAAAATGTATTTTTAAAAGTTGCATTTTTACAATCTTTGCAAGCGTCATTTTAAATCTAGCATATTTTAACGATATAAGCCCCATATGGACTTTTGACATAAATTGACTAAAAAACGCAATTATAAAAAGTATAATCAAAATGTATCGCCAACGTGGCGACAAAAATTTAAAAATCGCCATGAGGGTCTTATACTAAATCTGGCCTGCCTCATGAAGTATGAAAATTAGATCGTCAAACACGAATTTTATTTTTGAGCTTTTCGTGAATGGTATTGGTTTGATTAGCATTAGCATTTCATCCCACAATACTAATTTGTTTCTAATAATAATTCTGATGAATTAAAATAAAAATTGGTTGGGAAAATTGGCCTAAGGTTTATGAGTTTCAAATTTTAAAGGTAAATAAAAAAGAAATCAAGTGCGAAAGTTTTGAATGGGTTTGCTAGTTTGAAATAAAATTTTAAACTTAATAACAGCCTTGAATTCTGTGTAAACACAAGTTCTATACATTATGTTCAAAATGGGGGTTGAAGAAGCAAACCTAGTTTGAATTCTTTTAACCCATATTGGACCACTCATTAAACGAATCATTGGAAAAATGTAATTTTTTAAAAACATGGTCAGTATAAGATACTTACACATATAAAAAAGAAAAAATTAAAAAATTATAACAATGTTACAAATTTTTTTATTTTGTTTGTTAGTCCGAAAAACAGTCTCTACACAGTCCAAAAGTGAGCATTTTGCAAATTGTAAAGATTTTTACGAATGGAATCTCTACATAGTCCAACATTGCACATGTTGCAAATTGTAACAGGTTTTTTATTGCATGATTTCAGTTGACGTCGTCTTTGACGACCATTTGGATTTTTCACTAGCACATGCTCACTATTTAGCAGAAGTTCTTTATTATTCTGCAGCATTAATATTTTTTTCAAATTCAATTTTTCACAGTAATTTAATTAATTTAGTCTATTTCTAAAAATTTATGTCAAGTTTTTTGCACATTTTAAATGTTTCTTTTACATAATTGACATTTAATTCAACTGTCCTATAAATAGGACGGCGGTCCAATATGGGTTTAAGCAGATTTATATATAGTACTATATATATTAATTGATATCTTAACTTTCAATCTGAAATATGTCCTTATAGAATTGAAATGCAGGGTAAGAGTAAGTCGTTTGTGTGCCTCACTAGATTATTGCCACACAAGATAATCTGATTTTGAAAAATAAAAGCGTAAAAAACAATTTGTTTACTATAAATATTTTAAATCTATATATGAGCCTCAATAGTTATTCTTATATATATATATATATAGATAGATAGATAGATACACATAACAAATATTTAGAATTTTAGATTTATGCATTTTAAAACTAAATAAATTGTGACGATCAGTCTTCTGTTGTCAAGAAACGGAAATTATTTATAAAAAGAAAACAAAATTTAAAAATAATTTCAATCGTTACTCTTGTTAGGAAAATTAATAAATACATTAGTATTTTTTTTTTTTTTTTTAATAATTTATCCTTTTAGTTCAGTTATATGCTTTTAGATTTCCCATCTGCCCTTTCTTAAATAGAATGTGTAATAATTAGGATTACATCAGTCATTTCCTTTCTGCATCTAACTAGTTATTTGAAAAATAATTTGACAACATTTTCAATAAAAAAATGTGCTATGCATGTTATTTAAATACATTTTCTCTGATGATTAATGGCTTTGTTAGTTTAACACAATCTTTTTTTCATAAAATATTGTCTTAAAAAAGATATTTCAATGGAAACAAATTAATGGATATGCAAGATAATTCATAGCTGCATGTGACATATAATTTTAAGATAAAGGAAAAAAAATGAAGTTGTGTATATATTTTAAATATTATTGCATTTTTTCCGCAATAAATAGTTTCCCTTTAATGTCACTATATTAAATGATTATTCTTATTCTTATTTTATTTATTTATTTATTTTCTGCGTGTGTGTGTGCGCGTGCGTGTCTGTAAGGCTGGGTTGACAAAATTTTGAAATAAATGTTGCTTTTTATAGAAAATAAGAGTAATGAAAATCTGTAGTACACAATATCAAATTTCCATACTTATACTGTGCACAACATAAATTTAGGAATCATTAAACAGATAAGCAAAAACGTCTAACACTGAAAAAAAGTTAATAATATTTACCAAATTAGTTTTTTTTTTTTTAATTTATTTATTTACTTTTTTTTAACGACTTTTATCCGTAAATTTACGTACAAAATGATTTTTCTTTATCGTCATGGATAAATATGCAACTTCTATGCAACTTATTAAAAAAAAAAAAAAAAAAAAAAGTATTAATGATTCTGGCCGGCACTTGTAAGGAACGCTATACGTTTATTTAATTTAACACCTACGTGGAATTTTTAAATGAAATAAATATAATAAAATTCTCATTTTTATTATAAATAAAGCACCTTGAATATTCAATTTGTAAAAGTTATTATTATAATTCAAACTGAAATTTTTATCTTGAAGTTTTTACAGTTAATAATAATAACTTCATATGTATGGGATATATATATATATATATATATATATATATATATATATATATATATACGTTTTAATTTTATTTATCCAATGATGTTAACAATTTTTAAGTTTGTTTGGTCTCTCAATTAATGGTAAACCAAAGATATTGTTTATCTTTAATTTTATTCTTGTTTATTCGAATGGCAATGAGCGTCAAAGTTAATTAAAAATATGTCGTGTGTACACAGTTAACAATAAAATATATTAACAAGATTACCAATATTAACCCTTTTAAGTATTTACTGTAAAGAAATTTTCTTTTAATTTTTAGAGAATTTCGTTTAAAAAACTCTTTTTATTTTTTTTCTAATAGTAGTTCAGTTTGAATATTGTGAATCAGATCAGAAATGAAGTTTCATATTAAATTTATTTAGAAACTGTAAAAGAATATTCTTTTAATCTTCTTTAACAAATATTCTTTTTAATCGAATACTGATAAAAACTACATATTCATCTTAATTTACACAAATTACCAAATACGATCAATTCTAAAAATATTTGTTTTTGCTCTGCAATAACAATGTTTATAATTAGTTTACTTTTTTGAATATGGATTAGAAACATGTCTATTTCTAGCAGTTTTAAAATTAATATTGTCACAAATGGCTTAAAACTAAAGTCTGAAATTGTGATTAATATTTAAGTATAAAATTATAAAACTCTGAAATCAATTTTAAAATTTTCTATTCAAATATTCGAGGTCTATTAAAGTTCTATATTTAGGACTCTTATATACAGTTATGTACCGGGTGATCCAAAAATCACAGAACGAATAAAAATTATATTATTCATAAGGTATTAACCGCAGCAGAATGCATATTTTCTTGAAATGCGCAGAAAAGGGTGGGATTTTTTTAATATAGAAGAAAAATATATATCAATTACATTTTTCACCAACAACAAGAGCAGTATTTTCAGTATCCTCTCACATTTCGAAGGAAAAATCATGATATTGTTAAGAGATAAAGTATTGTTAGTTAAGCTTTATTATTATGAGAATTCCCAATGCACAACGTCTGAAAGTCATTCTCGTGAATGAGAGCCATCAAATTAAAAGTAATTGTACAGTTAAAGAGCTGCCTTATTGAGGAAAATTTTGGCAGTAAGTCTTTCGTTATTTACAAAAAATCGGGTGTGAAACAATTACACGACATCCATTATCCACTATTATACGTAATATATGCTTCTTCTTCTTCCTCTTTTATTTTATTTTATTACTAGTAGGCTTTGCCCGCTTCGCTGGACATTAAACTTAAATAAGTTGTCAAAATCCCATATCTTGATTAATAACCTAAGTTCTCGCTGTGATTGGTAGAGATATTCTCGCTCGCAACGTGAGGAGTCTGGGTCCCTACTGTCTTCGGCACAACTTACCCACTTCTTACTTCCCCTTCCTCAGCGGGTGAGTTCGAAGTTTTGCAAAATCCCACTAATGTACATAATGCGTTCACTTAATAAATATCCACACACCAAAATTCGCCATTCTAAGATAATTCAAAGCGAATTCAAACGGAAAAACATGTTTTTACACATGTTTATTGCCCTCCGATTCCGGGAGGGAGGGGGGGAGGGGGGGGGATTTCGAATTTTGTGAAATCCAGTTACAATAAGTGCTAGATGCATACAAACAATTCACGCATCAAATTTGGGAACAACTATAATATTTCCCCACAGCTGAATCTGGCGATTTATTTTTGGCGATTATGGCTAAATCATAAATCTAAAAATCATAAATCATATAGCATAAATGATAAAATTGTAAGCTAAATTATAAATCAAATCATAAAATCATAAATCCAAAGTAAATAGCATGCAGGCTGCCATATTATATCGCAAACAGTTCAGAACGGCATCGTTATCGTTCAAATCGGCGCCAAAGAAAAATCGCCAAATTCAGCTGTGGGGAAATACTATAATTGTACCAAAATTTCGCGACCACGGAAGTCTTTAATAGAAATTATTATAAATAAATAAATACAAAAAGCACAGCTTTAATATGGGACCCCTTTGGTGACTTTAAATATTTTAAGCCATTTTTGCAATGAACTGAATTGCCTATCTCAATTGTGCAATTAAAGATCTTGGCGAGAAACGTCCGAGCTACTTCGGTGCCGAATTATAAATTTTGCCAAAGGGATCCGATACTAAAGCTGCTCCATACACAAAATAAATAAATAAATAAAATAAAATAAAAAATCTTTTCTGATATTTACAAAATAAAAATATAAAATCTTAATAAAATCCAAATTATAATCATTTACAATAAAGGGGAGAGCATAAAAGAACCTCATAAGGTACATAATAACAATAAAAAATTTTGTTTTACTACAGGAAAGAAAAGTACTGCTTAATTAAATAAAAATATTAAACTAATGCCAAATATCTCTATGAAAATATTTATCCACATGCAAATTCCTGATTTAAAAAAAAAAAAAAAAATTAAAAAAAAAAAAAAAAACTTTGTAGGCCAACTATTTATTTTTCTCTCTAATTTTTAATATTAATCACGTGAAATTAAAAATATTTCATTTTATTTCTCGAAAACTAAAATATATATAAATGCGTATCCGAATCTGGGCTGAAAACGGAAAAAGGGGAAAATAAATTAGAAATATCTGACCTATATTTATAAATTTGGTACCAAATGAAAGGGGCGATTTTTCTGAATCCAGGGGTGCAAACAGTTTTTCGATGCGACTATTAGATTTTTGAAAAATACCTAAAGTATGAAATTTATGTGGCAACGGAAAAACGGAAAAAGGGAAAAATAAATTAGAAATATCAGACCTATCTTTACAAATTTAGTACCAAATGAAAGGGGTGATTTTTCTGCATCCTGGGGTGTAAACAGTTTTTCGATACGATATTTAGGTTTTTTAAAATTAACTAAAGTGTGAAACTTAGATGGCAACACTTCATTTCAATCTTTTCATAATTTGTAGTGCGAATCACGCGAATAAAAAAGTCTTTAACTTACAAATTTATTTTTATGTTTTATTTTTCCATTCAAAGCGTTTTAGAGAAAAAGTGTTTATGGCGCATGCGCAGGCGTTTTTTACCCACAATTTAAACACTAATCATAATTTTGAAAATTTCTATAGATATAATTCTAAGTTGGGTGAAGACCTAAGTTTCTGCCAAGCGCCGTTGAATTCCGTCCAGCCGTTTTCGAGTGATGCCCGGACAAACGTGTTTTATTCTTTTACCCCCCAGGGGGGAAAGGGGAGGAATTTCTGAAAAGTTGATAGATATAATTTTAAGTTGGGTGAAGACCTAAATTCCTGCCGAGCGCCATTGAATTCCGCCCAGCCGTTCTCAAGTGATGCCCGGACAAAAAAAAGCGACATACGGACACGATGACACACACACACACACACACACACACAGGCAAAATTTTCTGAAGTCATTTTCGGCTTATATGGGGTGTGAAACGTGAAGATATCGCAAAATTTTTTGATTCCGACAAATTTACAGACAAAAGTCTGATTTTATTAATATAGATTATTATTATTATTATTATTATTATTATGAGATAAAATGATCAGAATACATAAAATTGAGCTTACGAAGTAGAAACCTAAAATTTGTCAGGTATGAGAAACTTAATACACGAGTAAAGACATGTAAAACAAAGTTTACATGGCAAGTTAGGAAAAAAAAAAAAAAAAAAAAAAAACAGAAAAAAAAAATGGTTGCGTTATCTTTTGAAACACCAATTTCCGATATCTAAAATTAAACTACCTAAGCAGGATGACTGTTAATTTTCCTGTAATAAACATGTAATACATGAGAAAGGATATCTAAAATTGATTTATGCAACAATTTTCAAGAAAATCGTTAGAGCCGTTTTTGAGCTACAGGATTTCACCAAAACTTGATTAACTCAATTGTTGACTGGAAAACAACAATTGCATATGAAAAAAATATCTAAAAAAGAGTTATTATGCCGAGTCTGAAAAAAATTCCGTGCTGCCGTTTTTAATGGAACGCAGTTGCGAGACCTGAAAGTAGCTCACTTTCAGGATATGTTTTGTACAGGACATTTATACACTTCATTTATACAGGACACCTATCAATTTTCCTGAACTAACCAACTGTATCATTCGAAAGGACATCTAATAGAGTGTTTATATAGCAATTTTGAAGAAAATCGTTAGAGCCGTATTTGAAATAAGGACTAACGGTTCCGCTTCCGTTTTTCCAATTTTCTCCAAAATTTGGAAAATTCATCTGTACACCAGACCTGTGTCAATTCTGAAGTTTCGTCGTTCTACTTTATTAGTTTTGAAGATATGATAGTCAGAAGATTCCGCACATATATACATACACACACACTCTGACCAATTGCCGAAAACCACTTTTTTTTACTCAGAGGACCTTAAAACGTGTAAATCCGATGAAAACTCTATATAGAATTTTTGGACCGAATACAAAACTTCCATTACCCACGGTAGTAGGCTAATGGAAGTGAAAAATACCATTATTTCTGTACATTTCAGTGAAAACCACTTAGTGCTATGGTCAAAAACTTTCAATAATATATTTTTTATTTTTTCTGTAACTTTTGGAACACTCTCGGTACATTCCACTAAACACTTTCAAATACATACCTGAAATATTTAATATTGCTTAGTGGAATATAAAAGTATAATTTTATCAAATAGTACATTTAGTACACATTGTAGTTTTCAACAGTTGATTTTCTGCAATCAAATGCATTACAAAATGCTGACTTTAAAGCTGGAAAAATGTGTCAACGGCATGGTTTAAATTGGGAAGTAAATAACTTTATATGGTGCAGACACACACACACACAGAAAAAATAATAATAAATAAATAATAAATAGATAAATAAAATAAAAATTACGTTTACACCGAATTATATTTTGAAAAATACGTTAACACAAAATATTAAAATCTAAAAAATTACTTAAACTTAAAAAAAAAAAAAAAATCTGGAGTGACTCCACTCGACTTTCCGAACATTGAGTAATTAACAGTTTTGTAGATAAAGTAAAGAAAGAGTAGTTGTTAAACAAACAAAAGAGAGAAAACCATAATAGAGTGTTTGAGTATTTTTCTCCATCTATTACACGTTGTTTTATTTAACGCTACTGAACTTTGAGCCCATAGATCATAATGACAAAGAAATTTTCGTTGTGTCCCTGTAAAAACATATAAATGTTAGATTCACCAAAATGCTTATAGTTAGTGCAACAGTGATTTATAATACTCATATAAATTTTCAGCTGAATTCAATAAGGCGTTTAGATGCTATCGTACTTTTAAAAATTTAGTCCCATAGGCCATAATGATAAAGAATTTTTCTTTGTGTCCCTGTAAAAAAACTGTAAGTGCTAGATTCACCAAAATCTATACAGTTAGTTCAACTGTGATCTATAACATGTGTACAATTTTTTTGCTCGGATTAATAAGGCGTTTAGACACTATCACATTTTTAAAAATTTGGCCCCATAGGCATAATGATAAAGAATGTTTCTTTGTGTCCCTGTAAAAAAACTATAAGTGCTAGATTCTCCAAAATCTATACAGATTGAGTATTTGTGATCTACAATATGTGTATAAAATTTTTGCTCAATTGAATAAGGCGTTTAGATGCTATCGCACTTTTAAGATTTTGCTCCCATAGGCCATAATGATAAAGAATTTTTCTTTGTGTCCCTGTAAAAAAACTATAAGTGCTAGATTCACCAAAATCTATAGGGTTCGTACTATGGTGACTTACAATATGCGTACCAACTTTCAGGTTAATCGAACGAAGCGTTTAGACGCTAGCGTGTTCACCCACAGACATACACACATACACACATACATACACACATACATACACACACACATACATATATCATCGTAAAAATAGTGAAAACGGACTCAGGGGACCTCAAAACGTATAGAAACATCAAAATCTCGAATTCGGATTTTTGACATGATTACAATACTTTCCTCACTATAGTGTTCGGAAAGTAAAAAAAATCATATGTCACGACTACCCACCAAATTTTCTTCTCTGCCATTCAATAAATCTGCGGCACTTACTGTTTAGCATTCACAAAGGCTTAATCATAACTTCTCACAAAAGAGATTTTACATAAGGAGCTTGGTACAATATTTATCGACAGATTCTAAATCTCAGCTATATGAATCACAGAGAATGAGTTAAAGCAGCATCAACTGGCGGCCAATATACAACCAAGTTAAGTCACCACTTGTTTTCTTAATCTTTATTTATCGTATCAAGTTCGGTACTTTAAATATCACTATATATTCATTAATCACTAGTTTTAAATCATTTTAGAATTATAATCTAAAAATAAATGGATGAAAATCGTTTAAAACCTTGCTTGAGACCCCGCTGCTTTCGGCAACGTCTTCCCTGCTTAGTCTGTATCGGTTACCTACTGCTTGCATTTACGCCTTAACCTGATATTTCAATTTAGGTGCAAACTGGTCAACAAATGGAGCTGCAATTATTCAAATACTACCTTTTTCAAACAAACGTTTCTCGTCAGATTATCTTCACTCTACGAAAACAGGTACAGTGCAACCACGTTTCCTACGCCTAGCAGCGAGGACGAGTCCAAAATCTTTGAGGGGTGAAAAGTTGACCGACAGGTTGGAATTTAGTAAACATCCAATCATTCTGTTCGCGGTGTTCCCTTATCGCTTATTTTCTCTCAATGAAAAAATTATCTCCCCTATTTTAACGGTGGACTCGTTCAGTCAGCACATGCGCAGAGGCTTCCATAGTCGCAGGAAACGTGGTTAAAGATTAACAGCATCAGAAAATATTTCCAGCTGAAAAATTTTTAAGCAATTTAAAAGAAATATTAATCAAAAATTCGAAAATAGGACTTCGAAGTGCATCAGGCTTTATCTTTCCTTATTTATGAAAGTTCTTCTCAAAATTTATATTTCACTTTAAAAGTTAGATTGGTTTGTATATAAAACATATTTTATCACAAGCAACGGTGATTCAGAGGTCAGATTATACATATATATATAATAATAATAATTATTATTATTATTATTTCGTGCTTTTTAAGTAAATGTTTTTGGAAAGTGCTTATAATTGCTATATTTATTTCTTTAATTAAAAAGAAACAATTCCAAGTACAATCTTAAAAAAAAAAAAGATAAAGAACGAAAGAAAGAAAAGAAAAAGGAAATTCTTCTTACAATCTTTGTAAACAGAATTTAATTTAGTTCGACGTGACTTATTTTAATTTATTCTTCCATATAAATCCATGCAATAACTGTGTTTCATTTCCTATTAAATATATTCATTTCTTAAAATTTCTTTCGTATATCTTTAGAATAGGATGCCCTTGGCTACTTTAAAATTTTTGTTGTCACTTTGACAATGAATTACAATGGCTATCGAAATTTTGTAAGCAAAGGCGAGAAACTTCCTATCTACTTCGGTGCCAAATTTCAATTCTCGAAAAGTGATTCTATTTTACTGAAGTTGTTCCAAGAACGATTTTTCTCTCTATATATTAAAAAAAAGTTACTTTCACTGGCGTCATTTTTTTTTTTTTTTTTTTTTTTTTTTTTTTTTTGTCTGCGACAGCATATTCTAGCGGAGGGCAAGGTCCTTCGCATCATGAGAGGTATCAATGTGTTCCGAATACTCCAAGGAAGACATTTCAGCTGCTTAGAAATTTCTATCATTTTAATTATAGAAGTTATTAACTAAAAACGACAAGTTTATGAAGGCACTATTGCCATTTTGAAGAAAGTTTCTAACAGTGACGTTGATCTTCTGTCATGAAGTTAGTTTACACGGGGAAATTAAAATATGATCTATGGTTGTACGTAGGTAGGTAGGTAGGTTCGATTTAACGTCACACTAGTACTGTGCTATGGGTAATTGGCGACTGTCTGGGGCGCACCCCTAGCGATATTCCGGTCACATGCCGTCACAATTTTGATCCTTCCCAGAAGGGATTCCCCCTCTCCGCTTTGGTGATCCCCAGAGGTATAGTGTGGGTGGGAACATCAAGGACTTTGTGGTCACGTCAGATTTTATGTGCACCAGCCACGACTAGTGTACACGACGCGACGGTCTTTGGCCTGCTCAAGTATCGAATAGGCAATCTTCCAATTACGTGCTCGGATCTTACAGACTAGGGTACCGCGGCCCGAAACCAAGGATGTAAAAATGAAAAAAAATAAATATCAACTTTTTTTCTCTACTTTTAGAAAATTAATTTTCTTGCACGGGAAAATTAAAGTATGATCCATGGTTGTAGGTAGGTAGATTGTGCTTGACGTCGTACCATTACTATGCGCTATGTATAATTGGCGACGGTCTGGGACGCACCCCTACGGATGTTCCGAAGACATGCCACCATAATTTTGGTCCTACACGAAGGGGATGGTCCCCCGCTTCAGTGGCCGCCAGTGGTATAACTTTGATGGTAACATGGTTTATATTGCGGCCATGACATATTTTATGTGCACCAGCCACCATTAGTGTACACGACGGTCTTTGGCCGGCTCGAGAACCGAACCCGCAATCTTCCAATTACGAAGGGATACCGCGGTCCAGATCTAAGGTTGTAAAAAACAAATAAAAAGGGTCATATACTAAAGCTGTAATGCAAAATGGTCTAGATATTATGACTTTCTTTCTATTAAAAAAATGTATAAACATTATATATTTCAATTTGACATTGAATATGAGGATTTCCATAATAATTTTCTGCTTTTGTCTTGTAATATGCACTACTAATATTCCTTTTCAATGAAAGAAAACAACGAATAGGTAGGCAGAGCTCTGCATGTGTTAATAAGTAAAGTGAGTCGGGGAGGAGGCGAACCCTTTTTCGGAGGTTGTTGAACGGAGCGAGCAGGGGGCAGAGCCCCCTAGTTTTAATTATTAAAAAAAATGTTTCCACGTCTTTTTTTTTTTTTTTTTTTTTTTTTTTTTTGCGATAAAAAGAAAGATATTTACATATTTATTTATTACTTCTTGGCTCATAAATAATAAACTTTCTCGATATACAGTTTTTAAAATTTTAACAAATTTTTATTAGTCGAATTTATGTTACAATGTTTGTTTACTTTCAGAAATTTCCAATTCTTTTATTACATTTAAGCCTTTTCCAGCTTTTTTTATTTTAATTTATTAGAAACTTAGTAATAATATGTTCGCATGTCATTTGACACTCCTGCTCAAAAGTTTAGCAAGTTTTGCAAACGATCGTTTTTTTTTTTTTTTTTTTTTTTTTTTTTTTTTAATTTAAAACTTATCTCTCGATGGAAAGTTTTCAAGCATCGGGTATTTATAGAACTGGGTCTTTCTCATGCTTTTCAATGAAGGCTGGTTTAAGGCAACATTTAGGGGGACGGTAACAAATGAGAACAGTCAAAATTGTTTATCACCCTGTATCGTTAAGTGAACGAAATGATGTGTAACTTTAGGGTATGTTAATATAGACCCTGTTCAATAAGTGGATGAAAAAACCCTTACCATCTCACAAATCTTAGTAAATAAACAAAAATATGTTAGAGTTACAAGTTTAAAAGGGGTTGTTTACAAAAAAATACTTTTGGCGCGTGGTTGAAATTATTGGTTCTTCAAATTAATTACATGGCATGTGAAAATATCAAAAATTTAAACTCTTGAAAAATATCTAAAAACTAGCTCGTTCTTTTTCGGATAATTTGCTTAGTTTTAACTCTATTCAAATGCGCTTTTGACAAAATTTGCGCAATATATATAGCTTTAAACTTATGCAATAATATATACATATATATAACCATCTCTTTTGCACATGCGCAATGAAAAAGTTTCTTTTATAAAATTGCTCATATTTGATAAGCTGTTTAAGATATTTGAATTCTGATTGCGGTATAATGTTTAATTATTTTTTTCAATTTATCTAAAAGTGGGAATAATTTTCTTTTAAAAATCTGTACATTATAAATAAAAAACATGCTTTTTTTTTTTTTTTTTTTTTTTTTTTTTTTTTTTTTGAAGATTTAACATAAATGCTTTTATTTCCGTTATTCAATATGCTATCGTAACATAAATTCATCCACAATTTGTATTGAGTATATATTAACAAATCCTAAAGTTAAAGATCATTTCGTTCACTTAACGGTACAGGGTGATCACAAACATTATTGATTTTGCTCAATCTGTTATTGGCCTCTTAAATGTTGTCTTAAACTTATCTTCACAAAGAAATATGAGCAAGACACAGTTCTTTAAATATCCAATGATAGAAAACATTTCATCGAGAAATAAGTTAAAAAAAAAAAAAAAAAAAAAAAAAAAAACCTCATTGTTTGCTAATTTTGCTAAATTTTTGAGCAGAAGTGTGAAAAGAAATATAAAATTCAAGATGGAACACTCCAAATGGCGACAAAGTGAAATTGCAAATTAAAAGAAATAAACCTTTGGTACTTAAAAAAAGAAAAAAAAGAGTACTATTTATATCATAATAATTAATGATAATTAATGATAATTATACTTATGCTCAGTTTATTGTACTAAATGAAAAAAAGAAAAATAAATAAATAAAATAAAGCTGAAAATACTTACGTCTAGATTACTACATTAACTGAAATAATCTGGTGTGTCACTCGCACGATTTTCTCTTGCCTTGAATTTTAATACTATAAATACAGGTTGGAGATTAAGGGGTAAGATAACGATGTTATGTAAACCTATGTTAAACAATTCAAACTAGGCTTCGGAAGTGTTTTCTATGATAATTATATCTGTATGAGGGGGGGCTACCGCCCCCTCAACCCCCCATTTCATTAATGCACCTACATATATATAGAATTTAAATCAGTTATTAAAATTAAAAGTTGACTTAAAACTATTCAGACAATTTTCACACGCAACATTCCTTGAAACTTATCAATCTTGATAAATTTTCCAGCAACAAACTTATATTAATTTCGAAATACAATATTTGGATCTCCTAAAATTATTCGTTTTTAAGTTACTCTAAGAGACACAGGCAAAGATCAAACGTTAAAAAGCTTGACTTCGGTAATCAGGAAGCCTCAAACGTGTAAATATTCAAAAAACAAGCGATGAATATTTAGCTTAAAAACATACATTATATACCACATGTCTATAAGGAATTCATTTCAATTCCTGAACAGCTTTCCTTGAAATGACAAAATATTATTAATAAAGCACCTCCACTAACAACAAAAAAGAATATTATCGTTTAAATATTTGCAGCCCTGTATACTTTCGAAGATTATATACAGACCACATGGTGCACCTAAATATAATCCTATAGTTATAATACATGGCCCAGCCTGAAATACGCTTCCATCAATATGCAACAATTGTCGCACTTTTACCTAGTTCTTTTGCGTAGCCCTGTAAACGAACAGTGAAAAATTTCCCTACCATATTCACATGACACATGTTTTTACAGATTTAAAAAATATATATTTCTTCCCTTTGCTTTAGTGCAGTCTATAGATGTTAAACTCTACTTACCAGCACTTTACCCTATAGTCGTAATGAATTTTGATTCGCTTGGGCGTCCCTGTACAGGAACCATTTACTTCCTCTCAACGAAAAGCTTAGTGTAGCATCCCTGTAACATGCACATTTCGAATACCAAGTTTGGACTTTCTGCTACTATCTGTTCTTGAGCTATGCTGATAACACATACAGACGCTGACAGACACACAGACCATTCGCTAAAAACATGATTTTCGGATTCAGGGGTCCTCAATACGTGTAAATATAACAGAAACTCACGTTCGAAAATTTGACCTTAAAATAATACTTTCCCTACCTTATGGGTAAGAGACAGTAAAATGCAGAGCTTAAAAGCTGAAACGTATTGTTTTTTACACGTTTCGGTTGCTTTATCTTTCAATAAGAAAAAAAAAATCATTTTCAAACAAATAATTACCAATGACGTGATGATTGCCAAAAAGTTTTCCCTAAAATTATCTGAATCACCTTTGACATTCTTACTTATATTCCCCTACAAAAGCAATGCTTTGTCTAACGTAGTAATAGGGTATATGGATAAAATTAATATGCTATTATATATTTAGAATCCACATTAAAAAAAAAAAAAAAAAAGAAAGAAAGAAAGAAAAAGCACTTTTACTAATTTTAGGGTAATTTGTATGTAAATCATTATTAATTTATCAGAAAGAACTGGTTTCTTTAAACGTCTTAGCGACAATTTTAGTACAGTACCCTCTTTGTCATTTAAATTTTTGTTCCATTTTGGCGATAAATTAGAATGGCTATTAAAAGATCTTGGCGAGAAATGACCGAGCTACTTTGGTGCTAAATTTGAGTTTCGCCTAGTGGGGCTACTAAAACAATTCCAAAATATAATTATTTTTTCTATTTTATGACGCATATATATATTAAGTGATTCTCTGCTACCAGTATCAGATTCAAATATTGCCATACCTTCACCATTTGACGAAAATTCAATGCAGAAAAATCGAATATATTTTCGATGCAGTTAAATATTGAATAAAAGATGCAGTTTTAGTATAAAATCCTCTTCGCGAATTTCCTTTTAAAAACCGTTGTACCCGCTTTAAATGGCAATATAAATTATGTTTTTGAATGTTGATAAAATTTATGTTCAAGTCGGTGCACAAAAAATTGGACAAATTAACATATCTATACTATATAATATATCTATATATATAAAAGCGTAAACTCACTTATTACTGATTCACTGACTCAACACAGCAGTGGCGATTCCATGGAAGATAGAGCCACAAATTTTGGTGAGAAAGTGGACTTTAGAACCCTAAATTTTGACCTCCATACTAAGACAAGATTTTGCGAAATAATCCTGGTTCCACCTTGGAGGGGACAGAAGTTAAAAACAACTTTATAAGCATAACTCGGCTCCAAATTACTTCATGGTGAAGAAACTGCAGATAGGAAGTCTAGATTTGAGTACAAAAAAATCATTTTCTGCGATTTTTCAATTTTGGATATTTAAGGGGGGTGAGGGGGGAAAAACGATTTCCGAGAGCAATTTTAGCAAAATACGGATTTTCGAATACAACTCTATCAATAATAGCACAAAGATATTAAAAACCGCCAAGCGTCTTCTTGAGGCTATTTTCAAAAGTCATTTTTGTTTGTTTTTTTTCGATTTTCCATTTTAGGGGTAATTAACAGGGGGGGGGGGAAATTTGTGCCCCCACTCCCCTTTTAGTGCTAGCTTTTTCCGGGTAAATCTATAGGAGCTGAGGTCACAAATTTCAGTGTGTGGGTTATTTACTTGTATCTAACACTCATTGCAACGAGGTTTTGAGAAATTTCTCCTTCACCCCCTTGGGGACGGATGGGCAATAAACACACCTCCAAGCATAACTTTCCTTCAAATCATCCCATTAAGATTAATTTTCATGTGTGGGTTGGTTATATGTTCCTAACACGCACAATAACGGGATTTTACGAAATTTCTCCCTGCCACCATTTAAGGGTGGTGAAGGGGGGGGGGAAACACGCTTTTAAGAGTAACTCCGCTCCAAATTATCTCAGGATAGCGAATTTTTAATATGTCGATTAGTTATGCGTACTCAAAACACACTCTACAAGGGGATTTTGTGAAACTCCATCCAATCCCCCTTGGTGTGGGGTGGAGGGGCAAAAATCATGTTTTCATACGTAACTGTGTTTCCAACTATCTTAAAATGGCGATTATTTATGAGCGGGCTGGTTATATGTTCCCAACACGCACTCTAAAGGAATCTGGGGAAATTTCCCTTCCCCCCCCCTCTTTAAGGATGGGGGTGTGTGACAAAAACACGTTTATAAGAATAACTCTGGTCCAAATTATCTCAGAAAAGATATTTTTGATATGTCAATTGGTAATGCGTATTCATCACACACACTACAAAGATTTTTTTTTTTTATTCCGTCCTACCTCCCTTGGGTGTTGGGGGGGGGCAAAAAACATGTTTCTACGCTTAACTCTGTTCCAAATTATCTTAGAAAGACAATTTTTGATATGTGTGGGCTGCTTATGCATACCCAACGCACACTACAAAGAGATTTTGTGAAATTCCACCCTACCAGCCTTGGGGGGGGGGGGACAAAAAACATGAATCAATACGTAACTCTGCAGTAAACTACCTCAGGAAAGGAGGTTTTTGATGCGTGGGTCGGTTATATGTATCTAACTCTCAGTGTAAAGAGATTTTGAAAATTTCCTTCCCCTTCCCTCATTTAACAGTATGGGTGTAAAAAATACGTTTTAAAACATAACTCTGCTTCAAATGATCTCAGAATCCTGATTTTTTGATCTGTCGGATAGGTATGTGTATGCAACATGCACTATAAATTGTTCGAGCTAGAAGTAATATAAAATTGAAGTAAAGTCACATTGAGCATTTTAAAAATTTAAAAACAATTAAAGTTTTGAATTTTGTTTTATTTTTTAAATGTCTGAAAAAAATTTAAATTTTGAATTTTATTTTATTTTTAACTTTATTAATTTTCGAGAAATTTTTATACATTAAATATTAATACATTTTAATGCACAGATGTTGAAATTTTTTATAACGTATAATTTTAAAGATCAATTTTCAATGCCCACCATCTCTTTACAATACATCTAAATTAATTATCACGATTTTTCAAACGTAATGTGTCCTCTTGTTTAATCTTATTACTTGTATGATACATGCATTCTTAAATTAATTTTGAAGAGAGTATTACCATTTCTTTGGTTGTATAAATGGAAAGAAACATTCTACTAATTATGATATTTTTATAAAAACACTAATAATTTGTAATGACTTTTAAATCTTTAACACGAATAACTATGACACATACATTAATAAAAACCCGAATAACAGTAAAGCCTTTTAAATCTACAACACATAAAATTAATTCTATTTGTCATGTCATTTCAAAATTAAACGCTGTAAAACTAAACACATATTTTTTTGAATAACATATTACCTTTAAATAAAAAAGTATCACTTTTGACATTGTAAATACTATGCGTGAAAACTTTATGGATTTCCAGATATCATCATTCGTTTCACATGGTTTACCAAGCGGGAAAAATACTTTCACCTTAACGGCCTTGCCATGTTTATCAAAGCACCTCTTTGTATTTCAATATAATTAATCTTTATGTCTAGTCACAAACTATTTCTTTTTTTGTCTAGAAAATTTTAAGCGAGCAAAAGTAATTAATATATTCTAATAAAAATAATAATAAGCTGGATTAAGTAAATATTAAACACATACAAAACTATTATAAGGAAAAGATTAATAACATATTTAAAAATATTATCTTACATAACGCTATAATTTGAATTAATAAAAGAAAAAAGAAAAGAAAAGAAATAACCGCTTACATGTTGTAGATTGGATTAAAATTTAAATAGGTTTTTTCCAATTATGCATTGAATCATAACTAATTTTTAACTATTTCTAACAATTTCCGTATTTTTCCCCACGGCATATGTAAACAGATAAAGTCCAAAACAAACGTTACAGTACGGAAGTTTTTTTTTTTTTTTTTTTTTTTAACCTTTTAGGCTTTTTTTCCACGACAAAAAGTTTATAAAATATTTTAAAAGTTTATTCTTGCCTTTCTCGTTGGAAATTATATGTGAATGTATAGATGGATGCTTAACAAATAATTATTTGAGGCTAAAGAATTCTTAAAAAAAAAAAAAAAAAAAAAAAAGTGTAACAACCACACGAATTCTATTTCCCATGCGCTGAAAGCCGACAGTCCTGAGGTGTCAGAGGTTTGATCTCAATTCGTACTCGTCGGCCATGCCTTTCGGAGTTTAAAATGATTTCCTTAAAACTCGGGTAAATGCGGGCTAGAAAACGCTTAGAAATACACCAACGCAGGGCACTCCCCCTTTAGGTGCAGGACCCTAGTTTAGTCAATCGGCTTTACTCCTAAAACATTAATCCATTGTCCATTACATTTAAATAAAATATATTATACATATTATAAATTTTTTTTTGTTGTTGTTGATATAATGGTCAATAGACATAAAATTGTTCTAACCAATTAGACGACTACGAATTTTCATGTAAAAAAATAAATTAATAAATAAATAAATAAATAAAATAAACAAATGCCTGAATCATAAAGATAATATATATAGTGAGTTTAAAGAAAAACATTCGAGCCATTTTTTGAAACAGCAATTTCTAAGATCTAAAATTGATTTAACTATTCAGACTAAACTAAATTACAACCAAATTCAATAATATAGTTTTGAAAAATGGCCATATCATACATCAAGTTTGTTTCACTTACACGTTGTAAAATCTGAGTTATAAACTTATCATAAACTGGAAAAAGTGTAGCAATACAACGCTCAATTTTGGCCGATATGCACCCAAAAAAAGAAGCATACTTTTAAATTTTTGAAATCCTCAATATTTTGTTTGGTGAACACACAAAAAGACTAAGATGTGTCCTTCCAATAAATAGGAGAAATTGCAGCATGGAAGCATCATTTCCTGGGCAATATAACAAAGTATTATCAGCACTTATGTCTACCTATTTTTAAGCGAATATAAAATTCCGTGAAATCCCATACATTTTTTTGTATAGTGTCTGAATATTTTGTTAAAACACATACATGGGCCGCGGTAGCCCAGTCGGTAGAGCGCCGGCCTCGTAATTGGAAGATTGCGGGTTCGGTACTCGAGTCGGCCGAAGACCATCGTGTACACTAATGGTGGCTGGTGCACGTAAAATCTGTCGTGGCTGCAATGTCCTCCATGTCCCCATCAAAAATTATACCTCTGGGGTCACCGAAGCGGGAGAGCCATCCCTTCCGTGGAGGATCAAAATTGCGATGGCATGTCTCCGGACCACCCCTAGGGGTGAGTCCCAGACCGTCGCCAATTGCCCATCTGCGCAGCACTAGTGCGACGTAAAACCCAACCAATCAACCAATAAAGCACATACATACACACAGACAGATTCCAAACATTTTTTTTTAATAATTATTGAATCTTGTTCAGGACATCCCAAAACGCATAAATCCAATGATGACCGGCAATCGAAAATTTTTGCAAATGCAATACTTTCTTATGAATGTAGAAGAAAGTAAAAGATAATATATTTGAGATTAACAAGTTACATGTATAATAAATGTGCAGGAAATAAGCATATTTAAAATAAATAAATTATATATCATTGCAGAAACTAAGGTAAACGCACCAATAGTGGACAGTTTAAGGACATTTTCTGGCTATTTTTTGTGTAATTTCCTAAATTTTAAAGTTTCAAAAAATAATTAATATTTCACACCTTTACTAACTCTTTCTTTACCCGATTGTATTATGAAAATTGCTAATTGTAGCATTTATATATGTATATAACCAAAAATCCGGAGAGCTTAAAATGAGCCAGTAGTGGACACACTAAAAACACAATAGTGAACCCTTTTTCGTTTCAGTAGTAGACCCCTTTGAATTTTTGCTTTTAAATTAAGGTGACCAAACGTTTCTATGTCTTGGGGACAGACACGTTTCAGCAGTTTGTCCCACATACATTATTTTCCGTTGGGACCAACGTTTAGCGCTGAAATTGGTGTGAATTTTACGTCGCACTAGTGCTACACTATTGGTTATTGAAGACAGTCTGGGAATCGCTAATAAGGCTAGTTAGGAGCAATCCCATCAAAATTTTCTCCTCGTGGTTGCGATGTCCCCCATGTTCTCATCAACGTTAAGCTTTTGAGGGTTATCAAATGTCTCCGGACATTTGGGTGACATAGGTTTGGATTTCGGATATAGGGGTGAGTTTCAGACGTCGTTAACTGCCTATAGTGCAGCACTAATGCGAGATAAAGTTTACTCATGCTCAATCCTCTAAACAATGACCGCAGTTATGCTATTTCAACGTCGATGTTTCACTGGAAACTGAACTTAACCAACTAGTCTAATATTGAACCTATCAAAAAAAAAATAAAAAAAAAAAATAAAATGCCGAAGATTATTTCATGATTCAAGCGAATTTCCATTTTGTTCAGTTTTCTAAATTTGGGAAAACCTGTGATCCACCTTCTCCGCAGAAGATCAAAATTGTGATAGCATGTCTCCTTACCCTCCTAGGAGTGAGTCTCAGACCGGCGCCAATTGCTAAATGCGTAGCTTTAGAGTGACGTTTAAAAACACTGACTTCAACTCTAAAATTGTGAGATTACAGAACTGTGTCCACTACTGGATCTGATCTTAAAGTCATATGAGCCAGTAGTGCACAGGGCTATCCACTATTGGTCATGATGATATTTTTTTGTACCAGTAGTGGACGCACATAAAAATACTATGTGTTAATACAAGATTTAAAAAACAGCAAAAGAAAAGAATTCTTCATACTTATTTTAGTCAAATGAAAGCAAAAGTTAGAAGAAATCAGTTAAAAATAAGCAGAAAGAGAGCAAATAAAATTTCATTTCCTTATTCAAAGTGATAAGAAGAAAACGGCAAAATCAAAAGTGCAAATTTTTTTAGTTAAACTTACATTATTTTAAAACTAATGGCCGGAATTATTTACAGTTAAAGGGTTTAACAGTAGATGACTATAACTTCCTTTCTGAACAATGCTCGAATCTTCAGAATTATTAGGTAGCTTATTTTCCGAGTTTAAAATTAAAAGTGTCCACTACTGGTACAGGGTCCACTACTGGTGCGTTTACCTTAGTTTGATTTCCTCTTTACAAAACATTCCTCAATCTTCGACATCGTTTTATATAAAAGCACTGTCTACTGAATAGCATGCACAAAATCTAATCAACACGGTTTCCACTATAAACATTTTACATATGCAATTTAGTAAAATTATAATCAACGGAACCTGAGACATAGCTACGGGGATAAACACAGAAAGTAAGTAGTAGCAATTTCATCTGTTGACCGATATGCACCTATAATCAGTGTTATTTTTCGTAATGTACATCTAAAATATAAAGTCCAGTGCATTTCTGGCATAGAATCTAAGGAATAACCTTCCCATAAACGGAAAGTATTTTACCATAGCAGCGCAACTTGTTTTCAGATATGGACCCAAATGAAATCGACAAAGGTTTTATAATATTCATCTCACAAGCAAAATTTGGAATATATATATATATATATACATAAATATCATAGAATATAAGATTTTGCCTATCGCAAGTAAATGGGATCAAATAGTACAGTAGCAATGCCATCTGTCGGCCAATATACGACCAAATAAAATCTTCTTAGTGCTTGAGAATGATCAATTCGCGTATATCAAGTTTGGTATACTTTTGCGCCATAGAATCTGAGATATAGCCGTCATCCAAACAAAAACATTATAGCATAATGCGTGGAATGTTTGGAAATATAATTTATGCACACACATATCAAGTCAAAATAGCTGGGAGAGTCCTTTCTTCAAAGTTTATTGTATAGACATTAAAATATAAGTTCTGTTTGCAGATTATATTCAAAAAGCAATTAACATTTTAAATATTATTAATATTTGTACCAAGCTTTCAGTCTATCATGAAATTAAATAATTTTCTTTCTCTGAAATCGGAGAAACAAAGAACATATTTTTTTTATATTTTCAGGCACAAGAAAAAAAAAAAAAAAAAAAAAAAAAAAACTCACGTCATGATATAATGTGAAACAAGAACAACTAAAACAAATAAGAAATTATTCCAAGATCTCAATTTCTCTTTGAAAAAGAGCCACCCTTTTGAGCAGGGTGGTGAAAAACCGAATGTATGAATGAATCAACGTTCAAGCATGCTCCATCCCCATGAACGGAGGTTCATGAAAATATCCTTTAAAAAATAATATAAGTTTTAACATACATTAACTAAAAGTAAATAAACTAAAACAAGTCACTACAAGATTTTCAGGCTCAATCTTCAAAAATATGCAAACAGAAAAAAAAAAAAAAGAGAGAGAGAGAGAGAGAGAGAAAACTTAATATACATAATGAAAATATTGTAATTAGGTTATTAAAAAAGTAAATGTAGACAAAATAAAGAGAAAAAATTGAATCAAAAGTTCTACAGTCTAATAAAAGGGCAAAGGCGACAGTATTGTAATAGGGCGTTTCAGCCCCCCATGATCGGTGCGCAACTCTACAACTCGCACTTTGCCATCAGCTCCAGGAAACAATTTAATTATTCTTCCCATTTTCCATTTCAAGGGGACTGATTATCGTCCTTTATCAAAACCAAATAATTTCCCTGGACTTTGGTTTGTTCATTAATCATTTTGATCGTTTTTGTAAGTCTGAGAGGTAATCCGAGGACCTTGTCTTCCAAAAACTTTGGAAAAATTTTTGTGGAAGTTTCCATCGCTTTAACGGGGTTAAGTAAAATTAAAGAATAACCAGGTTCAGGTATTGCTGTCAATGCAGTGCCGATAATAAATTGTCCTGGAGCCAGAGTACTTAAATCCCTTGGATCATTCCAGAGAGCAACAAGAGGTCTTGAATTCAAGCATGACTCTATCTGAGTAATTAAAGTAAGAAACTGCTCATAAGTAAGTATTTGTTCACCAATATTTTTTTTTTAATGATTTTTAATCTGTTTTATTCCAGCCTCTCAAAGGCCTCCAAAATGGGGGACCGATGGTAGATTGAAATTCCTTTTGATTATTTCTTCGGACAAAATCTGTGGATTTTTTCTCTAGAAAAAGAGCAAACATTATATTTCTTATTCTAAAAGAATTTAATACAATTTTGTTTATTTCGCTTATGCTATTTTATTTTTATTTCTATTTCATTAATCTGTAATTTCATATAATTTATTGTTCTTTTTCCTGCTCTAAATCTCATCAAGTAATAATTAAATAAAATATCAAAGAAAGAGAAACCCATTCATTTTATGCTTTAAAACCGCAGACGATTTTTTTTATTGTAGCTTCCTGTCTCCAATCAAACGTTTATAGATTCCGTTGAATCATTATAGCTGAAAATAATTTCTAATATTTTTTTATCAATTGATTTCGCACTTTTTCCCTATTTCTGGACACCTGACAAAATTTAATCACATCATATGACGTAATTTAATTTTTAGCCAATCTTTTAACTATCATTTAGGTTTACCAGACATAAAATTTAAAAATGTGTTCAGCCAACTTGATTTTTGATGCCAAGGAGATTTGGCGAAATAAATTAATTAGCACTTGTTCTTCATGCTGTCAACAACATGTGGTTTTAAGAAAGATTCAAAAAGTTACTAATAAATCGAAATGGCTTCCTTCAGTTTTGGTATCCTCAAGTCATTTAATAAAATAAACTTTGCTAATCTTCCAAAAGATGTCTATCTTTGTTGCCTTCGTAATAAGTATTTAGACAATGAACTATGCATATTATTCTTAATGCGGTTACTTGAAATAACAAATAATGGATTTTCTTAAGAAAAGAGATCTTTTCCTATTCTTCATAGAGCTTATTGAACCTGGACTGCTATACGTATATGGCCGCTTCTTATTTTAGATATCTTCCATACCAGCTCTTCATTAAAAATATGTGGTGCCAGACTCAGGCCGGATAATATATCCGGATATCCAAAATTTTTTTTCGTCTTGAAAAATTATTCATTACTATTATTAACGAATATAAGCTCGAATTTCTGTTTAACGGATCTCTGCTTAGTCACCTAATATCGACGTGAGATCGACTACGTTAATCATTCTACACATCCTGATTAATTCATGAATGCGAAGTTTTACGTTGTTGAAGACTGTTATGTTTTTAAAACAGCTGCCCCAATGATGATCCAAAAAGAAATTAACTACGTTACGGTGAACAGCACCGAATTTACCGATTTGTTGTTCATCTTTACTAAAGGCTAATATGCTGCAGGATGTCATCTGTGATTAAAAAAAAAAAACAGAAATTACTTTGTGTCTACGGTATCGATTCTTATCGCCGATATTGTGTGATGCCATGCCGGTGGACTTTCTACGGTTTCATTGAATAACATCCTCTCTACAGTCTGCAATGTTCGGAATTTGTGACCGTCTTATGCACTTACCGTTCGGTATTAAATGATCGTTGATTCATCGGTGCAAGGAGAATTGCCAAATATGGGTCGTCTTTCTAGAATGTGTGCAGTTAAATTTCTACGTTGATTTTTTTTTTTCTCGCGCACACGTACAGGAGAAGAGCCTTACAGTTTTAAATAAAAGAATAAATAAAATACCGTAAATAAATAAATTAAATATATCTATATATATTTTTGTTTTAGCTAAAAGAAGTTTCGGAAAAGGGGTAAGTTTCCTTTGGAATCAATTTATTGTGCCAATAAAAAGAAACATTTCTCACATATTTTTCTTAAATATTGACAATAAGAACTTTTCGTACATTTTTCTTAAATATTGACATTTATTTAAACTTTATATATAAATTTTTACTCATAGGTAAAGTCTTTTATTCTTCATATGAGTATTATATTCTACTTTAACTTTTCATTTCAATTTTTAAGAACAGTTAAAAAGTTATATTAATGATCAAAATTTGCTTATATTATTTTTGGAATATCTGGTTTTTGGATAATTCAAGTAAAGATATATTTCATTTGTGAAATTTAATACCAGATCATATTGATATATTTTTTTTTCTTTTCATCATACTGCATAAAATATTTTATAATTTTTTCATATTTTGATCTTTTGGTTTACAATATAATATATGTTGACATTATAATTTTCATATATTCATTCGTTTTTGGTTATTATTCATTATTTTTTTTTTAAATATTTCTATAATATATATACCAAGACTTATATGCCAATTTTATGGTTGCAAGATATAATAATGTACATGATATAAAAATATTAGAAATAATTTATATATTTTCATTAATTTTGAAACTTTATCATGCTTAATTAAAACAAATATATTTAACAATTTTTTTTTTCATTTTTAAGTGTCTTGCTAATTTTATTTATTTTATGATAATTAATTGAATTCTTATGCATATTATTTTTATTTAACTTAGTTAACGTTTTTATTTTGGAAAAACATGGCACAGAATCGAAACGCGTTTGCTCCGTTCCTAATTTCGATGGGGACGCGAGATTTGTCAAATTTTTCTTCCATCAATTAAGATCCTTTGCCATGTTAAATAAACTAACAAATGACGCGACATTACATGTAATGAAAGAAAAACTTCGTGATGCTGCGTTGGCATACTTTATTGAAAACGAAACACTATATAACTCGACAGATCTTAAATTCATCGAGGAAAATTTCTGTAAGTTTTTCAGGGAATCGTCATATAATACTGGAATATCAGAATTTCATAATTTAAAAATTTTGCCGGGAGAGTCTATTAAAAATTTTGCCCATCGTGTAAATGTTGCTGTACCTAAGGCTTTCCCTGACCTTAAAGACAAACAATCCCTTGATAACATTAAACTTCCGAAATTTTTAGAGTGTGTACCATCAAATATTAAAATTAAGTTAATGGAGGAAAACATAAGAGACTATAATAAGGCAGTTGAACGTGCTCAGACATTATCCGAAATATATGATTCTTTCAACAACACTACTAATACTAAGACTGTTCTTTCTTGCGATAATAAAAATGACTCTGTAATATTAAACACATTGAAAGATTTATCTGAGAAAATTAATAACATTTCACTTACAAACAACAATCCACCCTCTCTTAATGAATCCTTGCACGTAGCTCAGTTAAGCAGACCCAAATTTGATCAAAGAAATTATAGAAATAATTACAAAACTAGACAGACCAATTTTCGTTCTTTCCCTAGAAGAAACTTTTCTAGAAATAATCTGATTTGTCAACTTTGTTCCAAACATGGCCACGTTGCTTTAAACTGTTACAAATGGAGAAATAGAGATAATTTAACTTATTAAACACGTAATTATGAAAACCGTAATTTAAACTAGAAAAGAGGTATGGAGATGCTGATGCTGCCATATCTCGAAAAATAAGGGTCTCATCAGCAAATGAACATAAATTCCCGAATGTGTCATCTTCAAATTCTCTTCCAAAAATTTCACATACTAGACTTGTAAATTCAGTTGGATCTCAAACTGTTGCTAATATTACTGTAGCAGATAATAAAGCTACCCAAACATTTCAAAACTTTAGTCATATTTCTAATACAAGGTATATTCCAAGTGACAACAATGAGAGTTGCACAGATAATATTGAAGATCATATTTTATTTAATGTAAACAAAAATTCACATACACTTCCTATAATAAAAGCTAAATTAGCCAATAATGATATAAAGTTTCTTATTGATACCGGAAGTAGTTGTTCACTTTTAGCCCAATCAACATTTGATAATTTAAAAGCAAATTTAAAATATAAAAGACTAGGTTCGTCTATTACTCTTAAAACGGTCAATTCTTATGTTGAATTTTCTTCATGTATTCGTGCAACTTTCAAAATTGAAAAAAAGTTTTTCCAACACAATTTCTATATTATTGACAGACCACATACTTCTAATTTTCATGGAATACTTGGCATGGATTTCATTAAAGAAAATCATGTCACTATTGACTTTCGAAAAATTCCATGAGATTTGGAAAATTAGACTTTACTTGTTCCTTATTTGATTCGCAAAATGAAAAATTAGATGTATATAATGTTAACTCTGACGATAATAATATGAATGTTTATCTTCTAAAGAAAGTTATAATACAAACTGGTGAAAATATCTACATTATTGCAAAAACAAATAATAAGTTACAAGAAACGAATTACATATTTTGTACTGACTTAAAGGATCCTGATATAGAAATTTTAGATTCTATTGTATCACCGAATTACAAAAGTGAAATTAATTCTGATAATAATAATTCTCTTTTTACGTTACTTATCTCAAATAAGGGTAAAAATTCAATTCACCTCAATAAAAATATGCATATTGGCAAATTATTTTTAATTGATGAAATTAAAGAACCACATTTAGATAAAATTGAAGACTCTTGCTCTAGTAATAATAATATACAAAATATTGAGGACCATATCCACTTAATTCAAGCTTCTGAGGATATATTACTAAAACGTAAAAATGATTTATCAAGTAAAGATTTTTGTTTGAATCATTTAACCCTTGATCAACGTAACACACTTGAAAATTTATTTTTAAGCAAATTTGCTGCTTTTTCCAAATCTCTCAGTACTCTAGGACATACTGATAAAATAATTCCTAATCTTAAGTTAATTAATGATTTCCCTATTAAAACACTTCCATTTCCGATTCCACAAGCTTTACAAAAAGAAGCCCAAGAGCAGATCAATGAATTAGTAAACGCCGGCATAATTGAGCGTAATTGCTCCGAGTGGGCTTGTCCCATATTGCTGGTAAAGAAAAAATCTGATGGTTCAAAGAAACAACGTTACAGACTTGCTTTAGACCTTAGAATGGTCAATACAGTCATACAAGGTTCCTCATATCCACTCCCTAAGATTCAAAATATTATTTCCAATCTTTCGTCATTCAAATACTTTACTTCGTTAGATTTCATGCAAGCGTACCACCAATTTGACCTTCCTAAAAGATATCAAGATATGTTAACATTTACATCTATTTTTGGCAGTTATCGATACAAACGTGTTTGTTTTGGTTTAAAGAACGCCAGTTCTATATTTCAGTCTCTAATGGACACAATACTCGACGAGATAAACATTAATGGCATATATGCTTATCAGGACGATCTTCTAATTGGATCAAATTCATTTGAAGAGACTTGTGAAAAAGTAAATAAAGTTTTAGAAATTCTTATCAAATATAATTTAACATTATCCCCATCTAAGTGTGAATTCCATAAATCAGCAGTTAATTATTTAGGTTTTCATATTGAAAACCATACTATATCACCCATCACCGCTAACATCGTAAAGATCAATTCTTTTCCACCACCAACGACAAAACGACAATTAAAAAAAATTCTTGGACTTGCTAATTTTTACAAATGGATTTTACCATCTTTCTCAGAACTTGCACAACCCCTTGTGGAACTCACAAAACCCAAAACAACATTCAAATGGACAGAAAAACATCAGAGTATTTTTCAAAAAATTCAAAAATTATTCTTTCTTCCCCCAATGGTTCGACTTCCAGATTGGGAGAAAACATTCTATGTCAACACGGATGCATCAAAAACAGCCATTTCAGGAGCACTTATGCAAAAATTTAATGGTAAATTACTTCCTATAGCATACTTTTCCAAATCTTTAAAACCTTCTGAAAAGAAATATCCTGCGTTAAAATTGGAACTTATGGCAATTCATAAAACTGTCACCGCCTTCAAATACTATTTATATAATCGTGAGTTCGTAATTTTGTCAGATAGTGCTCCCCTTGAAAAATATAAGAAAACTACCAATCCCGCTGACGTTACCACCCGCTGGTTAATGGACTTATCTGAATATACATACGTTTTCAAACACATTCCTGGAAATTTGAACATCTTAGCGGATTATTTATCACGTTGCAATTTTGAAAACAATCAAGAGGATCTCAAAGATAATCCAAACTTAATTCATGACATACAACCACTACCAATAGTTGATGTTGATAAAAATGAAGACAGACTCGAAATTAACAGTAATGATAAAGTTAATAATGAAAATCAAAACAAATACTCAGAATATGTTAATTATATGATTTCAGGAAATTCAAACTCTAAAGACCCCTTGCTAGAAATTTCAGACCAAACATTTGTGTCCGAACAAATTAAAGATTCGGAATTAAAAACAATTTACGAAGAAATCTTAAAAAACGGAAGGGCAGAAAAATTTCCCAATTACTTTATAAATCCTGATTCTAAAGTATTAATGCTCAAGAAAGAGAATATTCATAACAATTCATTCAGTTATTTAATTATTGTCCCAAATTCTTTAAAAGCGAAAGCATTGTCCATCGCGCATTTATCTCACTTCGGTTTGGCTAAAACCTATGAATTTCTTTCTAGAAGATACTTTTGGAGGGGCATTTATACTGATACCCTCAATTTCGTCTCTTCATGCACTAAATGCTTACAAGCGAAACATCACAAAACACCCCCTGCTCCATTACAAAAAACATATACACCCACTCATCCAAATCATACAATCTCCACAGACTTGGTGGGTCCTTTTAGTAATGGTCAATACGTCTTGACAATAATTGATCATTTCAGTAGACACTTAGAACTTTACCCGTTATCTAATATTACTTCTCCAAAAATAGTTCAATGTTTGTTTTCATACATTACAACCTTTGGTCGCCCTGCATGTATTCTATCAGATTTAGGTCGACAATATACATCTCAAGTTTACAATACATTTAATGACACTCTAGGCATAAAAATAATACATTCGTCTGCTTTTCATCCCCAGTCGAACTCTATTAGCGAACGTGTAAACACATCAATTAAGTATTCAATTAATATATTATTAGAAGAAGGTCATTCATTTCAAAATGCACTATATATACACAAATCTCTCTATAATGGATCTACGCATTCTTCCACTCAATTCTCGCCCAATCTTCTACATTTTGGTAGAGAACTGGCACTAATTTTTGACACTTATAATTCAAATTATAATTATACTTACCTGGACTCTAATGCAAACATCTATAAATTAATGCAAGACCTTCAGGAAATTTATAAAAAAGCGTACAATAACATTCAAGATTCCCAATCAAAAAGAAATAAATATTTTCAAAGAAAAGCTAAACTAAGAAGCATCTGCACAAAAGATATTGTGTATCTGAAGTCTATGGATAAATTTAAATCTAAATATACAGGTCCTTTCATTGTCACAGTTAAACATTCCCCTGTTTCATTTTCAATTAAACGGTTACATGCTAGTGATGATAAGGCATTTCGTGTGCATATAGATAGAATTTTATTGGCACCTCCACGTAATAATCACTTATTTGACATTTATAATAATTCTAATTTTAATAAGAATCTCATTATTTCCAATGATACACATCAATATAATTTACGAAACAGAAAGTAATTTTTCATCATTTTTTTTTCCTTAGGTTAAAAGTTACGCAGTGTAAATTTTTAAATATTTATAATGATTAAAGATAAATTTAATAAATTTAATGTATACTTACATCGCAACAGACCTGATCAACCTGTTGTGATTTTTATTTGTTGTGAAATTTCGCAGCTTGGATAATCAATGGCTGGTCCAGGAAATTATATTTTAAGCTGCATTGCCTTACAACAGCAGTGTATATCAATTTTATCACTATTTCTTTAACTTACATCTTATTTATAATTGGATTTTAACAATAGTTAACATACTAGAATAATATTGTTTATTTAAAAAAAAGTGCTAATGGAATTTAAAAAAAAGAAAAAAAAAAAAAATGTTTACGTAGACTTTTGGTGCAGGTAATATTTTTGTCATACACATATGCATATGTCTCATGTATTCCAATTACAATTACCTATTACAAAAAATGAATAAATAAAAACAAGTGTTATTATTACTTTCTTTCAACATGTATTATTTGTTTAAACCTTTTAATGAATATAAAAGGCTCACTATATATATTTGATAACATATAAATATACTTGATTTTTATTTGTCAAAGTTTCATATTAAAATTGCTTATACATTTGAATTATGTACTTATTACAACGAAACCTTGTCCTATATGAACTGAAATGGACTCATCGAAGTTTCTCGCCATGCATGGTAACATAAAAATTTACTGATTTCAGCATCTTACCACGAACTGATAAAATATATGATGACTGAATTATTATGATTTTAAATAAAAGTCCTAGAGCTCATGTTGTTTGTGGATATATTCTAAAGACTCTTGTGTACACAGATTTATGGCCATACAACATTATATCACATCACCGTATAATATCTTTATTTTCTGTATTTGTATTTTATTATTGTATAAGAATATTTTTTTTAAGTATGCATACTAGATTTTCTATTGATAATATGACAATGTACGTATTTTATTTGTATTGGAAGCCATTCGTTTTTGTTTTTGTTTTGTAATCAATCTATTTTACAAGATTGGAAATAATTTGATTTAATTTTAATTTTTGCTGAGCTGTCATATAGACGATGTAATGGGTGAACCCATTTTTTTTTCGGTCGACGGGGAGAAATATGTGATGTTGAAAAACATCACATATCCCTTTTTAAAATAAAATAATAATATAAATTACATTTTATTTATTTATAATACAAGCAAACATTATATTTCTTATTCTAAAAGAATTTAATACAATTTTGTTTATTTCGCTTATGCTATTTTATTTTTATTTCTATTTCATTAATCTGTAATTTCATATAATTTATTGTTCTTTTTCCTGCTCTAAATCTCATCAAGTAATAATTAAATAAAATATCAAAGAAAGAGAAACCCATTCATTTTATGCTTTAAAACCGCAGACGATTTTTTTTATTGTAGCTTCCTGTCTCCAATCAAACGTTTATAGATTCCGTTGAATCATTATAGCTGAAAATAATTTCTAATATTTTTTTATCAATTGATTTCGCACTTTTTCCCTATTTCTGGACACCTGACAAAATTTAATCACATCATATGACGTAATTTAATTTTTAGCCAATCTTTTAACTATCATTTAGGTTTACCAGACATAAAATTTAAAAATGTGTTCAGCCAACTTGATTTTTGATGCCAAGGAGATTTGGCGAAATAAATTAATTAGCACTTGTTCTTCATGCTGTCAACAACATGTGGTTTTAAGAAAGATTCAAAAAGTTACTAATAAATCGAAATGGCTTCCTTCAGTTTTGGTATCCTCAAGTCATTTAATAAAATAAACTTTGCTAATCTTCCAAAAGATGTCTATCTTTGTTGCCTTCGTAATAAGTATTTAGACAATGAACTATGCATATTATTCTTAATGCGGTTACTTGAAATAACAAATAATGGATTTTCTTAAGAAAAGAGATCTTTTCCTATTCTTCATAGAGCTTATTGAACCTGGACTGCTATACGTATATGGCCGCTTCTTATTTTAGATATCTTCCATACCAGCTCTTCATTAAAGACACCATTTTTTTTTTCTTTTTTTGGTTACCGGCGCCTACAAAATTCGTTCCTCTATCTGAAAACATTTCTTCAGACTTTCCTCGTCGAGCAACCATCCTTTGTCCGGCTAGATCAACACAGATTTCTGAAAACACCCGCGATGGCACTACACGTGCAGCTGGAAGATCACACATCAACTAAGAGACTAAGTTTGATGAGTTTCTAAAACCCTTCATACAGTTCCGAATATTTCTCTTCACAGCTTCTGTTGTATTGTTGTCGCAGAACTGAAATATGTTAACTGCGTTCCACTATGAAGATGCTTTTATTGAAAGTACTTTACAATAAAATCGGTAACGTGATGCCTTTTGGGAAGTATCATTTTGTATTTTTGATTTTCAGGTATGTTTGCGTATCTTAACCACCACCCACCAACATGAATAATTCAATTTTTGTCTAGAAAAGTATTTAATGAAAGAAGTTTGTTACCAGAATTCAAGTTTCTTTCAGATTTCAAAGTCTTTATTTCTTCTCCAAATTCATGCTTTTGAACTAACTGCTCAATAATGTTAGTTGCTCCATTAACTTCTTGCAAAGTCAAGAAGTCAGTATTTCGCTCGCCGTATTTTCAGGTAGAGATGTCGGTAAGCGTTCTTCTTTCATCCAAGTTGGTCCATTCAAACAATCTTCATTCTGCAACAACTCAGATGTTGTGCAACTACGAGACAGCTCATCGGTGGTATTCTTAACCCCTTGACAAAATCTGCACTGAGATGAGGCCACAAATCGTTGAATTTCACATACTCTATTTTCGACGAAGGGTTTTCAGTTACTTGAGTTTGAAGAATATTTTACAGGCTCTAAACTTAAAATGTTATTCATATGTGCGTTAATTACATCTCTTTTCCCAAATCTCTGTTTTAACATATCTATACAGGAATCATAATTTTGCTCCGTATTTTCGCAATACACTATATGCTTTATCTGTTAAAAGTGATTTTAAATAAGCAAACTTTTCTATTTTTGAAAGACATTCATTCAAATGTGTAGAATTTTCAAAACAATCAAAAAATTCAAACCATTTTTCGGTTTGTCCATTGAATTTAGGAAGACTTAATTTCTGTAATCGAACTGCCGAACAAGATTTTGTTTGGGCTTCACTGACGGAGCAATTTAAATTATTTTCATTGACAACATCTTTTCTACATATTTTTAGACATAATTTTATCGTATATTTTGCTGAGATAGTCTATTCATTTTATTTATCGCCTGTTGCGATAACCTTTTCATATTCTTTCATTTCTGTTATTGAATTTTCGATTTCAGAATTTAAATTTTTTAATGAAATTTCTCGTTTGTTAATAATTTCTTTAATTTCAATAATTTCATCCAATTTTGTATTTTCTAAATCTTCCGCCAACAAACCTTCTAATTTATATATTAATTTTGTCAAACTACTACGCTCAGTAGAGCATTTTGTTTTAAGTTTTTCTAATTCCATATTTTAATAAATAATCAAACCGAAATATTAATATTATCAATGTTAAATAAATAATAAACAAACTGCTTATCTGATTAAATATCCAGGCAGCCAATCCAAAATATTAAATCCAAATGTTAAAATCCACTAATTTTGTTATTTTGTTCAGATTCGTTTTAAAAAAATCACTTAAATCCAAAGGTCAAGGCTTTTTACGGAATATCATGACATCCCGGGTTTATGGACATAAAAAAAAAATGTTCGTTTTCGAAAATATGACTCATGCATACACATATCAAGTCAAAATAGCTGGGAGAGTCTTTTCTTTAAAGTTTGCTGTATGGCCATTAAAGTAGATGTTCCATTTGCAGATTATATTTAAAGCAATTAACATTTTCAACATAATTAATATTTGTAGCAAGCATTCAGTTTATCACGAAATTAAATCATTTTCTTTCCCTGAAATAGGTGCCACAAAAAAACATATTTTTTACATTTTCAAGCACGAGCAAAAAGAACTCACTTCATGATACAATGTGAAACAAGAACAAGTAAAACAAAAAAGAAATTATTCGAAGATCTCAACTGCTCTTTGGCAAAGAGAAAACCTTTTGAGAAGGGGGGGGGGGTGAAAAAAAGAATATATGAATGAATTAACGTTCAAAGAGCAAAACTCCGCCACCTGACAATCGAAATGCATCCAAATTGAATCAGCATAATATTTCCTTTTGGACCTCTCGAATATCAAATATTTTCCACATAATATACTACAGAACGCTCGATAGTCTTCTTGTAAATGAAGAAAACTGTATTCTAGCAGCGCGATATGTTGTGTAATATTAACTAAAACCTAATCAGCGCAAATATATATCAAGGTTCGAATATGTATAGAATACTATGAAATTCTGTTCATTGTATCGTGAGATGCGGTGCTCATAAAGTTTTCGTAAGACACACACAGACACACAGTCTGTTGCTTTTTTAAAATGGTCAAATTTGTTAAGAACATCTCAAAATGTACTAATTTACCAGAAATTGAATACATAAAATTTTCATTCATTTTTAATTTAAGTTTTAATTTTCCAGAAATGAGACCTTTAATTTTTTTTTTTTTTTAATCGAATATTTTCACTTTTTATTTGCTTAACGATCACTGATGAGTTTCATTTTAATTATTGAGAAAATATAGTCGGCCTGTCCATGTGTAAATAAGATGCATTTGGTCGAAGCTATAAAATCGTAATTTAATCAGGAATGAGTCCGTAGAAAATTAAAATTGGAAGAAGGTTTAAAATTCCATTTTATTATTCCTTTTTACATTTCATACATGTAATTTTGTCAGCTGATAGTTTTTAATTTCTGAATTAATTCTTAATTTTTCATTTTATTCTTTATAAATTTTAAAAATTTTGTCTGAATCAACTAGTCTCCTAAAATGAAAAACAACTAAATAGTTTAAAATAATCTCTGTTATTTATTTATTTATTTATTTATTTTAAAGAACGTAAACTAAGAAAAATATTGTATCCCGAAAAAATTCGACAATTAAATTTTTGTGTATCTATACATTTTGAGGTTTCATGAATTCAATTTTGCTATGTATATTTTATGCGTATATGTATATGTTAGGCATGTATCTGTGTATTAATGAGTGTTTATAGTTTATATACGCCTTAATCGACTGATATAAAATTTGGTGGGTATGTTATAGGTCCCAATCACACGATTTGTACAGATTTGAATGAATGTAGGATATACAGTTCTTTCACAGGGGCACAAACAAATATATTTTATCCATTATGGTTTAAAGACTTAGAATTTTTGAAGTGCAATAATGTCCAAACGCCTTTCCCATTAAGATAAAATTTCATAGTATTCTATGAAATTGAATGGATTGTTCTAGGTAACAATCTTACGATCTGTATAGATTTTTACGAGTGTAGAACGTAAAGTATTTGAATTTATTTTTTGTAAAATAAAACATTCTTTATCGTTATAGTTTATGGTTCGTTGGGCTGGTTGGGTTTTACGTCGCACTAGTGCTGCGCAGATGGGCAATTGGGGACGGTCTGGGACTCACCCCTAGAGGTGGTCCGGAGACATGCCATAGGAATTTTGATCCTCCACGGAAGAGATGGCTCTCCCGCTTCGGTGAACCCCAGAGGTATAATTTTTGATGGGAACATGGAGTATATTGCGGCCACGACAGATTTTACGTGCACCAGCCACCATTAGTGTACACGACGGTCTTTGGACAGCTCGAGTACTGAACCTACAATCTTCCAATTGCGAGGCCGGCGCTCTACCGACTGGGCTACCGCGACCCTATAGTTTATGGAATCAGATTACTTGAAAGGTGTCAGCATATAACCTCTACATTCAATTTAAATAAAATTAAGTAGGCATGTTTATAGATTATCATCGAAAGTGTGTTGGTGTTTAGGAATAAGGCCGGCTGAATGCTATAGGGTTCTGGGCCTGAGGGGTAGTGCCTTCCGTGTAGGTCTTTCTAAGGGATCCTAGCCTGGGATCGAACCCGTCACATCAAGTCTACCAGCTTTGAGCGCAGAACCGCTCAGCCGTTGGTAGGCCTTATCACTACAAGAACATTGTGAACTTCTTAGTGCAAAATTTTCAGTCATTTTACAGGAATATGAAACGAAATTCCCATTCATTGCGATCGAATCGAATATCTCAAATTAAATAAATTTCGTTTTCATTACGTTAAATTGTTTTAGAACTCAGAGAGAAAAAAAAAAAAAAGTAAAGATCCGGGGTTTGACTCCCGGTCCAGGCATTATTTTCACTCAGTCGGAAAAATAAAATTTCAATAAATATTTGGCGTAGTTGGCTGTTTTTCCATCATACGTTCGTTCTCATAAATTTCTAATACAAGACACACTACTATATACACTAAGCGACAAAAAAAAGTCACACTTGGATATTTTCCTTTTCCCTTTTTGCAATCGCCAATTTTATCATTTAAAAAGCAAATTTTCGAACCGATTTTATTACGTCGCCCTCCACGAACACTTTAGGATTGAGCCCAGTGTTAAAAATAAAATGCAACTGTCAGGAAAATTATAATTTTAGAAGAAATTTCAAAAATGGCAAGTATAAGGCATTTAACGATACCACAAAAAGCATTAATTTTAGAATGAAAGTCAAAAGATATTTTAATACGTGAGATGTCAAATTAATTAAATGTTAACGAAATATTCCTGAGATGGTTTTTAGGAAGATATAAAATTTTTTGGCTGATTAAACGGAAAATGTGTCTTTAGGCGCCCATGCTGCCCATCCAAGCGAGATAATGGCAAGTTAAGAAACAAAAGTTTAAAAAAATTGATTTGTACATACTCATAACTTAGAAAAGATTAAAAAAAGTACATAGTAAAATAATTTCTTCAAAAACAGTGCTAGAATATTTAAACAATATATGTTAAAAACCAGAAGATCTGCGAAAAAAAGCCATTACTAAGAAAAAGAATTAAAAAAACAAGACTTCAGTTGACCAAAAATTAAAAAAAAATTATCAGCTAATAATTATGTCGAACTGATTTTCACTGATGAGTCAAGTTCATTTTATTTCGGGCTGATAAAAAAAAAAAAAAAAAAACTAGTAAGAGGATAAAAATGTGACCGAATTATTGAAAATTGCATTCATAAAACAGTGATACATTCTCCGTACATTATGGTACGGAGGTGCATAAATTTTCAATGTGTCGGGCAAATTTTTATGCTTAAGGGATCAATTAACTCGAAATAAAACGCGGCCGTTATGAAAACGACGCCTGACCGACTATTTTGAAGGTTATCTCAGACTTTCCAGCAAACAGAATTTCAAAATGATATTGCACCATATTAAAGGGAGCCTGTGGTGCGTTTATTCGATTCAAATTGTTAAAACTACCTATCCTATCCCATGAGCACATATAATTCTGTAAGCAGTCATAACTTTTTTAATTTTAAGTTAAGTCTCACAAAAAATATCGTAGAATTTCTTTCTCATCAGACTTGGAAATAGCCCTAATCTCAATCCGCTCGAAAATGTTTAGTCTATAAAAAAGCGCGGGGAAGGGACGAGGATTAAAAAATTGCAGCCTACAACTCTTCAATGACTAGAAAAAATTATTTATGGTATTTGGCGCAGAGAAATTTCTTATATTTATATTAAAACACTGCATAATACTATGCCATTGCGCATTAAAGCAGTAATTCCATAAAAAGGTGGAATAACTCAATGCAGAATACATATTTTTATTAAAAAATTGCTTAGATCTAACAAATAAATAGTTTTATTTCATGTATTAAAATATAACTTGTTTAAATCATATAATAAATCATAAAACAGTACGAAGTATATGTTTATTATATTACGTTTAAAAAGAATGTTTTATATAGATTTTTAATAATTACTTCGTAAAGTATAATAAAGTGAATTATTAAATCAAAAATGTACATAGGTATCACTCCTTCTCTTTGATATTATGCAAACATGACAGTTTTATTTGTTTCACACATTAGTTTTGAAGTTATTACAGATAATAATATTATAGTTTTAAAAAATTAAAGAACACGCTTTTATAGAAATGTGAACTAAAAAGCACAAAATATCTATCTTAGTATTAAAATGCAGGAGAGAAAATAAAGAGAAATTGTGTGATAAGAGAAAATCGTGTGAGTGACACACCATAATATTTACATACATTTAAATCTTTAATTAAAATAATTTAGAATTAAACAAAAACCATTCTTATAAAATCTCCCCTGACTGGGCTTGAACGCTAGACCTTTAGGTTCGTAGCGCGGCTCTTTACCTCACAGCCACGGTGTTCATGTACGAAACGTCTTTTTATTACAATATAGATTTTTTGTTTGCTCCCAGAGCGGTTAGAAACATACATACAAACATACAAACAAACATACAGGTGAAGCTAATAAAAGCGTGTTAAAAAAGGTATAAGTCAATTTTTCTACAGTACGGCTTTTTTTTTTTTTTTTTTTTTTTTTTTTTTGTCGCTTAGTGTATATGCTGAGAGAAATGAATCTAGCCGATTGCTTAACAGGGTGACAGATTGAAATGTCTTCTCTTCCCAATAGGCTACCCACCATTAATTTCGATACATTTACCTTATCCTAATTTATTAATTTTATTGGGATTAGTTTCATATTTGAGTATTCATACAATTTCCAATGCAATGATCCCCATGATATAAGTTCAGATAAAGTATTGTTCTATTCTGCAACCTTAAAGAAACCTTACATTTCGAATAACTTAAGAAAAGTTTTCAAATTAGAATTTTCGTAGTCAATTGTTTACAATCGAGTATCGTAAATCCTTTTTAAAAAATGGTCTGACATCTTTACGACGAAAATATCCCTCGAAATGAATGTTTATGCGAGATTTTGCCGTTTTTTGCATGTTACGAAATTCGTAAATTTTATATAAGTTACGAAGCTTTTAAAGTTTAATTTTTATAGTTAATTATATTTATGCAACTATCATAACTAATATTTTAAACCTGGTCTGACGTCTTTATAGTAAAAATATTCTTTTTAGTACACGCTTAAGCAAAATTCTGGCATGTTCTTCCTTTCTAACAAAAATCGTAAATTTCGAATAATATACAAAGTTTTTAAATGAGAATGTTACAAATCAATAGAGTTCTTGCCAGTGTGATAAGAGATATTTTAAAACTGCTCTGACCTCTTTGCAATCTTTATTATTATTATTATTATTATTATTATTATTATTATCATTAAGATATCGTGCATACTGATTAACACACGGACACCATGTCAATTTTGTGATTTTTCGGATTCCTTAGACCGCAAACCGTGTGAAATACTCAAAAAACAGAGATCTAAAATTTTCACCATTACCTAAGTTCTCCATATACCTATAGTATGATGAGACACTAAATATAGTATATACAGTCGGTAATTAAAGTATCAGAACATTAGCAAAAATTCCTATATAAAAAAAGTAGAGTTAATACTATTTTATTAAATAAATCCTTGTCGAATCCTGTTCTTAGTCAGTCTAAGAACATGATTCGACAAGGATTTATTTATCAAAACAGTTTTAACTCTATTTTTTATATATAGGAATTTTTGCTAGTGTTCGGATACTTTTGTTACCGACTGTACTGCATTGCTTTGCTAATATATGCTCGTTATAAAAAATGATATGTGAATAACTTAACAGTCTTTTCCGCAGACGTATAAAATTATTTGCTCATCATGTCTTATTGGGACTAATTATATAACGTTCATTAATTGTTTTAGTGAAAGAGAAAAAAAAATGTTTAGAATTTTATTACAGAATAAATATATCGTTATTTAAAAGTGGCTACTTAAAGTTTATATTCTTTTACAGAAACGCAGAATTTCGAATACATTACCGTACATTGTACAGAAATTCGAACTTGAAGAAATATACTCAGTAACCATTTTTGACAATTTACTGAATTATATGATATTGAAAACTGGCTACTTAAAGTTTATATTCTTTTACAGAAAAGCAGAAGTTCGAATGCATTACCGTACATTGTACAGAAATTCGAACTTGAAGAAATATACTCAGTAAGTATTTTTCACACTTTACTGAATTATATGATGACTGAAAATTTTTTAAGCACCTGAAAACTACTAAATGTTCTCTAAAGTGGAGAAGAGGCCTTTCAGATTTTTTTTTTTTTTTTTTTTTTTTATGTGTATACTTTTTTATGTTTAATTTTTAATTTTATAAATTTTTAATAAAATGTATAATTATGTAGTTTAGTATTTAAAAGTAAAATTACATTTAAATATTTAAGAATAAGAAGATGTTGCATTAGTTTTACAAATAACCTTGATAATTAAATAAAAATTTCAAGATGAGACTTAAAACAATTTTTCTTAATATTTGTAAAACATTATTCTTAATTTCCGTAAATATGTACAGAACCAATGTGAAAAAATTATAAGTCGATTTAATAATTAAAAAAATAACTGTAAAAAATACAATTTGCATAAAATGATTTACAATAAATTTTATGTTTAGAGAAAATCTAAATAATCTAAAAAAAAAATGTATATAGAAATATATATTTATTTATTTCTCTCTCTAAAACCTATACCTCAGTTAGAAAGAAAATCGAGGAAATATGTTAAACATATTTTCCTGAGCTTGCAAAAGAACCTCGCGAGCAAAGGATTTTAATATTTATGTTTTTAGCAATTTATTTGATAAACTGCAGTTATGATTAGAGATTTGTAGGCAAACTAAGGCAAAAATTTTGTTTATGTTTCCTTTGGCTGACAAAATATTCGAGAAACAGTAAAATAAATAACAATAATAGCGCAAAAGAAAACAGTTTATAATGTTATAAGTGCAGATAAATGTTTAAATCTACATTTTTAACACTTACCTACATTTGTTGTGTTGGCATTGTTGAATTAAAAATATCTTATGACTTCAAACAATTCTTATAGTTTGAAATATAATGCATTATAATGAACATGTTAAAACAAAATAATATTTTCATTAAAAAGTATGTTTAAAATAAATCATTCATTAATAGCTATACCAATATAAATTTGTCAATAAAATCTTATAAATATTACTTCCGTAAGCTAAAAATATATAAATGTGAAGATGCTTGCATTAATTTGAATTATATCGGTAATTTCTAATTTTTTTTCTACCTATTTCCCATTTAATACAGCAATCTGCGAAATCACAACGAAATTATCAAAATATAGCTTCTAAAATGTGTTACATAGAAAAAACATTCTTTTAAGCAACATATTAAATACAAATTTTAATAAAATCCGTGACCATTTTGAGACAATATATTTTCTTGTTAAAAACGCTTTAAAAATTTGCAGAATTTGCAGAAGTATAGTTATCTAGACGATTTACAAAAAGTTACTCAATGAATTAATCGATTCGAAAAAAAAAAAAAAAAAATGTTAAATTGCCACAATTTTTCAAAGAGTGGGAACGATTATACAATTTGTATAAAGATTTGCATATCTTCTTTTGCAATTTGAAGAGAACTCTTACACTCATTATGTATTAAATATTAATAACATCGAAATGTAGCAGATAAAACATTTCTGTAGATAAGATTTTTATTTTTTATTTTTTTCCGTTATGGGGAACTGTTACCTGGTTAGTAGAGCGCCGAGCTCGTTATTGAAAGATTGTGGCTTCTATACTCGAGCCAGTGGAAGACCATCGTGTACAATGTACACGATGGTCCAAAATGGCCGGTGCCCGTAAAATCCGTCGTGGCAGCAATGACCCCAGATATTCCCCTAGCTATTTCTGAAGACGAGAATCATCTCTCCTTCAACGCGAAAAGTTGTGATGTTAATTATCCGGGCCACCCATAACAGAAATTCCAAGACTGCCGCCAGCTGCCCACTGCGTAGGTCATATGCATAAAAATCTACTCATACTCAAACTTGTTGTCCCCCTAGTATTACAACTAAATGTCAAAGCAAACAGGTACGCCAGTTAGCCCAAAAATGAATTTTAATTGCCTGTGCAGGAGTTTAAATCTACTGCAAAATAAAAAAGAAAAGAAAAGAAAGAAAGAAATCATGAAAAAAATAATAATCACTCAGACATATTTTATAGAGATTGAATTTTAGTAAGTCTTTACGTTTCAGTCACTCTAGAGTTGTGGAATGAGAAATCGGGGACTGCCTCGGAATTATCCCTAAGGGTGATCCGAAGGTATGCCGTCACAATTCTGGAGAGTTTCAAATTTTACAGAGAGATATACTGTTAGAAAAAGGTTTGAAAATAAGACTGTAAAACTTGTACAGTCGGTAACAAAAGTGTCCGAACACTAGCAAAAATTCCTATGTAAAAAAAGTACACTTCATACGGTTTTGTTAAATAAATCCTTATCGAATCATGTTCTTACACTGACTAAGAACAGGATTCGACAAGGATTTATTTATCAAAACCGTATGAAGTGTATTTTTTTTGCGTAGGAATTTTCGCTAATGTTCGGACACTTTTGTTACCGACTGTAGGAATAAAATAAAAAGATTTGGCATGTTGAGAAGAAACATGATGCCTAAATCGTAACTACAGAAGCCATCATGTAACCCAACATTAGCTAATGTAGACTTAATGTGGCTCCTTCACTAGCGTTGCTATCGTCGACGAGATATTAAAGTAGACTCCGGACTAGTAAACTTTTTGCTTTCGAACATCACATCCCCACCAAACCACCAATTCATTCGCCAAACAGACTTTTCTACCGCCAAACCGACATTCCACTTCCACCAAAGCAAGTCTCCTCCACATTTGTTATCGCTGTTTTATATTTCGATTGGGGATAAATTAAACACAAACCATTAACTACACCAGCTGAAAAAAAAAAAATAGTAATCTAATCATTGTTATTCAATGAAAGCTGTTCTGTTTGACTTTTTCTTTGGAGTTTTGGGGGTGAGAGAAACAAACAATTTAAAATATGCAAAATCTCAAGAACCAGTTGCCAAGGAAACGATTATCGTCAAATGAAGGAGCAAAAACCAATATAGCCCTTTCCGATCCAGGCCTTACGATCGTGCGGGTTAGACATCCACGACATCCACTTACATTTTTGCATCTGAAACAGTCGTATGTAACAGAATCAGGAAATGAACGATCTAGCTAATTAGCAGAAAGTGTAAAGTACAATTTTCAATCAACAAATGTCGGTTATAATTCTTTTTTTTTTTTTTTTTTTTTTTTTCAGTTTGCAAAGTAAGATTAATGAAATGTTTTAAGATAAAATTGTTGGGATATGGAATTCGTACTCTACTAGTATATTTGCTCGATGGCTGCTATTACGGCAAGCAGCTTCAGTTGACAACAGTTAACTTCATTTACTTGGCTTGCTGATACGCTATATGTCAACTCCTCTTATATTATCCCTCCAAGCTCTAAAGAAGGAAATTTTATATATTGTTATATATTAAGAAAATAATTAGAAAATTTAAAAAATCATAATAACTGTGTAATTTGCTATATATCATGACATATAAAGAGAAATAATGTATGCAAGGAACAATAATCAAAATAATCAAATTATATAATTGTTATGAGTTTAAAAAAAAGGATTAAAATGGGAAAATCTGATACAGACATGTTTTTCGTTTGAAAAAAATATTTACTCATCTACTATATATATATTTTAAAAAGAATTACACTTATTTTCTACATTGTAAGTATCGTTTTAGAAAAAAGTAGATTTAATGTTACAATATAACTTTAATATAAATAAACATTACTATGTCTCAATGCTGAATAAATTTAAATCAACATTTAAAATAAGAGATTTATTTACATAAAGCACGATGTAAAAAACATATCATGACTAGAATTACGTCTGTAAAGCAGCCTTTATCATTTTCTAAACTACACAGACACAATAGGTACATTTTAGTAATAGAGATATTAGACGAAAATTGAATATTCGGAAGGTACCACTTTAGTTTCATTCAAGGTTGAAGAATGTTGCTTTTCAAAGGCACCTTCTCGGAAAATTTACAATGATAGTTTATTGAATTTCACTAATGGCGCAATTTCACACGAACACTTTTCACGCACCTTTCATTCCAGATAGCTTTTCACCAACGTCTGAAGACTGAAATCCTAATAAGTTGCAAAAGTTGAGTCAAAGATAGTCTTAAAAACTGGTTTTACAGAGTTCAGTACATATCAAGGCACTCTTACTTACCACTCTTACCACTCTTTTCTAGATGCGTATAAAGAGTTTTTATTAGTTTAATAACCCGTTAGTAGTCGCATATCGGTCTTTTTGCCACCCATCGCTTATAAATTCCTCCTGCAGATCACCCCTTAAAAATAAAGTGGAAAAACTCTGATTACCTGATCTTGGGTGGATGTCCTCTAACATAGTATGTTTTCAAGTCATTCCTGCTATTTTTTTGAGCAGTTAAAAACATTTTACTTCTCAAATCTGTCTATTTGACCGCGACGCGACCACTAACGTTGATTTATTTCTTTCCTCATTTCCGGTTTTTCAGACAGGTTAGAGTTTTGCGGGAAAAACTTCGCGTGAATTAAAGGCACTTCATCTTTCTCTACTGGCTTTCTTTCGGCTTTTCCCTAACACTAAATAGAGGCGGCAAAAAGACCGACACGCGACTACCAACGTTATAAAAAATGACGCGACTACTCTCGGGTTAAAGCGTATTAAAGAGTCGTATTAAAGAGCATAGGAGAAAACATTGCTCATAGAAACAACTTTTCATGAGTAGCCAAAACACAATTGTTCATACTTTCAACTCCTATTACAATGGGTTTTGAAACAATTTGAGCCAGCAAAATTTGTTGAAATTAACAATTGGCTCAAATATTGCGCGAAACGTTGTCGTGTGTAATATTGCCATTCGGATAACTTTGACGACAACTTCTCAAAAAATTTGTTAAAAATAGTAAATCAGTGTTGCAAAAATTCGGAAACTCTACCTGTATTAGGAGCTGAATTCTGGAAATTTTTTGATGAATCAATCGGTTCCTGGACTAGAATTATATCGAAAGATCACCATCCTGTTACTGTAAAAGGAAAAGAACTACTGCCTGATAATTTTTTTAATCTTGTGAAAATGATAGGAATTTTTGCTAGTGTTCGGATATTTTTGTTACCGACTATACTTCCTTAGTGATTAAAATTTGACAATTTTATAATTAAATTTAGAAAATAAATAAATGTGTTTTAAAAAACGAAAAAAAAAAAAAAAAAAAAAAAAAAAAATGAATTCGTATTATCATTATCTTAGAAAACGCTTCTGACAAAAATATATTGATGTTCTGTTTTATTGATGTAAACAATTTTAAAAATTTGTCTTAAAGCTTTAACATTCTGTTTTGCTTTACTAGAAACGTTATAAAAACTGCTGCTTTTTGCAAAAATTTCTGAGGTTCCGCAAATATTAAATTGTCTGGAAAAATACGGCTTTAGCAGAAACGTGCAATAAAAAAAAATATATATATATTCATTATTATTATTTATTTATTTATTTATTTATTTATTTATTTATTTATTATTTATTTTTTCTTTTTGCTGACATATCGCAAAATGTGGTCAATTTTCTGAAAAAAAATTGATACGTTGAATTACAGTTCCTTTTGGAATTTCGTTTGCATTACAAAGAAGAGAAAATAAGAACACGTATCTGATAGATCATTTATTATTCGATAGATTCGAATAAATAATAATTTTGCTCAAAAAATTAAAATGAAACTTTTTTTTTCTTTTACTTTCTTCTACATATATAAGTAGGAGAGAGCACTGAATCGATGAAAATTTCAGAATTGTGGTTTTCGGTGAATTTACACGTTTTGAGATGTCAGGAAAAAAGTTTGGCCATTTTTATGAAATGTCTGTTTGTATGTTTGTCTGTGTGTAAGTATAAAAGTTTTGTACACGCTGTATTTCCGGAAGCAACGGACAAAATTTAACCAAACGTGATAATTTGCTGGACCTCCACGTAACCATTTATCACCGTGTTGCATTTTTGAAATATACCAAAAAGTCAAAGTTATTTATATATCAAGAATTTGAAAGCTGGTTTTATTGACTCTTGATTCTTGGAAAACGTTTAAAAATTTCCAACAGATGGCGGTATTATGTGATATTTTCACCTGAAAGTTTAATTTATAAAGGGGAAAAAAAAAAAAAAAATCAGATGTAAACTTTCTGAACATAAACAGTTTATATAAACACAATTTGTGAGAGATAAAACACGTTATGAGCCAAATTTGTTATGACAAAATTAAGAGATTTTTTAAATTTTGAATTAAACTGAAAATTTGAATACTTTTTACGTCATTTTTCCCGTTGTTTTAGACATCCGACAAACACTTTTTTCGTCAATAAATGTTTTATATATTTATTTATTTGATTATTGTTTATATGCTTCAGTTAACATATACAAATATATTTATAAACATTTTTTAAAATGAGATTTTGAGATGTAAACGATTAAACTATGATTTCATCTGAAGATCAATCGCTCAATGTGACATCTCAATTTTTCTTGATTTTGAATATGGCAATATATAAAAAACTTACGCATAAATGTACTCAATGAAAATTATTTTAAACTTTTCAATATGAAACAATAATAATAATAAAAAAAAAAAAAAATTAACGGTCAGCTAGGAAAAATCTATATTAATAAAATCAGAGTTTTGTCTGTAAATTTGTCGGAATCGAAAAAATTTGCGATATCTTCACGTTTTACACCCCCTGAAAGCCGAAAATGACTTCAGAAAATTTTGCCTGTTTGTGTGTGTGTGTGTGTGTCATTGTGTCCGAATGTCGCTTTCTTTGTCCGGGCATCACTTGAGAACGGCTGGACGGAATTCAACGGCGCTTGGCAGGAATTTAGGTCTTCACCCAACTTAAAATTATATCTATCAACTTTTCAGAAATTCTCCCCCGTTCCCCCCTAGGGGGTAAAAGACTAAAACACGTTTGTCCGGGCATCACTCGAGAAAGGCTGGACGGAATTCAACGTCGCTTGGCAGAAACTTAGGTCTTCACCCAACTTGAAATTATATCTATAGAAATTTTCAAAATTATGATTAGTGTTTAAATTGTGGGTAAAAAACGCCTGCGCATGCGCCAAAAATATTTTTTCACTAAAATGCTTTGAATGGAAAAATAAAATATAAAAATAATTTTTTAAGTTAAAGACTTTTGTATTCGCGTGATTCGCACTACAAATTATGAAAAGATTGAAATGAAGTGTTGCCATCTAATTTTCATACTTTAGTTAATTTTAAAAAATCTAATTGTCGTATCGAAAAACTGTTTACACCCCAGGATTCAGAAAAATCACCTCTTTCATTTGGTACTGAATTTGTAACAATAAGTCTGATATTTCTAATTTATTTTTCATTTTATCCGTTTTTCCGTTGCCACTTAAATTTCATACTTTAGTTATTTTTTAAAAATCTAATTGTCGCATCGAAAAACTGTTTGAACCCCTGGATTCAGCAAAATAGCCCCTTTCATTCGGTATCAAATTTATAAATATAGGTCTGATATTTCTAATTTATTTTACCCTTTTTCCGTTTTCAAACCAGATTCGATATGGAACAACTTTAGTATTGGATCCCTTTGGCAAAATTTGAAATTCGGAACCGAAGTAGCTCGGACGTTTCTCGCCAAGATCTTTAATTGCACAATTGAGATAGCCAATTCAGTTCATCGCAGAAATGGTTAAAATATTTAAAGTCACCAAAGGGTTCCCATACTAAAGCTGTGCGTTTTGTATTTATTTATTTATAATATTTTCTATTAAAGACTTCTATGGTCACGAAATTTGGTGCGTAAATTGTTTGTTTGCATCCGGCACTTATTGTAACTGTATTTCACGAAATTCGAAATCCCCCCCCCACACACACACACCTTCTCGGAGTCGAAGGGCAATAAACGGTATAACTTTAGTATAACCCCACAGCTGAATTTGCCGATTTTTCTTTGGCGCCGTTTTGAAGGATAACTATGTCGTTCTGGACTGTTTGCGATATAATATGCAGCCTAATATGTTGTTTATTTTGGATTTTTGATCTTATGATTTAGATTATGATTTTATCATTTATCATATATGATTTATGATTTAGCCATAAGCGCCAACAAAAAAAATCGCCAAATATCGTTGTGGGGTTATACTGAAGTTGTTCCCAATAAACATGTGTAAAAACATGTTTTTCCGTTTGAATTCGCTTTGAATTATCTTAGAATGGCGAATTTTTGTGCGCGGATATTGATTAAGTGTACGCATTATGTACATTTGTGGGATTTTGCAAAACTTTGAACTCATCCGCTGAGGAAGGGGAAGTAAGAAGTGTGTTCCGAAGGCAGTGGGGACCCAGACTGGATATTGATTAAGTGTAAGCATTATGTACATTAGTGTGATTTTGCTAAACTTCGAACTCACCGCTGAGGAAGGGGAAGTAAAAAGTGAGTAAGTTGTGCCGAAGACAGTGCGGAGACCCAGAGTCCTTAATTTGCGAGCGAGAAAACCTCTACCAATCACAGCGAGAACTTAGGTTATTAATAATGATATGGTATTTTGAGACTTCATTTAAATTTAATGTCCAGCGAAGCGGGCAAAGCCTGCTAGTATTTTTATATGTAAAAGCATTGCTTCCTCCTTTTTTGGGTACAAATTTTTGATATCGGTACCTTTGAAAGGAATTTACTGATACTTTCAAAGTGAATGGCTGAACCGTAGATCTAAGATAAATTAAAGATAATGTATCGATTTTTTTTTATTATTATTAAAAATTAATTTAAAAAAAGAAAAATATTTCCTCAGATGTTGGTACAAAATCGACTTTCTTTGGACATTTAGTGCTCTACTTTTCTATAATGAAATTCATCATGGAAAATAATTTTATTAAATAACTAGCAGGCTTCGCCCGCTTTGCAGGCATTACATTTAAATGAGTTCTCAAAAATCCATATCATTACAAATAAAATAAAAAATAAAATAAAATAAAAAAATAAGAAAAAAAAAAAACACTGAAATCAGTCGAAACCTAAGTCAAAATTACCGCTGTGTTCAGTAGAGGTTTTCCCTTACGCAACGTAAGTTTTCCGGCATTCGGCAGCAACTTACCTGCTTTTTTCTTCCCCTTCCCCAGCGGGAAAGTTTTAAGTTTTGCGAAATCCCACCAAAGTGCATAATGCATACACTTAATCAGCACCCAGACACCGAAATTAACAATTCTAAGATAATTTAAAGCAAATTCAAACGTGAAAACTTTTTTTTTTTCCTCCGCCCGCCCCAAGGCGTGAACGTAATATCGCAGAATAATTTAAGAGAGTGTGATGGCTACACAAAACCAACCGACACATGAAAAAATCGCTTTCCTGAGATAATTTGGATCTGAATGGAGCTTAAGTCAAAAAACTTGTTTTTGCCCCTACCAGCTTTTAAAGTGTGGGAAGGGGGTTTAATATGGAAAAATCTCTTTATACTACCTTTTGGATACGTATAACCAGCCCACACATCCAAAACCTCCTTTCTAAGATATTAAAGAGCAAATTTAAGCTTAAAAGATGTCCTCCACCCCCCACAACTTTGATGTAGAAAGTAATTTCGCAATTTTTTTTTATACTGTGAGTATTGGGTACTCATATAGCCAATCGACACACATCAAAAATCGCTTTCTCGATATAACATGCAGCAGAGTTACCCTTGAAAACGTGTTTTTTTCCTTCCCCCAAACTTTAGAGGGGCAAGGGCAAATTTCACAAAATCTCTTTATAGTGCGTGTTGGGTATGCATAACCAGTCCACACATAAAAAAAATCTTACTGGGATAATTTGGAACAAAGTTACGCTTGAGAACGTATTTATTGCCGCCCAGCCCAAATGAGGGTAAGGGGTAAGAATTCCTTAAAATCCCGTTACAATAGGTGTAGGATACATATAGATAATTTACTTACTAAATTTTGTGAGAGTAGATCCCATAGTTTTCCCAAAACAACTTTAGCACTAAAAGAAGGGTTTTGAATTCGCCTCCTCGTAACTACCCTCCCCACCCCCCACCCCAAAAATAAAAAATCACATAAAAAGAAAAAGAAAAGGAAATATATAGAAATATTTTAAGTAGACACATGGCTGATTTCAATATCTTTGTATCATTTTTCGTTGAACTCTACTAAAAAATGAGGAATTTGCGAATTTTTCCCCCGAGAAACAATTTTGGCCCCTCCCACCATTAAGAATAAAAAATGAATCGCATCATTAATTCGAAAATCGCACGTAATATTTTATTTGTACTCAAGTATGCCCCCCACCCCAAAAAGAAAAAATCACATAAAAAGAAAAAGGAAAGGGGTTAGAAATATTTTAAGTAGACACATGGCTGATTTCAATGTCTTTGTATCATTTTTCGTTGAACTCTACTAAAAAATGAGGAATTTGCGAAATTTTCCCCCGAGAAACAATTTTGGCCCCTCCCACCATTAAGAATAAAAAATGAATCGCATCATTAATTCGAAAATCGCACGTAATATTTTATTTGTACTCAAGTATAGTTTCCTCGTGTGCAATTTTTTCAACGTGAAGTGATTTGGGGGCGAGTACAGACATTTTTTGTATCCCGCTCCCCAGAGGGTAAGGGAGGTGATTTCGATTAATCCCGTTACTTTTGGTGTTGGATACATGTAAACAAACCAAGTACCAAAATTAGTGACCACAGCTCCAATAAATTTCCAAGGATATAACCCCCCCCCCTCCAAAAAAAAAAAAAAAAAAATCCAAAAATCACAAAAATCCAAAAAATTGAATTTGAAAATGTTTTTGAAAATATCCTAAAGAAGATGCACGACTGTTTTCAACATTTTTATTCCATTATTGGTAGAGTTCTAATCAAAAATTCGGAATTTGTGAAATTTCCCGACAAAAATCGATTTCCCCTTCTTTCTGCTTAAACATGGAAAATTCCTAATCCACAGATATTGTTTTATTTGTACTTGAATCTAGTTTTTCCATGCACAATTTCTTAACATCTGGAAGTAATTTTGAGCCAAGTTATGCTTACAAGCGTGTTTTTGCCATCTGACCCCCTGTAGAGGAGAAACGGGGGAGAATTTTTTTAAAGTTGATAGATAGAACTTTAAATTGAGTAAGGATCGAAATTCTAGTTAAGTGTCGTTGAATTCCATCCAGCCGTTCTCACCTGATACCCGAACAAAAAAAGCGTTACAGACATACAGGCACAACGATACACGCACATACAGAAAATTTTCTGAAGTCATTTTTGGCTTTCACGATGTGTGAAACTTTAAGGTGTCACGTAGTTTTTTGATTCTGAGAAATTTACAGACAAAAGTCTGATTTTATTAGTATAGATAATGTGAACTGACAAGGAAACATTCAAAAGGTGTCATCTTCAAAAAGTATTGAAAAAAAAAATATATGTGATTCTACTCTTCATAAAACACCAGAAAACGAGAAAATTATCGGCTGAAATTAATTACAGCGACCACAAAAAATTATCAAAATTACGCATATTTGGCAATTTAGCGCTGTTAGGCGATGCGTTTGCTAGCACCGAGATTGCCGTGTACTAACAGAACCGTGTGTTGCTTTTCCGCCAAGTACTCAAAATCAATCGCCTAGCAGTGTGCAATCGCCAAATATGCTTAATTTTGATAATTTTTTGTGGTCGCTGTAATTAATTTCAGTCGATATTTTTTTCATTTTCTGGTGTTTTATGAAGAGTAGAATCACATATATATTTTTTCAATACTTTTTGAAGATGACACCTTGGGCGCATTCGAAAGTATTTCCCGGTTACTTCCCGAGTTGGGAAATGACGTCACGCGGGAAGTTCGGGAAATTAGAACTACCATATAGGAGCCTTACGAAAAATGACCGAGATATAACTACTTCCGTACACATCTCATTTTCCCGGGAAACAAATATATAAACAAACTTGGCTCCTATATGGTAGTTCTAATTTCCCGAACTTCCCGCGTGACGTCATTTCCCAGCTAGGGAAGTGACCGGGAAATACTTTCGAATGCGCCCCTTTAGAATGTTTCCTAGTGAGTGAATTTGTACAGAAGAAATTTTGTCATTACTACAACATACTAGGTTAATTTTATTTTCTTCTCACATATTACTTAAAATTTCTCTGAATAGTAAAAGAAATACGCAGTCTTAAAATAAATAAAAGAGTACACGAGTGATACGTATGTTACGATCCATAGTTTTAAGGGATTGCTTCGGGAATATTCGTTGCATTGACAGTTTTGTTGAACTATGTGGGGGATTTTCGTTGAAATGACAATTTCATTTGACTGGGTCAAAAATGTTAGTTGAATATACAACTTTATTGGATTGTGCAAGAATATTAGTTAAATAATGTCATCGACCAGAATCGACTAGAACTAACCTGTTTCTAAAAGCACTATTTTCTTCGTGATAGAAATTTGACATTTTAGTAATCAAATTTAAAAAATAAATTCTTTGAAATCGTTGTCAAATATATTTGTTTAAAAATAAATAAATAAAAAATAAAAAATAAATAAAAAATAAAAAGCAAGAAACTATTTAAATCCGTATCACTATTACTTTAAAAGAAAACTTTTGGCAAAAAATGTATTAATGTTCTATTTTATATGAATAAACATTTTTCAAAATTTGTCGTAAAAGTTTCTTTTTCTGTTTTGTTTTATGAGGCACATAAAAGAACCTGCTGTTTTTTGCAAAATAATTCTGAGATTTTTCAAATATCAAATAGTCTGAAAGAATACGACACGACTTTAAGGGAATCATTAAAAAAAAAAAAAAAAAAAAAATTGTCATTATTATTATTATTATTATTATTATTGTTATTGTGTTGTTATTGTTATTATTATTATTGTTATTGTGTTGTTATTATTATTATTATTATTTTTTATTTTATTTTATTTTATTTTATTTTTTTTCGGCTACCAAATAGGAAAGCTCTAAATTTTTTCCTGCTATGTTAAAAATTTTAATGCGAGAAATTCCAATTCCTTTTGGAATTTCGTTTGCGTTGCAAAGAAAAGAAAATAAGAAGATGGAAGCGACAAATAATTTATTGTTGGATAGATTTGTGTAATAAATGATTTTGTTGAAAAAAGAATAAAATGATATTTTATTTATTTATTATTATTATTTTTTTTTTTAAACTTTTTTCTGTACATACAAAGAGAAAATATTTCATTCTTGAAAATTTTCGATTTCCTGTTTTCGATTTATTCGAACGTTTTGAAATGTCTTGAACACGATTTGACGTTTTTAGAAAATGTCTGTCTGTCTCTGTCTCTGTGTGAGCGTATAAGAAAATTCGTGTACGCTGTAACTCCCGAAGTAATAGACGAAATTTAAGCAAAATACATATTTTGTTGAAATTTTACTTAAATTAATAATTATTACATTCGGTGAACAATCGCTCAACAGGTAACGCTACCTACTAGAATTATACGACAAAATTTTGTATAAATGTACACAATGAAAATTATTTTAAACCTTTCAATATGAAATTATATATATACACTGCTCGACATTGAAAATGCAACACCAAGAAGGAATGATAATAACGGAATGAAATTTGTTGGACACATACATTATAGTAGGGAGAACAATTGATTAAAATTTCAGGAAATTTGGAGTAATATGTACTGAGAAAACAGTACTTAAAGCAGCGACCTCTGTGAGCAATAACAGCACATATCTGCCTAGGCATTGAATCGAACAGCGATTGGATGACATGTGCGGGTAGAGCACTTCATGAAGTTTTAACACGATGCCACAATTCATCGATCGAAGTTACTGGTGAGTGGTGGGGGGAGGGGGCTGTCGCTTTTCAACGATTAAACAGTCATTTTCACTGGTGCGAGATCAGGAGAACGCGCTAGCCAGAGCAACAGTCGAACACATTCGGCATCAATGAAGGTCCAGACAATATGGACAACTTGCGGTCGTGCATTGTCCCGCTTAAATGTTTCGCTGCGGAGGCCTTGAACATAGGGCAGAGCTATGGGTCTTAACTCGTCAGAAATGTAATGGCTGGTATTCAGAGTTGCGGGAATGGAAACAAGAGGTGACCGGGACGTGAACCCAATGGTACAACATACCATCAATCCTGGTGGTGACTCAGTATGCGGCTACCAAAATTCTGATTACCCTCAAAACTGCATCACTGATATGGGCGCCATTAATGTGTAATCAACGATGAACCTGGACGCAGGAATGGAGTGAAGTCACTTTTCAGATAAATCACAATCCTTTTTACAGCATCAAGATTGCCTTATCCGTATTTAGCGGCATTAAGAATAATGCACATTGCCAGCTGGAATTCGACATCATTATACTGTCCATCATTTGCAATGATGTTATGGGTTCCCATTGGATTGGATACACGTCTCGATTGCTTTATGTTCATATTCCTGGCACTCTGAACAGCGGCCATTAAATTTCTGATGAGTTAAGGCCCGCCTCTCTCTCTGCCCTGTATTCGAAGCCTCCGTAGCGCAAATTTTAAGCAAGATAATGCACGACCGCAAGTTGTTTGTATTGTCCGGAACTTCTTTGTCACAGAATGTGTTCGATTGTTGCTCTAGCCAGCGCGTTTTTCTGATCTCGCCCCAGTGAAAATGACTGTTTAATCGTTGAAAAGCGACTGGCCCCCCACCACTCACCAGTAACTTCGATCAATGAATTGTGGCATCGTGTTGAAGCTTCATGAAGTGCTCTACCCGTACATGACATCCAATCGTTGTTCGATTCAATGCCTAGGCAGATATGTGCTGTTATTTCTCACAGAGGTCGCTGCTTTATGTACTGTTTTCTCAGTACATATTACTCCAAATTTCCTGAAATTTTAATCAATTGTTCTTCCTACGTGTATGTGTCCAACAAATTTCATTCCGTTATTATCATTCCTTCTTGGTGTTGCATTTTCAATGTCGAGCAGTGTATATGATTGTATCAGTCATCTTGGAAATGGGCATGCTTAACTTCTGTGGGTCTAAATTTTCGGTATGGATATCTTTGAAAAGAACTCATTTATACCTTCAAAATACAGGTGTTAAATAATTTGCACATAATGTCATATAGGGGGTCATTTTCTGAAATACATGATATTATTTAAAAGAGAATGAACCTCATAAACAGGGTGGTCTGAAAAACATGATAGAAATTAAGTGATCGTTGTATTGAAAAAAAAAAAAAATTCTAAAATTTTATGTTTCAAATTTGAAACTTCTGTAATTAAAAAATTCTTTTTAAATAGTTATTTTGTGGAGTTTGCGTTCCTGCAAACTCCATCTTAACTTACTTAATTAGATTACTAAGAGAACACAAGACTTTAAATAACAATAACTAAAGTTTATTTGAGCAGATTAATGGGAGGGCGGCCTGGTACTAAAGCTTAGCTCAGTCAACGTTTTACTTAATCAAAATATATGAATCAACAATTTAAGTAGATAATCTTAAATATCTCACCACAGCAGATAGTCGAAGGTGTAGAGACGATTGCACTCGTACTTCACTAATACGGCTTCACTATGGGTCGGAAGATTCCCTTCGGACCCAACTCGAACTTCCCGAAAACTAGTAGACACTCACCAACACTCAACACTACTTAACTTCACGCCACTAAATCTCCTCTACTCTACTTTCGATATTCACCAAAATAAGAATCATCACATTCGCTATAAGATCCTCCAACATCCACTATACGATCCTCCAACATCCACACCATCTACTAAAACCATCTCCATTTTTATACTTCTTCCTACACCCTCCTTTCAGTACATTTCAATCCGTACTTTTAAAAATCACTTCTAATTTAACTAATATTCAAAATCTAAGTCTTTTAATGCAGCACCTTGCCGACACAAAACTATCTCGACTTAAACCGTCACCGAGCCACTGGCGACGGAGTGATTTTAACCGTCCCCACTTCCTACTTTGCTGGATCCAGCTTAATTAAAACAACTGTGGTGACGTTCTGGCGTCTCAACCTCACAATTTTAATTATAAAATCTGGATATATACATATATATGCTTGTAAAAAAAAAAAAAAAAAAAAAAAAACATCACATTACGACGTACAAATAAATTCAGAAAAAAAAATGGAAATGAGGCAAAGAAATTGTCTGTATAATAAATTTATTTAATTAATGTTTTAAGGTTACATGTTACGACGCACAATTGCCTTATTATCTTTTACGGGATTTTGTTTCATAATTGTACTTGGTCAGACAAATCAGCAACAGTTAATGCTGGATGTAAATAAAACTCTTTTTGTCTTCTATTCATGTCAATATATCAACGATAGGAAAAAGATTTTGTGCTTTTTGCAAAGCAGAGACAGCGAAGGCTTGAAAATGACGTTGACTTTTTGCAAAACACCTCTTTGAATATTGTTTACAAGAATTGGTATAATCACCAATCTGGCATATACTGTCGGTAACAAAGGTGTCCGAAAACTACCAAAAATTCCTGTGTAAAAAAAGTACACTTCATACGGTTTTGTTAAATAAATCCTTGCCGAATCCTGTTCTTAATCAGTGTAAGAACATTATTCAATAAGGATTTATTTAACAAAACCGTATGAAGTGCACTTTTTTACATAGGAATTTTCGCTAGTGTTCGGACACTTTTGTTACCGACTGTACATTTCCTGTCAACCTGCTAGAACAAACAACGCTGAAAATCCCTACTAGGAATAAATTTAATTATACATGTCCAATGTGTCTACGCCACACACACACACACAAAAAAAAAAAAAAAAAAAAAAAAAGAAAAAAATCCTTGTTTTCAATTTTTTTCTTTTTTTAACAGAATTCCCTCGCCACTTGCACCTTAACAGAATAGGCTTAATGATGGTAAGCAGAAGGACTAATGAGCATTTGGGACCAAACTCTAGATGGTGTTGACACAATATATCTGCAGCAGGTGAGTTGACCATGTCGTCTATTCCATAAAGAAGCCGGCCCTTCATTTGAAGAAATGTTTAACACGTTGAGCGCCACGCAATTTCTTAAAATGCATTAAAATTTCATAATGATTCCTCCTGTAATATATAAAAATTAAGCAAATTTTTAATAAATTTTCAATCATTAAATATAATATTTTTAGTTTTATATCCTATTTTATATCCGCCACCGATGGTTGACGCGACTTTATATCATATTTGACACTGTCAGCCATCTCAACGTTTTGATTTTTTATTGGTACTGCTCTTACTTTCGGAGCAAAACTTTCACTGAAATGTTCGAAGTATAACATGTTATGCACACTCCTAAAGTTTCAAAATGATTCCTTCAGTACTTAGAGATATATGACAAAATGTCTAGAATCTAGAATGGCTGATATGGCGCTGAACGTGTTAACTCTCTGGCCTTCAGCTAAATGGTGTTATATTCGTTATCTGGTTCCTGCTTGGAGTTCATCATCCATTTTAAGCATTAGCTTTCCGTCTAATTAACATTAACGTTAGAAGAATGACCATAAAGACTAAATTAAGAAAAGTTAAACCAACAGAATTTCCCTCGACATTACACCAGGCATATTTCCAGCAAATTTACATGTCCACTTGTGACTCAATTAACTAGTAATTTGCTATTCATTAACAATATTAAAAGTGACATTTTCCAACAGAATAATGCTCGCTTCATACCCCTGCTGTCACCCAACGTGATGCTAAGATGTTCATCTAGCTTGGAATTTTATCAGACTAGAATGTATCTTGAATGACTAGCGGAAAAATAAAATGAAAGAAATCTTTAAAAGTATTCTACAAAAGAAGTTTATAACTCAGATGAAGTTTGGCTGTTTTACCAACTACTTCCCGATCGTACACTGGCCCTCAGACGTGAAAAGGGAAAAAACCAAAACAGAGACTGACTGTCTTTCAGTGTACAAATGTCACAGGCGCGTAAAATCTAAGCTCTTGTTGCCGGTAAATCATTAAAGTCAAGGTGCTTTAATAATGTGAAACGCTTTCCCATAGAATATAAAACCAATAACATGGCTTGGATAATGTCTAAATTTTTTCCTGAATGGTTACAAAAGTTAGAGAAAGAAATGAAGAAGAGAAAGAAAAATATCGTCACTTTTAACCACTGAATGATGAGGAAGATAATAAACTTTGTTACTAGTAAAATTAAGCGAATCATCAATTTGTATCATACGACCTAAATTTTCATATTCTTGCTTTTTTTGTTTTAGGACTGAGGGCCTATTAGTCTCAATCTGGGATTTTTGCGTTGTCAATTTCGATAGTTGGACATTTGTCGAAATCTAAAATTTATCGAAACTATAGTTGAATAATTTGAAAGCGATCTTATAACTTGAAAATAAAAAAACTAATAGTCCTCCGTCCTAAACTAAATTCTGCTTTTGCCAGAATTTCATCAAAATCTTTATTATTATTATTATTATTATTGAAAGAAAAAGAAAAGAAAATTAATAATAATCAGTATTGTTACAAGCGATATCGAAAACGTTTTTTTTAATAATTTTGAATTAGGAAATAAAAAGTGCGCGTGAAATAATATGAAATAAAAATAAGTAAAAATAAATCCCTATATTTAAAGGGGACTAATGTGCAAGTTGTACCTGACGGGACTAAAGTGAAAATGGTACCTAAAAGGACTAATGTGAAAGTTGTACCTCACGGGACTAATGTGCAAGTTGCACCGAACGAACAAGTTATTTCTTTCAACGAAAACGCCTACTAACCCTAAACGATAGGTCTAATATATCGTATCATATTACATATCGTATTTATCGTAATATAACTCAATACTTATTTCGCTTCCTTCTTCGACTCGTTTTAATACGCATTTTTTATATGCATGAGCAGCCCCCGAAAAACAAAAACATTAAATCATTAAATTCATTTTTTTACTTATTTTTATTTCATATTATTTCACGCGCACTTTTTATTTCCTAATTCAAAATTATTAAAAAAAACTTTTTCGATATCGTTTGTAACGATACTGATTATTATTAATTTTTTTTCTTTTACTTTTAATAATAATAATAATAATAATAAAAGATTTTGATGAAATTCTGGCAAAAGCAGAATTTAGTTTAGGACGGAGGACTATTAGTTTTTTTTTTTTTTTTTTTCTCTGTTCAAATTATAACTTCGCTTTCAAATTATTCAATTATATTTTCGATAAATTTTAGATTTCGACAAATGTCCAACTATAGAAATCGACAACGCAAAAATCCCAGATTGAGACTAATAGGCCCTCAGTTCTAAAAAATGAATTTAATGATTTAATGTTTTTGTTTTTCGGGGGCTGCTCATGCATATAAAAAATGCGTATTAAAACGAGTCGAAGAAGGAAGCGAAATAAGTATTGAGTTATATTACAATAAATACGATATATAATATGATACGATATATTAGACCTATCGTCCAGGGTTAGTAGGCATTTTCGTTAAAAGAAATAGTTTGTTCGTTCGGTGTAACTTGCACATTAGTCCCAGGACGTACAACTTTCACATTAGTCCCTTGAGGTACAACTTTCACTTTAGTCCCGTCAGGTACAAATTGCACATTAGTCCCCTTTAAATATAGTGACCAGCGAAGCTGGCAAAGCATTCGTTGATTGACTACATCAATTGATTTTTTTTTTATTATTATTATTCATTCTAAAATTTTTATCTAATTGAAATTTCTTTCCCATAGAAAGTAGACGGGAAATAGGCATTGCCTTTGAATCCCCCGATAAATTAATATCTTTAAAAATGGGCAAACTAACTTCAAATTTACCATCAACTGTTTTAAAGGATATTACAGTAAATATTTGGTAGTATCAATACTTACAAACATTGAAAATAAAAGAGGAGGCCATTTCAAAGCTATAAATGTGTAGAAGCGTGTGAAAAGCATGCTGGAAATTAGTTGAAAGTAATAATCTATATTAATAAAATCAGACTTTTGTCTGTAAATTTGCCGGAATCAAAAAATTTTGCGATATCTTCACGTTTCATACCCCATGAAAACCGAAAATGACTTCAGAAAATTTTGCCTGTGTGTGTGTATCATCGTGTCTGTATGCCGCTTTCTTTGTCCGGGCATCACTTGAAAACGGCTGGGCGGAATTCAACGGCGCTTGGCAGGAATTTAGGTCTTCACTCAACTTAAAATTATATCTTTCAACTTTTCAGAAATTCCCCCCCGTTCCCCTCTGGGGGGTAAAAACTAAAACACGTTTGTCCGGGCATCACTCAAGAACGGCTGGATGGAATTCAACGGCGCTTGGCAAAAACTTAGGTCTTCACCCAACTTAAAATTATATCTATAGAAATTTTCAAAATTATGATTAGTGTTTAAATTGTGGGTAAAAAACGCCCGCGCATGCGCCATAAATAGTTTTTTCACTGAAACACTTTGAATGGAAAAATAAAATATAAAAATAAAGTTTTAAGTTAAAGACTTTTTTATTCACGTGATTCGCACTACAAATTATGAAAAGATTGAAATGAAGTGTTGCCATCAAAGTTTCATACTTTAGTTAATTTTAAAAAATCTGTCGTATCGAAAAACTGTTTACACCCCAGAAGTCAGAAAAATCTCCCCTTTCATTTGATACTGAATTTGTAACCGTAGATCTGATATTTCTAATTTATTTTTCCGTTGCCACTTAAATTTCATACTTTTGTTGTTTTTTTAAAAATACAATTGTCGCATCGAAAAACTGTTTGCATCCCTGGATTCAGAAAAATCGCCCCTATCATTTGGTATCAAATTTATAAATATAGGTCTGATATTTCTAATTTATTTTACCCTTTTTCCGTTTTCAACCCAGATTCGGTAGAATGTTTTATATTTATATATACGCATTTATATATATTTTTATTTTCCAGAAATAAAATGAAATATTTTTAATTTCACGTGAATAATAATAAAAATTAGAGAGAAAAATACCTACAGAAGTTGGTGATTTTTTTTTATTTTTATTTATTTATTTTTTTTTTATTTAGGAATATGCACATGGATAAATATTTTCATAGAGATATTTGGCATTAGTTTAATATTTTTATTTAATTAAGCAGTACTTTTCTTTCTTGCAGTAAAACAAATTTTTTTGTTGTTATTATGTACCTTATGAGGTTCTTTTATGTTTCCCCTTAATTGTAAATGATTATAAATTGGATTTTATTAAGATTTTTTATTTTTATTTTGTAAATATCAGAAAAGAGTTTATTTTATTTTATTAGTCTATTTTATTTTATTTATTTATTTATTTTGTGTATGGAACAGCTTTAGTATTGGATCCCTTTGGCAAAATTTGAAATTCGGTACCGAAGTAGCTCGGACGTTTCTCGCCAAGATCTTTAATTGCACAATTGAGATAGCCAATTCAGTTCATCGCAAAAATGGCTTAAAACATTTAAAGTCACCAAAGAGTTCCCATACTAAATCTGTACTTTTTGTATTTATTTATTTATAATATTTTCTATTAAAGGCTTCTGTGGTCACGAAATTTGGTGCGTAAATTATTTGTATGTATCCGGCGCTTATTGTAACTGGATTTCACGAAATTCGAAATTTCACCCCCCCCCCCCTCTCGGAGTCGGAGGGCAATAAACATGTGTAAAATCGTGTTTTCCCGTTTGAATTCGCTTTGAATTATCTTAGAATGGCGAATTTTGATGTGTGGATATTGATTAAGTGAACGCATTATGTACATTAGTGGGATTTTGCAAAACTTCGAACTCACCCGCTGACGAAGGGGAAGTAAGAAGTGGGTAAGTTGTGCCGAAGGCAGTGGGAACTCAGACTCTTCAGGTTGCGAGCGAGAAAGCCTCTACCAATCACAGCGAGAACTTAGGTTATTAATAAAGATATGGGATTTTGACAACTCATTTAAGTTTAATGTCCAGCGAAGCGGGCAAAGCCTGCTAGTAATAATAATAATAATAATAATAATAATAATAATACTAACATTCGTTATTGCTGGAAAAAAAGAAACCCGCTTTCGTGTTAGGGAAATAAGAAATCAGATTGTGATGAAAATTCTATAGACAGTCATCATTCAGACGATGAAAAATGAGTTTTGAATCTCCAAAAATCTTTATCCTAACTTGAGGAAAGAAACGGCGAAAAGTTTGGAATTAGCGTGGAAGACTATTTAACATCAGATAATGAAATAATGATTTTTACAGTAGTTACTGATGAAAATATTCTCTCTAAAATTACCGAAGAAAGAAAATAATGATGGAGAGGAGAATGACAATGATAATTATGGTGATAGAGGTCCAGCTCCAGTACAGTCTTTATTGTCAGCTAGGGAGTTCTTCAGTTTGTGAAATTTCCACGGACATTTTTTTAAGCTTTCTATCTCAAAATGAGTATCATTTTCGTGGACTAGACTCTCAGGGCATACCTGAATTAACAGTTGAAAAAAAAAAAAATGAATATGCAAACTAAAATATTCGTTTATGTGCTTATTTTTTTATTTTTCATTATTTATCCACTTCTATTAACAATCTCCTATTTTTTTCCCCTAATTATAAATTTTTAAGTAGTATATATCTAAAAAAAGAAAAAAAAAAAAAAGAAAAAGAAAAAGAAAAACCTTTTTAAATTCCTAAAATATGTAAGCCTTCGATATAATAATACATTTTTTTACAACGATATATTTATTTGGTCCATAAAATAATGTTGTAACGAGGTTTTACTGAATCTAAAATACAATTTGTCTGCTTGATACGGATATGCGCCATTCGGCAAACTAACTGTCATATTCTTCCTATTTTCCCATGTTTAAATTGGACGTTTTTCAAAGGAAAAATAGAAGCTATTTAAGTGCGGCTCTCTCTCTCTCTCTCTTTTTTTTTTTTTTTTTTTTTTTTTTTTTGTCGCTTAGTGTACATAAAGCTATGTATGCTAGGTTATCATGCTATGTATAATAACATTTCTGTTTGGGTAGGTTTTTGTTTTACAACATGTATAATTAAAAAATGTAAAAAAAATTAAATAAAATATAGACATCATAAAACATTGATTCTACAATGTAAAAGTCACACCTCGCTTCAAAATTATAAATTTGCAGAAAATGTGGCTACTTTTTGTGCAGGTCATATCATAAAAATCAAATGCACAACATTTTCTGAACTTCCATAAATCTTTTAGGAAAGAAGCGGTGAAAATTCTGGAATTTGCGTGAAAGACTATTTAACAGTAGATTATGATTTTAACTAGAGTTACTGATGAAAATAGTCTCTCTGAAATTACTGAGAAAATAGAAAATAATAATGTAGAGGAGAATGACGATGGTGATGATGAGATGATAGAGAGCCATCACAGATCTTATTGTCAATTTAAGAAACTCTTTATCCTCTGAAGTTTCTGCGGACATATTTTTAAGCCTTTCAACCAAAATTGAGTATCATTTTCAGGGACTAGACTCTCAGTGGGTGCCTGATTGAATAGGTAAAAAAATGAATAATCAAACTAAAACTAGTTGGCATAGGTAAACTCCGCGCAATTCCCCATCACGCATTTGTTTCCACACATTTTAATTATTGTTAAAAACTATCAAAGTAAAATTGACATATAGCATCCCGGGAAGAAAAATGATACAACTTAAAAATGCAGCATTTGAGAAGAACCAACTTAAAAATGGTATAAAGAATGAACTTGGCTATAATAAAACTAACATGAATGCCTCTCAGGTGGATGAATTGAGAATTATGGATGCGGCATTTTCCGCGCTCATTGGGGGCATTCTATACGCATTTTTCAGTAACATAAACTCAAATTTGCCATTTTAGGTTGCTTTCTTTGGAAATTGAAATATTCCAATCACTACGTTTATCTCCCTCTCTCTCAATCTTATCATTACGATAACTCCCGAAATAATACTTTAAATCGAACCAATTTTGGACAGCGAATTTATATTATAAATATCTTGGATAAGTTCGTTAACCAAGTTGCTCCACAATTTTGTTTTCAAGTGGCGATGTATGCATAGACCATATAAGGGTCTCAACCAAGTTTATAAATGAATTTTATCCACCATGATATTACCAATCGTTTATTATCACCAAACAATCTGTAACTCTAAACTTTCATTAAAATAGCTCTGTCCAATTCCGTGTAAACCATATTGTAATGCCATACATTGTAATTGGCCTTTAAAGGTTTAACAGCAAGCGCGACATTTTCTGAGGATGAAAATATTTCGAATCTTTTATGCATCCCAAAACTTTCATCCAAAATCTCTATATCGATTTCCGTGTAAACCCAATTTCTGCCATGTGTTGCAATCGGCCGATAAAGGGCTAACTGTGAATGCAAATTTTTCTGTAGGTCAGGATAAGTTCAAACGCTTTAACACCCTAAAAAACACTTAACTCCAATCATTTTTTTAAATCGCTATACCCATTTCGAAGTAAATCTAATTTCTGCCATATTTTGCAACGGGCCGATAAAGGGTTAACGGTGAACGGCATTTTTCTGAAGATGAGGATATTTCCAATCGCTTTTTTTTCATCAAAAAATGCCTAGCTTCAAACTTTCATTGAAATCGCTATGTCCAATTTCGTGTAAACCATATTTCGACCATACGTTGCGATTGGCCTTTAACGGTTTAACAGCGAACGCGAAAGTTTCTGAATATGAAAATATTTCCAATCATTTATGTACCCTTAAACTTTCATCCAAAATCTCTATATCGATTTCCGAGTAAACACAATTTCGGCCATATGTTGAAATTGGTCAATAAAGGGTTAAATGAGAACGCGAATGTTTCCAATCGTTTTTTTCTCATCAAAAATCCCTTCCAAACTTTCATCAAAATCGCTTTCTCCATTTCCGTGCAAAACCAATTTCTGTCATACGTAGCAATTGGCCTTTAAAGGTTTAACTGTGAACGCGAAATTTTCTAACAATGAGGACAATTCCAATCGTTTAAGCACCTCCAGAAGCACTTAATTCCAAACTTTCATCTGAATACCTATAACCATTTCCGAGTAAACCCGATTTCTGTTATATGTTACCATTGGCCAATAAAGTGTTAATAGCGAACGCAATTTTTTCTTAAGATGAGGATTAATCAAAGCACCCCGAAAAACACTTAACTACAAACTTTTTTGAAAATCGCTGTATCCATTTCCGAGTAAACCAATTTCTGCTATTTGATACAATGAGCCGATAAAGGCTAATCCAGCGAACACGAATTTTTCTGCCTTGTGAAATTTTCAAAGTAGCGTGTTTATAGTTAATGATGTTCATCCCGGCATCAAAACTGATATGTAACAGCTGTTCTTACATCTTTACGATAAAAATATTTCTTTTCATGCACGTTTAAGTGAAAATTTTCCCTATTCTCCCATGTTAAGAAAATCATAAATTTCGAATAACTGCTGAAGTTTTTTAATTAGAATGTTGCAAATAAATAGGGTTCTTGCCAGTGTCATAAATAATATTTTAAAACTGGTCTGATCTCTCTGCGATCATTTGTTCGTGAGATATCGTGTAAACAGACTAACAAACTAACGGACTAACACACTAACGGAGTATCAAATTAACAGACACCATACAAATTTTGTTATTTTCGGATTCCTCACACCTGAAAACGTATAAATAAGTCAAAAAACCGAGGTCGAATATTTTCACGATTACCAAAGTTCCCCATACCTATAGTATGATGGGGAACTAATATTGGTTTATGTGCTTAACTTCATTTTTTTTTTTTTTTTCAGTATTTATCAACTGTGATTAACAATATACTAATTATTTTTTTCTAATTATAATTCTTTAAATAAAATATAACTTAAAATAAAAAAAAATAAATAAAAAAGAGAAAGAAATAGAAAAAAAAAGAAAGAAAGAAAAACCTTATTAAGTACCCAAAATATGTAGGCCCACGATATAACAATATATCCTTTTACAAAAATATATTTATTTGGTCCCTAAAATATTGTTGTAACGAGCTTTTACTGTATCTGAAACACAATATGTCTGCTGGATATACGGATATGTGATATTCGGCAAAATGACTGTTCGTTTCAATCCTGTTTTTAAATGTTTAAATTAGACGTTTTTCAAAGGAAAAATAAAAGCTGTCCAAATGGAGCTTTTTTTTTTTTCTTTTGTCGCTTAGTGTATATATATATATATATGTATATATATATATATATGTATATATATATATATATATATATATATATGTATGTATGTATGTATGTATTTATATATATATATATAATTAATTATCATGATATGTATAATGACATTCCTGTTTGGGTAGGTTTTTGTTTTACACCATTTAACAGGTGCGGCAGTGAAAAGCGCGATTTTGAAACCCTGGAAATAGTAAGTTACGTTAGGAAACAGAAAACGAAAGTGGTGTCATCTGGACAACAAACCTTTGTCATTGACCCTGATATAGGTGTTCATTTGAGATGGCATCGTGAACCGGTGATCAACGCGCTTTTGCTGTGACGGCGTTTTACAAAAACAACGACAACTACGTGGCCGTGCAGCGCGTATTTCGTGCTCATTATAATCTTCCACGTCATGTCCCAGTTCCGTCCGCGCATGCTACCAAATTGTGGGTACAGAACTTTGAGGAAACGGGTAATGTGATGAGAAAGAGGGGTGAAAGTGCGAAATGCGTGTGCACACAAGAGAATGTTGCAAGAGTGGAAGAAGCCTTCAGTCAAAATCCCAGGCGTTCTGCACGCAAGCATGCCCTGTGACTTAGCATTCCTCACAAATTGCAAGCATTGTAAATTCATGTTGTAATTCTTTTATATCGCTGTGAATATATCTGTATCACTGGTGGAGGTTTCAAAATCGCCCTTTTCACTGCCACACCTGTTATAATTAAAATAGGTGATAAGATAAATAAAACATAAACGTCATGAAATATTGATTGTACAATGTAAAAGTCACACCTCGCTTCAAAATTATACATTTCCAGAAAATGTAAATCGTATAATTATTATCTATCAAGATGTCAAACTTTTATTTTGTTTCTTTTTGTACAGGTCATGTCATAAAAATCAAATGCACAACTTGTTCTGAAACTCCAAAAATCTTTATCCCCTCTTGAGGTAAGAAGCGACGAAAAGTCTCATATTAGCGTGGAAGACTATTTAACAACATATAACGACCTAACGATTTTTGTAGGAGTTACTGATGAAGATATTCTCTCTGAAATTACTGATGAGATAAAAAATAAAGACGGAATGGATGATTACGATGATGATGATGATGATAGAGGTCCATCACAATTCTTATTGTCAGCTGAGTAAGCTCTTCAGTCTGGGAAGTTTCTACGGACATTGTTTTTAAGCTTTTCATCCAGAAATGAATATTATTTTCGTGGACTAGACACTCAGTGCATACCTTGTTGAATTCTATCAACAAGTTATGCACTATCTATATTTTTTAATTGTTCAAAAAATGAATAAATAAACAAACTAAAATACTGGTTTATGTGCATATTTTCTGCTTTTTTTTTTTTACAGCATTTATCCATTGTTATTAACAATTTCTTAATTATTTTTTTTTCTAATTGTAAATTTTTAAGTAGTATACACCTTAAAATTAATTGAAATATATATATTTATATATGAAATGCTCAAAATGTGTAGGCCCTCTTAATAGCAATATATCCCTTTCAACAATATATTTATTTGGTCATTAAAATGTTGTTGTAACGAGGTTTTAATGTATCTGAAATACAATTTGTCTGCTGGATACGGATATGTGCTATTCGGCAAAATAACTGTTCGTTTCATCCCTATTTTTAAATGTTAAAATTGAACGCTTTTCAAAGGAAAAATAAAAACAATCCCAGTGCGATTTTTTTTTTTTTTTTTTTTGTAGAATATAAAGATTTTTAAATTATCATGATATGTATAATAATATTTAAGTTTGGTTAGGATTTTGTTTTACAATATATATATAATTAAAAAGGATGAAAAAAAAAAAAAAAAAAAAAAAACATAGACGCCATGAAGCATTAATTTTACAACGTAAAAGTCACACCTCGCTTCAAAATTACACATTTGCAGAAAATGTAAACCGTATAATTATTATCTATCAAGATATCAAGTTTTAATGTTGTTACTTTTTGTGCATGTTATGTCATAAAAATTAGATGCGCAACATTGACATACAGGAATTTTGATCTAGCATGTTCTAAAAGATGCAGTTCCAGAGCTTTGTCTAAATGAAGATGTTATTAAAAAAAAAAAAAAAAATAAATAAATAAATAAATAAAACACTTTGCAAAATCTATTGAGTAAACAAACTTTTACTATTTCATATATGATATGCAATACACTATATTCCTTTCTTAATAAGAACAAATCGTCTACTGTAGTAACGATAGAATTTTTTTTTTTTTTTTTTAATTCCTTTCCTTCGAAAGCTAATGATGCAATGCATAATACTATTAATTTTAATTAAACTATTTATAAATATTCTACTTGTATGATTGCCACTTAAAAAAAAAAAAAAAAAAAAAGAAATAAAAATTACAGCAACATATTCTCCTGAGTTCAAGACATAAATAACCACTCCTTAGTCTCTTCGGAAAGATTTTTTTTTTCTAGGACTGAGGAATATTAGTCTCAATCTGGGATTTTTGTGGTACTATTTTTCGATAGTTGGACATTTATCGAAATCTAAAATTTATCGAAAATATAACTGAATAATATGAAAGCGGTGTTATAATTTGAAAAAAAAAAAAAAAAAAAAACTGTTAATCCTCCGTTCTAAACTAAATTCTACTTTTGCCAGAATTTCACTAAAATCATCTTTTTTTTTTTTTTTGAAAGAAAAAGAAAAGAAAAATAATAATAATCAGTATCAAAACAAACACTAAAGTTTTTTTTTTTTTTTTTTTTTTTTGAATTAGGAAATAAAAAGTGCGCGTGGAAAATGAAATTAAAAAAAAGTAAAAAAAATGAATTTAATGATTTAATTTTCATATAAAACATGATCGCGTGCTATCTTAAAAAGTAGATGTAAAATTTGAAGTTTATGTGGTGTGTGTGGCATCTATAAACATTGTTTTTAGAAATAGAATAGAATAAAGAAAGCAACGATGTTGGTTGCATTTTGTTATACAGTTTGAATTTTTAAATTTTATAGACGTAATATCTACCGTAGGAATAATTTCTGATGGTAAACATATAGGGGATTGTTATGCGAGCACAGACGATGGTACATTTTTATTTTATTTATTTATATATATATTTTTTTTTTATATAACAGTCAAATAGGAGCTTAGACAGATAAAAAAGAGAATTAATCTGTTGAGATTAATGACAAAATTCAAATAAAAACATCAATTTCTAATATCGGTGTAAAGAGTAGTAATGTTATTTTAGGACTGAGGACTATTAGTCTCAATCTACGATACCAGTTTTACGATAGTTGGACATTTATCGAAATAGAAAATTTATCGAAAATATAATTGAATAATTTGAAAGCGATGTTATAATAATAATAATAATAATAATAATAATAATAATAATAATAATAAAACTAAGAGCCCTCCGTACTAAACTAAATTCTCATTTTGCCAAAATTTCATCTTTTTTTTTTAAAAAAAAAAAAGAAAAAGAAAAGAAAATTAATAATAAGTATCGAAAAAGGTTTGAATTATGAAATAAAAAGCGCGCGTGCAAAATGAAATAAAATTAAAATGAGATTTATAAATGGACAATATTTAAGCTCGTGGACTCAGTTCAATAATATAATAAGAAAATTGACGACATTAGTCTAATGAGATTATCTGTTATTATTTATTTATTTATTTATTTAATTTTATTTTATTCCTCATCAGGTGTAATTTAAAGGGAAAAAAAATATTTTCGAGAATTTAAAAGTACAATTATTATTATTATTATTATTATTATTATTTTTATTATTTTAAGGACGGAGGACTATTAGTCTCAATCAGCGGATTTTTACGATACCAGTTTTACGATAGTTGAACATTTATCGAAGTCGAAAATTTATCAAAAAATAAAATTGAATAATTTGAAAGTGATGTTATAATTTGTAAAAAAAAAAAAAAAAAAAAAAAAAAAACAGAAAAAAAAAAGTCTTCCATAATAAACTAAATTCTGTTTTTGCCAGAAATTCATGAAAATCATTTTCTTTATTCTTTCTTTTCTTAGAAAGAAAAAGAAAAGAAAAAATAATTAGTATCGAAACGTAGAGTATTGATTTTTTTTTTTTTTCTTTTTCAAAAATTTTAATATGGCATAAGACAAAATCTCATATAATTGCACGTAATGAGAATTTTTTTTCCCCTTTCTTTTTAATGCCACTCCTTTTAGCTTAGTGAGTGATTAAAAAATAAATAAATAAATAAATAAATGTAAACATTTTACTTCATTAAGTAAGCTTAAGACTCTAATTTTCAATCTATTTATTAAGAAATATTTAAATATTTAAATTTATTTCTTCAGAAACTTGTCCACTAAGTTAAAAGGCGACATATTCAAACAGTGGAATATGAAAACTTCATTCTTGAATAAGTTATCCTCATAATATGGAGCAGTAAAATTCCCATAGGATTACATGGGAAGGGACAATTTGACTACCAACCTTTCAAGGTCCCCGATTTTTGCTGATGTTTAAAAAAGATTCTTGAATTTTTAAAAGGAATCTTGATATGTATTGTTTTGAGAATTTTGAGAACTTTAAAAGAATAATAGGTAATATTTTTGAAATACTTTTTGTATGTTTAAATCAAAATACATCTATCAAATCATATTATATAGAAAAATTACATCAAGTAAGTGAAAAATTAATTTTTTTTTTTTTTTTTTTAACAGAATCTTAAAAGAATAATAGGTAATATTTTTGAAATACTTTTTGCATGTTTAAATCAAAATACATCTACCGTATCATATTATATAGAAAAATTACATCAAATAAGTGAAAAATTATTATTATTTTTTTTTTAACAGAATCTTAGAGAAACTTAGCTCTTGAATAAATCCCAATTCTGTAGCTTTGTGGGATTGATTTAGAGATATCTGCCAAATTAGTTTTTCGTCTGGCTTCTGGAAAAATTTTGATACTTTTTTTTTTTTTTTTTTTAAACAGCAGCTACTAATATTTTTACTGTCAATCTTTGCCGGCCTGGCGGACAATATTTTCAAATGAACCGATTTCCATTTTCAAGCAAGCCATTTTCGCCAAATCAAAAACCGTTACCAGATGCCATGATAAATATGCAATAATGAAAAAAATAAATGATTATTTAAATTTAATTTTTTTCCATAAAAAAAATGAATTTCGAGAGAGGAAATGTAATTTAAATTATTTATTTAAAAAATTAACTTCGTAGCAAAATCATGGAAATCGTCGCTATTTTATTTTATTTTATTTTATTATTTTTTTTTTTTCTTATTCATTTTGACATAAATATAAACTTTATAATATTTTGTATGATTATATTTGGAGTGTAATTGCTATCATTTTATGGTCGTCAGAGTAAATCAAATAAAATATAAGAAATTGCTTGATAATAAATACTATGTATAGTTCGTATAGTGCTGTTCAATGCAATCGCGAATTAAATATGAAAAAGGTACTTCGATTTTAGAATCAAATACAAAATAATGCCCATAAAAAATAAATAAAAATAAATGGAATAGTGCATTTACCACTTAATAAAAACCAAGCAGAAAAACTTTCAGTGTAAGTTTTTTTTTTTTTTTTTTTTTTTCTGTAGTTTCATTTATATGCATTTTCGTTTGATTGAATATGTTGAGAACACTTGTGTATCAGAATATCTCTATTATATTGTCAATTACTAACAGTAAGAAAATTACTGTTAATTACTGTTGATAGACATACTGTATCACTTATTGTATGTTAAGAGAATTTATTAAATGTTGAAATAGATCCAAAAGATATTACAAAGGTTGAAATTGTTCAGACATTTTGCTTCAGAGAAGTTGTTGAAAGGGTTGTTATTGCTGTTGTTGTCACGCTGTATGTGGAAAAAATAATCGTAGATATACACTGTCCAAAGAAGTAGAAGGACAATAGATATTTTTAGAAATAAAGGATATCTTTTATTTTTAATGAAATTATTTTTATTGTAATATTTTGCAGATCATTTAACTAGAAAGTACCAGTATCATTACCATGATTTTTAAAAAATAAATTATTAATGACAATAAAAATCGATTCTACTTCTTTTAACTCTGTAAAAAAAGTAGAAGGACAATAATACAAAATATAAAATGCAAGCAATGTTAGTGAGGAATACTCTTCCCATTGGCTTTTATGACTTCGAATATTGTATTTGGTAGTGAATCACACAAAGATTGGATTCCTGTTTGGCAAACATTAGTCTATGAGCTGTTCAAAGCTACTCAAAGCTCAATAAGGAATTTAAACATTTTTTTCACTAACATATACTTGACGAGCAAACATTAGCCAGATGTTTTCTACTGTGTTAAGATCAGAGCTTTTAGCTGACTTAGGTAAAACCTGTACATTATTTGCAGCGAACCAATTTTTATCTCTATGGTGATGTGAAATGGCGGCTTCGTCTTACTGAAACATCCACTCTCCTCCTCCTAATTCGGAGCCATAAAGAAGAATCTCGGAATTCAGCACTTCAATACAGCGTGTATGTTTCTGCATACCACTGAAAAAGACCAGACTTGTTCTTCTTCGATATCCAATTGCTTACTAGATCATCAACCCCCTCCCTCTTTTGTCGAGTTGAATAAAATTCTTCTATATTCTGCAGACAATGCTAGCATTATTGGTAACCATCTAAATCGTCTAAGTTAAACTTCTTCTCGTGTGAAAATATTATATAGGTCCCTTCCGAGGTCCATGACGCATGTTTTTTAACCCATGGTAAACAATAATCAATCTTTTTTTTTTTTTTTTTTTTTCCACTTTGGATGAGGTTACGCTTATTGAAAATGAATTATTTTGATCTTGTCATATAGTTGTAAACTGTTTGCCTTGACACATGAGTAAGTCCTGCTTGATTTGAGGCCAATGCGATACTACCACTGCTCTTTTTAAGCTCATGAGCAAGTTTTTTTTTCATCACAAAGCCTTAACATTTTTACGCCTACCAGTCTTCTTTCTTTTCCTATTTCTATCTGGCCTTCTGATAAAGTTAGAAAGTATTTTGGGGCTGACGTGCAGTATATGGATAATCTGTCTAACACCTTTACTATTAATTTTATATGCAACGATTTGCCTCTTTTGGAAATAATTTTAAGGTTGTCTTCTAGGCAATCTGAAAAAAAAATAGCAATGCAGTTTTTAACAAAATACGTTTTCCTCAACAAAAGCAGCTAAAGGAAATTCAATATTTACTTTTTTACTCGTGCTCAATAAACCAAATAACAAATTTTGGAAAGTGACCTTTTACCATTTTTACACTCTCAAAACAATGAATGCTAGTTTTTCTACAATCGACTAATTTGCATTTGTAGTAGAGATTTCATTTTTACGTGAAATTAAGGAAAATTTTGTTACACAAAATCTTTATAAAATTTCTAATAGCCAGGATAAAAACACAGAAAGTAATTTACAAAAATCGACTGTCCTTCTACTTTTTTTTACACCTTGTATCATAAAAAACGGCAGTTTTTTGAGTGACGCAGCAAAGCTCAAACAAAGCTTAGCAGCGACACTCTATTATACAGCTAGTTTTACATCAAAGGAATTTGGAAACGCCGACATTTAATATCTTATTAAATAGAAGATATTTTGATCTGATGTTTTCAGAATAATCTTTTATCTTCTGCCTGATGCTATCCTGAAAGTTTCACACTTCAACATCGTATATATTTTGAGATCTGGAGTTGCAATTTAAGACTTCAAAGGAAAAATGTGTTATCGTGTGAGTTTTTTTTCTCGAAAACGGCTCGAAGAAATTTTATGAAATTAATATATGATATTAATTTATTTTATCTGAGAAGCGTGACGTCGCCCGTTTTTCCCAAAAAGCTCTTGTTTCTTAAATAATTTAGCTTAAAAATCGAACTATTTTTTCTTCTGCCATGCATGGATTTGAACTGCATATTCTCAGAATTCAGAACAGGCGTCATTCGGTTTTCTGAGGCTGTGGTTGGTTGGTTTAATCTGAATGCAGTCAATAAAATATTTAGATTTTTTTTTATTAAATGCAAAAAAGAAACTTCATTGTTTGTTTTAAATATTTATTATATATTTAAAATAAAAGAAGTATTTTTTAATTATAGATATTCTATTTTATCGTTATTCATAATAAAAAAAAAAAAAAAATTAAAGCAAAAAAGTTTAAATCACTCGTGCACACGAATTTATACTATGGTCCATGGTCTTTGGAGCGCATGCGTACTTTATCCAGATCCAAAACTCTTGGCGCTCCCTAAAGACTAGGGCTAGCTAGTTTGGTTTGTTTACATACTGTATCCCTCCGCTTGTGGCTTGTTATGAATATGATACGTGTTTTTTTTTTTTTTTTTTTTTTTTTTTTTTAAATCAATACAATTTTTTATTGAGAAGCATTGTGGATTAAATTTTTAACGGTTTTACGGGTCTTTGATGATTAACTAGACTGAAAAATTATTGTTTCACGTATGTGTTTATTAAATATTTTGTCACATACTAAGACAATATTATTTCAGTCACCAATTATAAAATCCGACATTCGGGAGTCACACTGTAAGTTAAAATATATTGTTTTTGCACTACCCTTCCTTTTTCAGGTAAGTGTTTGTTTATATATATCATAAAATATAAAATAAAATTACATTAGTTTACAGAAACTAACGGCTATATTAATCACTTTCGAAAATATCCTCATTTGACTTGCAGGTCTCTAAAACCTATCTGTACCAATTTTGAACGGTCTAACTGTGTTTCTATTTTTTTGGCTTATGCATTACATTTTATTTTTATTTATTTATATTTTACATTCCTCGAGTCATATAGTTTTCTTTACATTGACAAACATCTGTTTTTTCTTGCTTATATATATAAATCGTAATTTAATAAGATAATTATAAAAAATTTTCACGGAAGACTAGATTTTAATAACTATTTTGTGTTGCTTTATTCAGGGGTGAAACTTTTCATGGGCTATCCCTGAATTCAGGGTTTTTGAAATTTTTGCTTTCTCTGAATTTCATGTTAAATTATTTTGTTTTTGCAGAAATTCCTCATTTTTAATGTTTAATTAAAATGTAGTTGTTTTCTTAAAATGTATTACGAACTCTTCAAATATCACTTATAATAAGTAGCCATGTAATATATGACTAATAAGTGTGCCCTATCTGCATGCAGGTATTAGTTTTCAGGGTTTTTGTGGCCATTGATATTTAGACCATCAGTACAATTAGTGTGGAGGCTATTCAGACCGCTTCCTTGTTGTGTTAGTCATAATATTGATTTTGCTTGTTTGATCTTGAATTTTCTCTGTAATATACTAATGCAGGGACTAAAATTTCAACTCCGATTACACTCACCCCAAAAAAAGTTATACTCGCTGCAAAATAGGGTTGACTTTTTTTTTTTTTTTTTTTTTTCTGTTTTACGCATTTTGGGTTTTTTATTTTTTATAACTATCTGAAATGCTTTTACAAATATGTCTAAAATTATGTATATTAAAAGTGTATCATATATATCATCATGTCTCATAATCATCTATAATCAAAAATCATTATAATGCATTGATATATTTGAGATCTGAAAAAAAAAAAAAGGTTAAAATATCTATCAATGCGAAGAGTCATTAAAAAAGAAGAAGAGGAAAAAAAAAAAAAAAAAAAAAAAAAACCTTTGTCAATCAACACCCTGCGAAAATCTTATTATACAAGATTTAGCTTCCTTATTTACCTATTTATATATTTATAAATTTAACTTTTTACATCAGAAATGTCTTTTTCATCCATTTTATTTTTATGATCAGACGGAATGTTGATGTGTATAACTTGTTCATTGTTGTCATTTGAAATAGCCATTTCGGAATTACATGTTAGATAAAATTGTTGCTTACAAATCATAACAAGCGTAAATTCTTGGTGTTTCAGCAAAAACTGGAAAATGTTAACTGTTTTTTGATCATTATTCAACAAAATAAGCATAGGCAGTATCTTTAAAAGGGCTCGGAATAATTTTCATGCGCCAATATCGCATAGGCAAACTTTCGCATTTTTTTCCTCTTGGATTGTGGGCGCCCAGCAAAGAGGCTCTCTGCTTGTCTATTCTCACTCTGCTTAAAGAAATCACAGTGGGAGAAACGAAAATGCCTAGAGATTAAAACTTTTATGCATCTTTCCTTTCTCAGGCTGGAGCGATTGTCGGGCAACGCGCACACAGACTCGACACTCAAAGAAGAGAAAAAGGAGAGGTTAAATATGAGGTTATAAGATGGCAAGATTTTGCCATATTTAAATCTATAAAAAGAATGTTTTCTGTCACCTTATCACGTAAGAAGTCTATCTATAACTAGACCAAATTTTTACTCGCCTCAGTAAAAATTGCACTCACCAATGGCGAGAGGAAATTTCGCGGCCTGTACTAATAATTTTACTGGTTTCAACTACAAATTCAAATTTTCAACATTTTGAAAGTGTATAATGCGATTGATCTAAAATCCATGTTTATTTCAACATTGTTGTTAGAAAACATTACAAAATAAGTACAAAAGTCATTTTCAGAAAAATCATACATATATTTGTATAGAAAATTGGGTTTGGTTTAGAGCTGTGCCGAGTACTCGGTACTCGGCTAATTTGCCGACTACTCGTTACTCGGGCGAATTTGGACTAAGTATTCGGCAAATACCGAGTAGTTGTAAGAATGTCATTATTTTTATAGATTATTGAAAGAAATGTAACATTCATAAGAGTTGTTTATTAATAACTAAACTAAAAAATTATGAAAATCATTAAACTTTTGCTGCAAACAGTTTTCGCAGTTAAAATGGTCGAGTATGCCACCAAACTCGGTATAGCGACAATTCATGGTATGAGCTTATCCCTTTTAGTTACACGTATTTAAGTATAACCATCTTGTATGTGTGTAATATGCAATTTTTTTAATAAAAACTTAGTACATAAAATTGTATCTGTAAAACAGACAAAAATAAAATATTTTAGAAAAAAGAACCCTTATATAATACAAAAATAGTAGATAAAGCATTAGTTATATATTTGTGCAAATAAAAGTAAGAGACTTTTAAAACTGTAAGAAAAAATTTATTTTTAATTTAAAAAATAATAATTATGAAAAAGGTAAATACACTGAAATGTTATTAAAAATATATTTTAATAATCAAATTTGTTGTTTTGCAAATTATGTCCCAAAACCACCTATCTTTTTTACTCGTCTAGAATTTGAAGATTAATGAAGTCTATCATGTTTGAAATGATAAAGTATTTATTTTAATGTTCTCATTTCATATGTAAATTTTCATGCATCTTAAATTAAGCCTGAGTGTATAGGAAATTCTATATTCTCTAAGAATTATCTAAGAATGGTTCACATCTGAGAAAGACTATATAATAAAGAATGAAATTATCAATTATTATGGTTTTAATAATCCACTAAGCTGGACATATCAAATATAACAATGAACCTAATTGTGTATACTATACACTACACAAGTTCTGAAACATTTCATGAAAACATGCTGTTTGCCATTTAACTTAATTTTGTGTTCAAAAAGCCTTTTTTTAATTTTAACATGTGCAAAATTCTTCATATATACATCAGTTATTCATTCTTTCTTACAACTTATTCGGTACTCGGTTACTTGGACAAAGTGCTACTCGGTGCAGTACTAGTTTTGTTTGCATCGAATTATATTGGAACGGTTTATTTTATTTTATTTTATTTTATTTTATTTATTTTTTTTAAGAAGGAAAAAAAATAAAAAACCAAATGACATCAATGTAGTTGAATATGCAGATTTATTCATATGTTATACATTTATTCATATTCATAAACAAACATATTGCAAAGATTTTTTCAAAGATTAAAAATACTCAAATTTACTGAGATCTGTTTTCATGTTACATTTTTTATTTTTATTATTCAATTTTCAAACTGTTTATTATTGCCCTTTTATGAAGAATTTTAGCATCATTTAGAGTACAAAATTTCCTTGAAAATAATTAATCTCTACCCCACTCCCTCACTCAAAAAAAAAAAGTAAAAAAGATCATTTTTCATGCACGGGGATGAGACACATTATATTATTTCTAAATTTTACTCTTATCAATGCTAACTTATTCTCCTTCGAAAAGATGGTCTGAATAGCCTGTACACTAATCGCACCGACTGTCCGATTTGCCACTTCGGGGGTTTTGCAGGTTTCGTTTGGTAGTTTCATACCTGTTTATTAAATTTTTCACATTTAATAATTTTCATATTAAATGTAATTAAAAATATTCTTAATTATCGTCTCACTACAATGATTACAGTGTTGCATTGTTAAAGTTTTCAGAAATTTTTTAACATTATTTTTTTATTTATTTACATTTTACATTCCTTGACTCATAGTTTTTTTTTACATTGGCAAACAAACGTTTTTTCTTGATTATGTAGAAAGAGACGCAGCTTTGCTTGCTTATGTGTTTCTTTTTGCTTATGTTGTGTTACATACATAAGTGCTTTAGTTCATCCTAACACTTTAGCGGTAACATCCATAAAATCACAATCATCACTTTACGCCTAACTTTTGGCAAGATTTAAAAAAATCAATTTTGTCAGTTTTCTGATTTACAAAATGTTCTTTAAAAAATATATATATATATATATATATATATATATATATATATATATATATCATATTAAAAAAATTCTTACTTTGTCAGTTTCAACATATATACTTAAAATAAAAAAATCCAGCAAGTACAAAAATACATAAATGCTGTTTGCAGAAAAAATTTCCAAATTATGAAAAATTTCAAATATCAAAAAAAAAAAAAAAAAAAAAAAACCTTATAGCTATTACTTAGTTTGTATACAATCAAAAATTTGCCATCATGATAATTTATGAAATACTGAATTAATTTGAACCAAATTTTTGCTTATGGAACCTGAAAATATATGAATAGTTTAAATGGATATTTTATGGTAGTTCTCATTTTGCTTGAAGATGGTATTTGACTTATTTTAAAAATCAGTTGACCAGCAGATAATTACAATTTTTCTTCTACTGTTTGTTCTAAGTAAGTTTTTAATATTTCAATTCATGATAGTTCAGCATCATTAAGATGAAATATTTAATAATACTGGGATTTTTAAAGGAATTTCATAAAACAGCACTTTGTTTTCAACGCCAATATCCTATAGCTTGCAAAAATTCATTTTTAGCCATTAGTGAGAAACCTTTCAGTTAAAAATAGATTTTGTTACTTTTTTTTAAAATAAATAACACATAAAAATTTTATAAAGGACTGAAATTCAGTTTTATTGAAAAATTTTCAGTTTTTTATGAAAAGAAAGTAAACAGACATTTTACAATTTTTAAGTTTTAGAAAATTTTGCATGTGAGCAAATTTCTTGTAGAAATATATTAAAAATATTCATTTCACGTATAATTCATGATTGTTTATCATCATTAAGATGAAATACGCAATAACAGGTATAGTGATTTTCATAAGAATTTCAAAAATAATACTTTGTTTTCAACGCCGATATTTCTGGATCAACAAAATTCTGTAAATTTTGAGCCATGTTATTATACTATTATAAGAAATGTTTTTTTCAAAGTTTTGTACTAATTACTTACAATGTTATTACTGTATGTATTATAACTGCAGTGAAAACCTTTTAATTAACAAATCACAAAAAAAAACGTATGTAGGTTTAAATAAAATTAATATATAGGAAAGAAGTTGCCAATGCAAATTACGAATATTTCACGAAACTTTGAGTATATATCAGCCAGGCCGGCCAAAGCTTTGACCTTACCAAGGCTTCATTCCATCTCTAATTTTTACTGTATATTTACCAAAAAATCTGCTCAACGTTCAAAATTTTTCAAAATGTAAAAATTGTTAAGTATCTGTTTACTTTTTTTCCCCACAAAAAACTGAAAATTCATTAATAAAACTGTATTTCAATCCTTAATAATACTGTTATATATTATTTGTTTGAAAAGTTAGTAATAAAATCTATTTTTAACTAAATGTTTTAATACTAATGGCTGAAATAAAATTTTGGAAGGGGTTGGTTATTGGTGTTGAAAACGCCAAGTACTATTTTGTGAAATTCCTATAAAAACCCCTGTATTATTCCACATTTGATCTTAATGATGCTAAACAATCATGAATTATACTTCAAATAAATCTATTATGAATATTTTTATTATATTTTTACAAGAAATTTGCTCAACATTCAAAATTTTCCAAAATGTAAAAATCGTAAAGTTTCCTGTTTACTTTTTGTTCACAAAAAAACTGAAAATTATAAAACTGAATTTTAAACCTTTATAAAATTTTTATATGTTTATATATATTTCAAACATGAGTAACAAAATCTATTTTTAACTAAAAGATTTCTCACTAATGGCTAAAAGTCAATTTTTGCAAGCTACCTAATATCGGCGTTGAAAACAATGTATTATTTTTGAAATTCCTATGAAAATACCTGTGTTATTGCATATTTCATCTTAATGATGCTAAACTATCATGAATTATACCTCAGATAAGTCTCTTATAAAAAATTTTTACTATATATTTACAAAACAATTGCTCAACATTCAAAAGTTTTCAAAACGTTAAATCTGCGAAGAATTTGTTTACTTTTTTTTTCACAAAAAGCTGAAAATTCATTAATAAAATTAAATTTTAATCCTTCATAATACTGCTATGTTGTATTTATTATAAAAAACAACAATTTAACTGAAAGATTTCTTAATATTGTGTAAAACCAATTTTTGGAAGCTACCAGATACATTAGAAAAAAAGTGTTTTTTGTGAAATTCTCAATGGCAGCTATGCGATAGAAAAAAAAGAATCAACCAATCCTTTCTATGAGGTGGAGGGACTTGTTTTAATATTTAGATCAGTTGATCATAAACCCCTAAAAAGTAATGATATCAGAACAAAAACCCTTAACGGGTTAAAAGTTTGTGACGCAGCATTTCTTTTCAATATGAATTGGAAATATGGGTCTTAAAAGTAATGATATCAAATTTGAGTGACGCTTTGCTATTAATTGAAATATATTACATAGATTTTTCTTATTTCATCTTTTGTTTTTTTTCTTCTATTTACATCACAGTGTATGCATAATATTTTCAACTTCAGCACGAAAAAATATATAGAATTTACTCCCTGATACTTTTTCATCTGCACCTCGTGAATTCAAAATATGAGTTTTAAAAGAAATGATATAAATTCTGTGACGCCTCAGTGTTACTTTAAAAGATTTATTTTTAGATTTCATTACAATTACTTTTGTTTTGTTGAATAAAATATATTTACACATTGAAATAATGCTTTTAATTTTCAAATATACTGTCAAATAATCCCACTTTAACTGAATTTATATTATAAAATGAAATTATCTAGTTCAATAAATTGATTTGTCTATTGCGTCACGCTATCCAAAACTGTAAGTAAAATTTTTGTAAATGTTACTTTGTATCATAGTACTAAGTGAAAATGTGTGCAAAGAGAATGTGTGATGCAAAGAAAACATTTACATAATTTTTATTTACAGTTTTGGTTAGCGTGACGCAATAGACAAATAAATTTATTGAACTAGATAATTTCAATTTATAATATAAATTCAGTAAAAGTGTGATTATTTGACAGTATATTTCATATAAGTATATAAAAAATATATTGACAGTATATAAAAAGTATCAGGGAGTAAATTCTATATATTTTTTCGTGCTGAAGTTGAAAATATTATGTATACACTGTGATGTAAATAGAAGAAAAAAATTAATGATGAAATAAGAAAATCTATGTAATATATTTCAATTAATAGCAAAGCGTCACTCAAATTTGATATCATTACTTTTAAGACCCATATTTCCAATTCATATTGAAATGAAATGCTGCGTCACAAACTTTTAACCCGTTAAGGGTTTTTGTTCTGATATATATATATATATATATATATATTCTTTTTCGAAACAGGAAACTGTTTCAGTTTACATGTTCTTGTAATGGATGTGAAAAGAAAAAGAAAACTAGTATGTTGTGGCAACCACAAAACTTTCTTCTTTATTTTCCTATAGAAATTCACTCGGTAAAAAATATTTTATTAAAACTACCTCTTATTATAATTTTCTACTATAATAAGTGCAGATGATTTTCATCTTGGAAAAGACTAACACTAAATATAAGAAAAGAAAGACAGTTTTATTCTCTACAAATAACGTCTTAGAAAGGCGTTTTCGTAACAGTAATCTTATCTATCAAATTTCGTAGAGAAACATAAAATGTTGCAATTTCTTCCCGACTGTATATATATATATATATATATATATATATATATATATATAGATAGATAGATAGATAGATAGATAGATATATTATTGTTATTATTATTATCAATACAGCATAAGTATTGCTTTTAGAAATACAATACACCTGGGAATTTGTAAGCAAAAATCTATCTACATATTTTATTGAGATTCTACTATGGTTAAAAAAATGTTAATTTTTTGTATAAATAACCTATTACACACACTGCATTAATCATCCTTTATTTATATGTAGTATATTATATTATTTCTTATTTCACAGAGAACAACATACAAAGAAAAATAATTTCATCATAGTGAATATTATTAAATATAAGTTTCGAAGTTTCCTTTTTGAGAGCTGTTTGACAAAAATTTATCCCCATCTTTCAGCCAGTGTCTTTACACATTTACATATTGTTCCTGTGATATTACACTTACAAGGCCTGTCTTTGCAGCATGGTCGTGTGGGATTTGTGCAGTGTTCATAAGCATCAGCACACCTATGAAAAAAAAAATTAATGTTAGAGAGAAGTATTTAATATATAAAAATATAATTCACACTAAAGTTCTTTAATATATAAAAAATGAAATATTCTTAATATTAAAAAAAAAAATATATACAAAGTTCCAAGTATAAAATAATTTTTTATTTAAATAATCTTCATATTATTTTTAATAATATTTCGAATGTAAGTAACTTTTAAATTTTCCAGTATAGCATTTATAATAATTTTGGTTTAAATTATAAAAATAAATATGATACAAGTGTTTCATAAGTATTTTGACAAATCTCCTTTATTTTTGTAGCCTACGTATTTTTTGATAACAAAAAAAAAAAAAAAAAAAAAAAAAAAATCCGATGCCATAAAATATCTGTGAGGTTATCTAATAACACTGCATGAAAATCGCCCCCAACACCATTTTTGCGAAATTTTGTGTAAAATAGCCTCCTGAATCCAAATATGATGCCCATTCGGCCCTATCACCCACTGCTTTTTAGGGACGCCCCCTATTTTTTATCGCTTTTCGGTAATTTTATATCTGATTTCTAGGGAGGAAAAGGATGATCTTAACTGTTAAATATCTTCTGAGGGCGATAGAGTTGTAAAATTCTAAAACATGTACATCAGCAGCAAGGTAAATTTTACGGAAGGAGGGGGGGATTTGTCATTATATATTACATTTATTATATTTTATTAATCCAAGTATGATTATTATTATTTATACATTATTATAATTATTATTTTTAATGAAATAATTCACTTCCATTCTCCATGTCAAATTCATGGCCACAAAACTACCGAACAGTGATAAAAATTGGGGGGTTGAGGGTAGCGTCCAGAGAAATCGGGGAGTGATTGGGCAAAATGAGGATTACATTCGGATTTAAAAGATCATTTCACATAAAAATGTGCAAGAATGGTATCAGGGTTAACAAAAAAAAAAAAAAAAAAAAGAAAAAAGAAAGTGCTGTGTAAATACAAGCTGCATTGTTAATTTTAAATCAGTGAACGTATGTTCCTTGAAAATTCAGAAAGAGATTAAAAAAAATAATAATAATAATAAGTTAAGAGTTACATAACACGTGTTTACCAAAATAATTTTGTAGTGAAGCTTACGGAAAATGCGTAATGAATCCATTACTTTCAAAAACTTCAGTAAAATTATTTTTATATGTATACATAGTTATCATATTTCAAAAATTTAAATATTTATATAGCAAAATTGAAAATAAATTCAAGTTATTTCTTTGATTATCATTTGTCTATTGAACTAATAAATGAATATACAAGTCCTACGTCAATATATAAACCTCACAAACAGAAAGCAATAAACATAACCAAACTCGCTTTAAATCAACTGCATCAATTTTTCTTTCAGTAAAATATAGCACAAAAAAAAAAAAAAAAAAAAAAAAAAAAGAAACAGAAATTTAGACTTATAGGAAATTGTAATATTTACTGTGATTGATGTAATAAATAATAATATTGTGATAGATATAATAAATAATAATATTGTAATTAATACAGTAAACTATAATTTGAGGGAAGTCTTTATAAAATAATCTTTCCAATTTTCAAAATAAAATATTTTTCAAAATTTTAATACTTATGCATGGCAACTATAAAGTGATACCTGATATTAAGCTAGAATAATGAGAAATTTAAAAGAGTTAGAATAATAAAATATCATATATACATTTAAATATTTTAAACTGGTATGTAATCTATCTTTGTTTCGTGGACTAATTGTTATTCAAAGTTGATATAGATAAGTTTTAAGAGATTTTCGTTATTTATCATTATTATGGTATGATTCGTATTTTATTAGATAAACGATTTGTATCGTCAACATTTGTAGGGCGCCACTGACACAGAATTTTCTGAATGAATTTTTACTGAAAAAATTACGGATAAAATTGAAATTTCGTGTTCTAATGGTAAAATTTTTTCACAGCTATGAAAAATTGATGTTGTGTAAGTTGTTTCTAGTTTAAAATTTTTAGGATTACAAAATGATGCGTTTACATTTGTGTTTCTCGAAAGTAGTGAAATAACTTATTTCAATCGATATATTGGCTTCTAGAATCGTTACCAATTCTTGTGTTCATTATTTTATATAAAAAATTTTGAACATGCTGTGTACACTTACCTTTCATTTTAAAATTTTGCGATGCAATTTTATATTAAAGTGTAATGTATCCTTCACTTATCTGTATGCAAACATGATTCGAATAATAATAAATAAAATAAAATAAAGCACACGCTTTTATTGAAATGGGAAAGAAAAAGCACAAAATAATTTATAAATGTTAAGTTTTCATTAGATAGCGGTAAGATATCGCATAACTCGATATAACCTAATCCTTGAATTAAGCTTCGAATACGAATAAAATATTGCTAAAATTACAAATAAGTATAATTTACTTTAATGGGGAAAAAAGAAAAAGCGTGGAGTACTCGACTTTCGTTTTCGTAAATTTTTGAAAGCTGACTATTTATAAAGATAGAGTAATTATGAGAATATAAATATGAGAATATAAATATGAGAATATAGCACCTAACGCTTTTTTTTTTCTATTAAAGTAAGTTATATTTATCTGTATTTTTACCAATATTTTATTTTTATTTATATATATATATTTTTTAAGAAAATATTATTTCTCTCAAGTTACTTTGAATTCCATTTAGCATGTAATTATAATCTTTTTTGTACAAAATTAAAAAGAGAGCTTTTATTTTAAAAAAAAAAAAAAAAAAAGCTAATATTAAATTTCTTTATGTTCACACTTCCCAATTAGCATGAATTTTCTAATTGTATTTAGTTATTGATAGAATAAAAAAATATTTCTAAAGCATAAATATAATTTTAAATAGATAGTTTTAAAATAAGTTTTTCTTGTGATACTTACAATTTCTGATAAGCTGTCTTTAAACCTTAATTGTGTAATGCTTCCAATTTATATTTTGTCTCATAAGTTATTTATTCTAACAAAAAACTATATTACTTATAAAAGAAAACTTAATTTGATTTTTCATTCACTGTTTTAAGTAAAAAAAAAACTGAGAAAGTTACTGTATTTGCAGTTCTTTAAAATTTAATGTTCCGATCTATAAGTTTAAACATTTATTCAAAAAAAAAAATCTTTTAACTAAAACTAGTATCAGTAAAAAGTTTGCAAAAAATCTTAACTTTGCATGTAAATTTCATTTGCTCAAAATTTGATTTGTCAGAACTTAATTTTCGTAACATACCTTTAACAAAATACTGTATTGTGTTCACATAATATTCCTGATTATATTTTGCAGTTTAATTTGTTTATACATTTTATTCGTGAAATCTGTAGTAACTTTCACAAGTAAGTATAATTCATATTTTCAGGTCAACTAATATCATTGCTTTTCTTCTTATCCCCAATTAAGTCTTCTTAAAAGTCCTAATTAAGAGGGGCCCACCAGCGGCCGAGCGGTTCTGCGCTCAAAGCTGGTAGACGTGAGGTGCCGAGTTCGATTCCTGGTCGCGCTCGTCGGCCAAGGCCTTCGGAGTTTTCCGTAGTTTTCTCGGAAACTTGCGTAAATACGGGCTAGGACAGAAAGACTTCCACGGAGGGTAGTCCCTCCTCAGGCCTAAGACCTAGAGCAGCCAACGGCCTTATACCCAAATCCAATCCAATCCTAATTAAGAGTGCATGTATTTATTATATAATTCTTTACAAGAAAAATAGTTATATTATATGTGCATAAAACTACCTTTTCGTACTGCAATAAAAATAATTGACGTGTGTGCATTATTATTATGATTATTATTATTATTATTATTATTATTTTATAAAAATAAATTAAAAATTAAAGAAAAAAAAAAGAAGTAATAATATTACGTAAAAAGTTTGATCATTAACAACTGTGATTTACAGAAAGAAGACGTTTGGGTCATAGATAGTTTTTAGTTTTTTTTGTTTTTTTTTTTTTTTTTTTTTTTTTTACTTAATATATCAATACTGGAACAAAATAGCTTTTTTAGGCTACATACTTATGAATATTTTGATGATGTTTATTTATTTATTTAATTTAATTTAAAATATTTTATTTATTTATTTATTTATTTTGACATATTTGTTATAAGAATATATATATATATTCTTCTTTTTTTTTTTTTTTTTTTTTTACGTGTTTGCCGTTAATCAGATTACTGGCCTTATTTTGTCGTCTACAATTTGCTATCACTTACATAAAAATAATATTTCTAACTTTCTCATTAATTATCCATGAAAAAGCTTAATAATATGTTTTTATTAGAATTTTAGAGGATCATATCAAAGTGGATAAGAAATGTTTATATATATATATATATATATATATATATTTTTTTTTTTTTTTTTCATCTCATTATAAAATTGAGATTTTTTTAAATTAAAAAAGAAAAAAGCCTTTTTTTTTTTTTTAGCAATTGATTTATGTTACATTAGCATTAATTTAATTTTGGTGCAGCTGTAAGTGTTTTAAACTAATATATTTGTAAAAATTTAAAATATATCAAAATCTACACTAGAGTTTTATCCTATTCTGAAGATAATATCAAGTGATATACATATATACATCGAAAACAATGCAAATCACAGGTTAAATAATAAGTATGATATATATATATATATATATATATATATATATATATATATATGTATGTATATATATATAAATATTTTTTTTAACTGACTTAAGGTGACAGTACGGACAGTATGGGGGAGGGGGAGGCTACAGATATAAGTCTGTTAATTCAAAAAGTTACAATTTCGCATAATGAAATTTGCAGATGAAAAATATCATATAAAAATTAACATTCCCATTACAATTAATTGCGATATTAATTAATATTATAAATTTAATGTTAAATTTCAAAATGCTCCTTGCTCTGTAAGTTTTAACTTTTTTTTTTTTTTTTTTTTTTTTTTTTTTACAAGCAGTATGATTTTAGCAAATATGATTATTAAAACCCGAAAAAACTGCTACGTCAAAAACGCCAAAGAAAATTTTTTCTGATACATACAGCTGTTCCGGTAGCCTTAAGCGTAGCGTCTTTAGTGCAAATCTTGTATTCTGCGAATCGGGCTAATCATACTTTACGAATAATACCACTTTCGATTCTCTACTCCCACAATTAATGTGTTAAAAGTGTACCACAAATTTTATGCTTGTCTAGGAAATATGATTATTAAAACCCGAAAAAACTACTACGTCAGAAACGCCAAAGAAAAATATTTCAGATACATACAGCTGTTCCGGTAGCCTTAAGCGTAGCGTCTTCAGTGCAAATCTTGTATTCTGCGAATCTCGCTAATCATACTTTACGAATAATACCACTTTCGATTCTCTACTCCCACATTTAATGTGTTAAAAGTGTACCACAAATTTTATGCTTGTCTATTGATATATAGATAATTCATAATAAACCTGAATGAAAAAATAAATTTTATCTTTTTGAAATCTTCAATTAAGACATAATTTAAAGTTGCAAATAATAATAATAATAATAATAATAGCAATAATAATAATAATAATAATAATAGATATACTTCGAAATATTTTTTATTAGAAATAAATAATTCATAAAGAAACTGGAATTAAGAATTAAATTTTGTCTTTTTGAAATCTTCAGTTGAGATATATTCTAAGTAAAAAATAAAATAAAATAAACCAATAAATAAATAAAATAAATAACTAAATAATAGAAATATTTCGAAGTATTTTTTAATAGAAATAAATATAAAACTGATTTAAAAATTAAACGTTCTAGATTTTTCACATATAATTTGTAATTTTTTTTTTTTTAAGTAATTTTAAACTTTGTTAAAAAATATATTTTTGTGTTGAAAATATTTAAGTTTCAATAATTATTTATAATTTTACAAATGTCATAACAGTGCAAAACTTTTTACCTTTGTCGTCCTCTTCCAAGTTCCACACCTCTTTTCTCTAATATTTCCAAGAATTCATTAGATTCTGTAAATAAAGCAAATAACGGTAATAAACTTCAAGTCACCTTCAGCAAAATAATTACAAGATTTTTTTTTTTTTTTAAGTACAAGAAGTATCTACTATATATATATATATATATATATATATATATATACATATAGGTAGTTGAAAGTTATGTCATAACTGAATTATTTTAAAGTATATATGTGAAGTATTATATTTATGTTTATAGCACATACACTTACAACTTAATGATTCTGTCTAATGTACAATAAATGCTTAAACCAAAACTACATTTTATTTCTGAAAATTTAAAATAATTTAAAAAAATTGAGAACTGTGACATTTAAAATTTCTTCCAAATTTAATGGCTACTTTAATACAAGAACAGTAAGAGAGAGAGAGAGAGATAAAGACATGCATAAAAGTGTGCACATACTTAAGCATACAAATATACAAGTGTTGGACAAAATAATACGAACACTTTTTTTCCTCATATTTTTCAGCATTGATTTTGTCAAGAAGCCCCTTAGGGGATGAACAATAAATCCAGTAAAACAAAACGTTTTCCTGATAACACTGTATATGAAAAAGCTTAGATTGATCTGTAAATTTTATATACGTTTTTAAATGTCATATTTTATAAGTGTGTAGAGTTTTGTGAGGATATCTCGAATATTTTAGGAATTATTATTATTTTATTAAAATATGCAAAAAAATTCCGCAAGTTTGTGCTTTATAATTTCAAAGATTTTTCTTCAAATTTCATGAAACTTTCGAAAAACATGACATATGTGCTTAAACCTTTATACTCTAGTTTAAAATAAATATATTTAATATTCAAAGAGATATACACAGTTGTAGTAAATAATTTATTTACTGCGCATGAGCAGACTATAGCAAAATCAACATTTACATAGTTTGATACCCAACTCCATGGAGCACCTTATAAAAAACATCCAGTTGAATATCACAAAAATTCTTAGAAATATCGGTGATTAAATAAACTGTTTTTTAGCAGTTTTCTATGAACACTTATAAATGCTGTAAGTTAACAGCAACCATTATTATTAACTTAGATTGTTTTTAAAAATACTATGTAAAATATAGAGGTGATGTTTTAGACGATGTTTCACTAATTGAAATGATCTTTCAGCAATCACTTTCAATTCAATATATTCTTAATATAGCATTGATTAAAAATCGATAGACTTTTGACATACCGAAGTTACATGTCATAATTTCTAATGCCGTTTTAGGTTTTTACGATAAAGAGTCATTCACAAATGGATGATTGTATCAGAAAAAACTATGTTACAGAATGAAACTTAATATAATATATGCAATTCATTTTTTTTTTATATATATATATATATATATATATAGTTTTGTACTACATACCTATAAAAAAAGAGAGAGAGTAAGAAAGAAAGAATAATTGTTTAAAAGATAAAGAAATATATTATTTTATTTATTTATTTATTTATTTTATGATACAAATTTTCATTTGTGAATAACTCCTTGTCGTAAACACCTAAAAATGTTTTAGAAATTATGACATGTAACTTCCGTTTGTCAAAATATTTCAAATATTTCAAACTATATCAAGACGTTTTTAGCAAACAGCTGAAAAATGGCTCATTTAATTATAGATATTACTATGAGTGTTTGTGAAACTCAACTGGATTTTTTTTTTTTAATAATATAAAATATACTCTATGCAGTTGAGTATTAAACTATGTCAAAGTTTCTTGCTACAGTCTGCGCATGCGGAGTGACAAATTATTTATTAAAACTGTCCTTATATCTTTGTATATAAAATATATTTGTTTTAAACTATAGTATAATGATTTAGTCACATGTTTTCCGAAAGTTTCAAGAAATTTGAAGAAAAACCTTTGGAGATATACAGTAAAAACTTGCAAAAAATTTTTGCATTTTTAATAAAATATTAATAACGCCTTAAATATCCAAGATATAATCACAAAACTCTACATATGTATAAAATATGACATTTATAACCGTATCAATGTTTTGCTGACCAGTCGAAGCTTTTCGATATGCTGGTTTATCAGAAATACTTTTCCTTTTATTGGACTTGTTGTTCGTCTCCTATGGGCCTTCGTGTCAAAACCTTTGCTGAAAAACATAAGAAAAGACATGCTGTCCTTATTCACAAAATTGAAGAATAGCACGGTAGGTATTTTTCAAGACATTGAACAAAACGTACAGTCGGTAACAAAAGTGTCCGAACACTAGCAAAAATTCCTATGTAAGAAAAGTACACTTCATACGATTTTGTTATATAAATCCTTATCGAATCATGTTCTTACACTGACTAAGATAAGGATTCGAGAAGGATTTATTTAACAAAACCATATGAAGTGTAAATTTTTTTCATAGGTATATTTGCTAGTGTTCGGACACTTTTGTTACCGACTGTAAAACAGCGAAGGTTTTTACTTTATTTTGTCCAACAGCTGTAGATTTATCTATATATAACCCAATTCCAAAATTATATACATGGTTAGCGCCTGCAATGAAAGTTTAGTGTTAAAATAAAATGCTAAATTTTAATGATGTACGATTATAAAAATTTAAACAAAACATACACAAAAGCACATTTTTTATGCATATTCTTATAGCCATTTTTTGAAGTATAAATTTATATCAATGCTTTTTGGATAATAAGGATCGAAAACTGTAAGATAGCTTAAGACAAACTGTGCATGTGCCGATGTGTTACATTTTAATTAATACAATACCTTCAAGTTCAATCTTGATAGCAAATTTAAACAAATATAATTTATACAAGAGAGTGTTTTAGTAAATTTCAATAAAATGTACTGGAAAAGTAATGTTGAAAATTGAAGAAAGTATGGAAACATCATAAATTGCAGTAAAAGAAAAACAAGAAAAAATATTTCAGATCATAATGTTTAAACACGATCCGTAATCAGGTTGAAAACGTAGGCATACCTGCAGTGGTAAAGACAACATTATAACAGACTTAAAATAGCACTGTAACAGAGAATTGAAACTATGAAAACCTAGAAGTTTATTATTGAGCTATTAACAATGTTTATCAGACAAAGAAAAAAAATGGCTTATTTTAAGTACATATATTTACTTTTTTTATTGGAACATTCTACATTTAAATAGTTTGTAAATATAAAAATTAATTTATTTTTATTTCATTACACTTTTTTAATATAAATAGAAAATGAAAAAAAAAAATCTGGAGTGACTCCACTCGACTTTCCGAACATTGAGTAATTAACAGTTTTGTAGATAAAGTAAAGAAAGAGTAGTTGTTAAACAAACAAAAGAGAGAAAACCATAATAGAGTTTTTGAGTATTTTTCTCCATCTATTACACGTTGTTTTATTTAACGCTACTGAACTTTGAGCCCATAGATCATAATGACAAAGAAATTTTCGTTATGTCCCTGTAAAAACCTATAAATGTTAGATTCACCAAAATGCTTATAGTTAGTGCAACAGTGATTTATAATACTCATATAAATTTTCAGCTGAATTCAATAAGGCGTTTAGATGCTATCGTACTTTTAAAAATTTAGTCCCATAGGCCATAATGATAAAGAATTTTTCTTTTTGTCCCTGTAAAAAAACTGTAAGTGCTAGATTCACCAAAATCTATACAGTTAGTTCAACTGTGATCTATAACATGTGTACAATTTTTTTGCTCGGATTAATAAGGCGTTTAGACACTATGACATTTTTAAAAATTTGGCCCCATAGGCATAATGATAAAGAATTTTTCTTTGTGTCCCTGTAAAAAAACTATAAGTGCTAGATTCTCCAAAATCTATAAAGATTGAGTATTTGTGATCTACAAAATGTGTATAAAATTTTTGCTCAATTGAATAAGGCGTTTAGATGCTATCGCACTTTTAAGATTTTGCTCCCATAGGCCATAATGATAAAGAATTTTTCTTTGTGTCCCTGTAAAAAAACTATAAGTGCTAGATTCACCAAAATCTATAGGGTTCGTACTATGGTGACTTACAATATGCGTACCAACTTTCAGGTTAATCGAACGAAGCGTTTAGACGCTAGCGTGTTCACCCACAGACATACACACATACACACATACATACACACATACATACACACACACATACATATATCATCGTAAAAATAGTGAAAACGGACTCAGGGGACCTCAAAACGTATAGAAACATCAAAATCTCGAATTCGGATTTTTGACATGATTACAATACTTTCCTCACTATAGTGTTCGGAAAGTAAAAAAAAAAAAAATGATAAGCATAAAGTTTGTTGCCCAGGTGTATGATTTTGATGGCATTTTTTCGTGGCATTTTCTCAATTACTGCAGCTGTCATCACAAAACTTTATTATTCATTCTTTTACAAATTCACGCAGTGCAAAATATTTATTAAATTATTTTTCATGATAAATGAATGCAAACTATATTTATATCAGAGCTGGTTGATTGGGTTTATGTCGCTATAGATATAAGGCGACGGTCTAGGATTCTTAGGGTGGTCCAGAGACATGTCAACTGAATTTTGATTTTTCATGGAGGGTATGGCTCACGGCTTTGGTGAACCTCAGAGGCATAAATCGGAATTTTCAAATTTCCAAATTATAATATTAAACGTAGAAATAAAGAAAAATTGTATAGCTTACGGTATATATATGTATATATATATATATATATATATATATATATATATATATATATATATATATATATATAAACTTTTTTTTTTTTTTTTTTTTTTTAATAAAAATTTGAAAAAAAAAAAAAAAAAAAAAAAAAAAAAAAAAAAAAAAAAGTTTTAACTTATCACAATATTTGCTTCAACCTCTAATTTTAACAGCATTGATAAGTCCTTTAAAAAAACATTCAGTGGATTTCTTTCCCCGTGCGGTATTATACCACATGGACGATACTTACACACACACACACACACACACACACACACACACACACACACATATATATATATATATATATATATATATATAAATTTTACTATAGTTCGTTTTGAATAATTATTTTTATTTTCATTAAATAAATAAATAAAGTCAACCCATTGAAAATTTTTACCAAAAGTTAAGATGCAGCAACATGTAAATTTATGTGATATTCTGTGTTTTAGATCTTGAGATAGAGCTGCCAGAAAACTTTTGTCACGCGCAAAGGAACAAAAAGACAACTTATTTGAAATGGTCAAATCTTTTTTTAGAGATCACAAAATGTGTGAACCCATTGAAAACTGGAAATGAAGTGTGTTACGAAACCAGTACTCTCTTCTATTTTATGTAGACGAAAGTTATTTCAATACCTATATATATATTTAAAAAAAGGATATGCTTACCTAAATCCGATTCAGCATATGCGGATAGCAATGAAGCGACCAAAATTACCATAATCAATACACAAATTGCTATCGCTCTCATGATGGATCACAAGTTAAATTTCTATGGGAAACAGAAAAAAAAAAGTAAAAGAGCTTTAAGTTTTAAAAAATGTATAATATTGAAAAATGAGCTAAAATTTACACTTTTGTTGTGCTTGTAAGATAATCATTTACGATAAGAATGTATGAAAGATTTTCATTTTTTTTTTTTATAAAGGGTTTTACAAAGATAAAGTTTTTAATACAATAAGGAAATTACAATTTCGGTATGTACTGAAGATTTTTTTCTTTTTTTGAAAGAAAAACTTATATTTGTACATTAAAATACACTCTGATATAAGGATTCTTTCAATTTGATCAAAGGTTAAACCAAAACATTCAAACTATTAACGTTGGAACTGTAATGTTAGAATTTTCCAATAATGAAATTATATTAATAGTATATAATTAATTTAAATGACATAAAATGTAGAAAAGACTACGTAAATTGTAAAATTAAATCAAAAAGATAAATCTTCATGGTGAAGAAATATTAATTAGTAAAACAAAATTTAATTATTAATTTAAGATCTATAGTAGACGATACATTTTATTATTATTATTATTATCATGCGTAGATAATGAAGAGTTATGTAGGGTTTAAATCATACAAGATTTTAATCCGATTTGAAATTAGTTTTATCTTTAATTATAGAAAGGTATAGCATGGAAATCATTCACTTATAGTTTACAGGGCTACACAAAAGAACTAGTTTATAGTGCGACAATACTTGAAACTTTATAGAAGTGTATTTTATGTTGTGCCGTGTGTTATTAATGTCGGATTACATTTATTTGCACCATGTTGTGTGTAAATAACATTCAGAAGATATACAGGACTGCCAATATTTAAGCCATGACATTCTTTTCTATTCTTAGTGGAAGTAAATTAATATAATTGTAACCCTGACAATACTTATTTACCATGACTAAGAAAGCTGTTCATTAATTGAAATTAATTTCTCATAGTTATATGGTAAATAATGTAGTTTTTAAAACTAAATATTCTTTGCTTGGCTTTTGTATATTTATACGTTTTGAGGTTTCTCGAATACTGAAGTTAACCATTTAATTTTTTATCTCTGTGTCTCTTAAGGAAATCCAAAACAAAAAATTTTAGGCGACTCAAATGTTGTATTTTCAAGTTAATACGCTTGTTTGTAGGAAAGTTTGATCATGGTTGATAAGTTTCAAGAAATGTTGCGTGCGAACGCTGTCAGAATAATTTTGAATGAATTTCAGAATTTAATAACAAATTTGAATTTTGTATAAATGTAGGTACAATAATAAAACGGGGTGTTGAACTGGGCAGTAGCCTCCCTCACATAGAATTATTTGTCATATAAAGATGTTCCGAAGCCTGATTTGAATTGTTTGAATAGAGGTTAGTATAACAGTACTCGTTATCTTGTCCTTTATTCTCCAATCTGTGTTTATAGTATTAAATTTCAGCGTAAAAGAAAGTCGTGTGTATGACACACCAAATAATATTCTCCCTTTAGTGTATAAGTACTGGTTTCACCAAAATCTATACAGTTCGTAGATCGATGATATATAACATATTTATAAATTTACAGTCCTAATGAATAAGTCATTTAGACGCTATCGCAATTTAAATAATTTGTGCCCATAGACCATAATTATAAAAACATTTTCTTTGTGTCTCTGGAACAAAAATTATAAACTCTGGATTCATTAAAATATATGCAGTTTGTTCTACGATTACCATCAAGATACTTACCATCTTTCACTTTAATAGATCAAAGCGTTTAGATGTAATCGTGTGTACTCACTTGCATACACACACATACACACACACACACATACATACATCACCAAAAAAAAGAATACTGTATTATTAGAATTTTTGTCATGGTTAAAATACTTTTCTTACCATGTATGTTCAGGAATTAATAAATCTGGTGTGGCACTCATACGACTTTGGCTTACCCTGAAATTCAATACTATAAATACAGGTTGGAGTTTAAGGGGTAAGGTAGTAAGTATTTGTGTGTAAACCTACGTGAGAAACAACTGAAAGTTATCATTATAACAGAGCCATTTCATATAAATTCAAGGAGGTATGTTGCCTGATCATTTTTGTTTCTTTTGATAATTATGTCCCTTATAGCACTTATGAGAGATGTTCAAAACAACTTTTTTTTTTCTCTACTATTAACCTAGGATTTTATACAGGTCATCAAAAGTCGTTTTCATGGTCAAAAATGGGATTATTAGACCTTTATAATTTGACACAAAATTTTTTTCAATAAAATTTATGAGTGCTAAATTTAAATATTAGTATCAAAGTACGTAAGATAAATGTGCCACATGCGTGGTTACACTGTTGTACCTCAAAAACTAAAATAATTACAATAGGTCAAAATTCAAGGTCATACTTCAAATTTTTGTAAATTTCGATAGTAAATAACTCTTCTAGAAAACAAAACCACAAAATAAAATATCGCACAAATTAATCTCTGGAATCATACTAATGAGAAAATGTGATTGCAATTAAATGTGATTGTAATTGTGTGGTTTTTAATATTTTGATTTTTACAGTACCCTGAAATGGCAGGAAAAGGACAAAAATGATATTGTGTACTGTATGTATGTTGTGTTTAAGATTTAAAAAATATATATATAGTTTGTTTTTATTCGCGTAACTTTCAAATTTAATTCGTTTTTGATAAAGAAATGGTTCTAAAAGTTTATTATTAGGCATTAGTATTTCAAATCATCATTAAAGAGCGCGAATATCACGATGAATAAACGATCTTTTTATTGTATTTTTTATGATGAAAACATTTTAACAAACATATATAATTCTGCATGCATTGATATAATTATTATGCCCATTAAAAAAAATGTCGACATTTTAATGAGATTCTAGCGTGAACAAATGCATATATAAAATGTTATTCTTATGACCGGACCTTTAAATTAGTGATGAAGAAACGATTCTTTTTATTATATTTTTTGTGGTGAAAACATCCTGACAAACAAACATATAATTCTACATGCCCTGATATTAATTATTATGCATATTAAAAAAAAATATTCGGCATTTTAATGAGTTTACAGAGTTAATTACAAATGCTTCTGTATAATGTTATTCCTATGGCTAGACCTTTAAATCAGGCGAAACCGAGGTTTGTATACAGCGCCAATTGCTGGGTAGCGGTAAAATATATAAGTTCTGGTTGTACGGAGTTTTCGCCTTGTCTGAACAGCCGCTATTGAATCGCAGGGAGCCATGCTTTAAGGGACTTAAATATCAAAAGTAACAAAAATGGTCGAGCAACACAGCTCCTAGCATTTATATGAAATGACCCAACTTCTTTATTTAGCAAATAATTCAGCGTGAGAGTGCTACTGCCCTCTTTAGCCCCCTGTTTTGATATTGTACATGAATTGTTGCTCTATTCAGGAATTCAAAGCTATAATTAATTTTAAAAGTTTATTCCAAATTAGTCAGACAATTTTCATCATTCTTTGAAACTTATCCTAAACAACTTTTTCAAATAACTTTGTATTAACTTCTAACTTCAACATTTGAATTGCCTGAAATTATTAATATCATTATTATTATCATTACTATTAATTTTTTTTTTAAGTTACTTTGATAACAAATATTGTTAGAAATGAAACGTTAAAAAAATGACTTCAAAAATCATGAGTCCTGAAAACATATAAATATACAAAAATCTAGCACTTTTTTTTTTGTTTACAAAATGCTTTATTTGTCGTATTAGCGGAATTTTAATTTCTGAGTAGTTTTTCCGAACATGATGAAACGTTATAATGAGAAGTACTTCCACTAATGGTAACAATAAAAAGGAAGTTTTCGCATAGTTTTTGGCAGCTCTGTATATTTTCAAAAACTTATGCAAGCACATTTTGCACTTAAATATAATCCTCTCTAATAAAACACACCACAACCTGAAATTCAAATATTATCCCACAGTATTTTTTTTTTTTTTTTTGTGTAGCCTTGTAAACGAACGGTGAATGGTTTTCGCACCATGTTCTACATGAAATATGGTTTTATGCATATAGAGGATATATACATTCATTTCATTTGGTTCACTTCCGCCTATAGATGTTAAACTCTACTTACCTATTATTTCGTTCACAGACGTAATGTATATGAATACTCTTGCACGTCTTTAAAGAAAAGTTTAGCGCGGCATCACTATATAATGCAGATTAAGAATACTGTATTTGAAAAATCTGCTGTTTTTTTTTTCCTCCAGATATGCTAATAATAAACATCATACACACAGGTACATACTCATACATAGACCAACCGCTAAAAACAGAATTTTTGGGTTCAGGGAATCTTAAAAAGTGTAAATATAACAAAAAATCAATTTCGAAAATTTGACCGTAAAACGATACGTTTTTTACCATATATATGTTTAAGAGAAAGTTGAAAACATATTACACTGTACTATTAATTGGAATTAGTGTTAAAAAGAAAATTTAAATTTAAAGCTATTATGACGCCAGTTTTATCAGAAGTTTTTGATTATACATGCTTCCATAAAAATAAATATATTTCTTTTATGCAGAAAAAAAAAAAATAATAATAATTGTTATATTTTTTTTATTTATTTTGCCAACATTGTTTCCTTTTTCAAAAAAAAAAAAAAAAAAAAAAAAAAAAATTAAGGTTAATATGAATTTTTTATTAGAAGTTTTTTATGTGTAGAAGCTTTTTATATGAAATTGACTTTGTCATCGTGTCTTTGTGTCACGCTAGTATAGAAGGCGCCTTCATTTTAAAGTAAATATAAGCCACTCCATTTGTTGCCCCTTGGTTCATTTGGTTAGAGCATCACGCTAATAACGCGGTGGTCGAGAGTTCCGTTCCCGGAAGGTACGGTGTGTTAATTTTTTCAGATAATGAGTAGAAAAGGTGTCAATTGATAAAAGAAAATTTTTCGTTGTTTACACAGTATCCTAAGAATTTGTTGAAGGATTTTTTTTAAGAAACTTTTTTTTTTTTTTTTTTTTTTTTTATTCGATATTAAAAATCACAAAATAATTTTTATAGTAAAATAGCATCAAATAAAAGTTTAACTAAAAAATACATAAATATATATATATATTTTTTTTTTTTTGGGAAACTTCTTATTTTTGAAATTAGATTTTGTCATCGCGTCTTCATGTCATGCTAAAAAAAAATAAAGCGCTTCACTTTAAAGTAAATGTAAGGAATTTTAATATCGTTCAATGACTCAGTTGGTTAAAGCGTCATGTTGATAATACGATGGTGGTGGGTGGGATCGGTGTTTAAAGTCCGACGTGTTACTTTGTTGTAGATAATTAATAAAAAAGTTGTTGTTTGTTGAAAACAAAACCATTCATGACCTACACAGTATCCTAAGAAATTTTGATTAGTTTTTTTAAGAAGCTTTTTTTATACACTCCTTCTCATATTTATAAGGACACTTTATATTTTGAAATAACTAATGTAAAAATAATGTTGAACAAGATTATACTAACTGCACTTAATAGATCTGGTATTCTAAAAACCAAAACTGTTATAATTTTTTAAATATAAAACAAAATTAATAAAAAATAATGCAAAATGTGTTTTTCTCCACGTTTTTAGATGTTCATAATTATAGGGACAATCCGGATTTTTTCGTTTTATTTAACTTACTAGCGGATAAATTACAGTTGACATGCGAATTCGTTAACTACTGGGCTAGATTAATTCATATATAAGCCTTGAAATTCTCTTGGACGGACATTACTGATAATTTCTTGAAAAAAAGAACGTCCAAGTAGTGAAGTATGATAAATGTGTATGTGTTTTTTAAGCTGAAGGATAATTTCAATCCGCCGAATTTCTAATGAAATTCGAAGGTCTAAAATTGCTGAAGGAAATGTGATCAAACGTTGAACTGCTGGTTCGATAGGAGAGAAGTCTAATGCAAAATCAGAGTTATTTTACAGAGATCGAAGACTCATAATTCCTCTTACTGTTCTACTCATAATGACTGCTGCTGAATTTGCTCGAAATTTTTAACGAAAGGTTAGGGTTCACATTTATGCATGTTTAAAATAATTAATAATCTGTTAAAATGAATAAAAAACCTGTAATAATCAATCAGCATTTAATGGGGGAAAGAACGTCTGTGTTAAAGTTGAATAAAGGCAATATTAAATGGTAAAATGTTGCATTTTTGGATGAAAAACATTTTATTCTTGATTAATCAAATGGTTTTAACAGTTACTGACACGATCTGAAGAGAGCGAAAAACAGAGCAGATTTTTTAAAGGCATATATGAATCGGGCATTTTAAAGGTGGATCTATGGTGCTCTGTGGAGCTGCTTCTACTGAAGGCAGAATAAATTTAGTAATTTTTTCTATTATTATGAACAGCAAGAGAATATCCGCAAATTTTAAACGTGGAATTATCAGATTTTTGTTAGATTTTGGGGGGTAATAATATTTTTTTCAACAAGTGCAATAGGAAATAGTTTGAAGAAAGAAACTTCTGTATTATTGCCTTTCCCATGGCCTAAAAGTTGAAAAAACCTTAACTTATGATATTAGAAAAGTGCATGCAAGTGGAAAGCAATTTTAAATAGTTTAAATGTATTAAGAATATCATATATGCTATATGAAATGGTATTGAAACTGAATATTAAAAAAGATATATTATATATATACCAGAGAGAATGTCTGATTGTTTCACCCTAAAAAGAGACCCCATAAAATATTTATTTAAAGAATAACTGAAAAACATTACTAAAATTCGAGCTGTCCTTATAATTTTGAACACCTAAAAAATCATCTATTTACCATATTTAAAGTTTTTTAAGATAGAAAAACGATAAAACTTTTTAAATATAGTCTATTAATGAAATTCAAAAAATATATATGTTTAAATAATAGTGTTCAGTGTTTAGTTAATATAGAAAAACGGGTGTCCTTATAATTATGAGAAGGAGTGTAGTAACTAAAAAAAAACAACAACAAAAAAAAAGGACTGAAAAATTTTTGTTGTGGAGCCTTAAAAATAATAAAATAAAATTTAATTCTTGCAGAGACATGCTATCAGAAATAAAATTTTCAACAATAAGAAAATTTTAAAGAAGAATCTAGATATTTCACTTTTACACGAGATGAAAATTCTTAAATATTTAAAGTATTTCGAAAAGCATTCAAGAACAATATTTTTTTGCATTACTTTGAATTTTCTAAAATGTTCTGTGACATTTTTTTTACTGTTCTTTGACTTTTGGTTAGAGTGTCATACTGATAACGCGTTGGTCGGGGGTTCGATCCTCGAAGGCCGACGTGATTTTTTTTTTTTTTTTTTTTTAGATAATAAAAAAAAAAAAGTCAGTATCTAAAAGAAAATCTTTAGTTGTCTACACAGTATCCTCAGAAATTTGATTAGAATTTTAAGAATCATTATTTATAACTAAAAAGCAAAAAATAAAAAAATAAGTACAAAGTCACTTTTTAAGATTAGAAGCTTTTGGTTGTAAAGTCCTAAAAAACATGAAATAAAAATTATTGATGTAAAGACATGCTATAAAGAAATGAAAGTTCTAACTCTAATGAAATTTTAGAGAGAAATATAGATATATCCCTTTTGCAAGAGATGAAATTTTTAAATATTCAAAATATTTTAAAAAGCTTTCGAGATCTTTGAAATTTATGGCTTAACGAATAATTATACAAAAAACCAATAACTGAGAATATTGGTCTCGAATGCTTTTAAAAATATTTTGAATATTTAAAAATTTTCATCTCTTGTAAGAGGGATATATCTATATTTTTCTCTAAAATTTCAATACAGTTAAAACTTTCATTTCTTTATAGCATGTCTTTACTTCAATAATTTTTAATTTTATGCTTATTAGGACTTCACAATAAAAAGCTTCTAATCTTAAAAAAAGGATTTTTTACTTAAATTTTTATTTTATATATTTTGAAATCATTAACTGATTGAACTAAAAATTTGTCCCGAATTACAAATGTAGCAAGTGTCGTAGCGATTGGTTCAACGGTGTACTTTGTATAGCAAATTAAACCTGATATAACGCGACATATATTTTATCAAAATAAAATCGCGGTCCAGAACATGATTTTGGTTGGTTTCATCTGACACCATTCGAAAGCCTTCTTACATAATTATATGTATATGTGTACATATGAATTTTTGTATATGTATAGATGTACCTTTTTTTAAGTCAGTGCCTATCAACTTTTGGTGTCAATTGCTCGACAGGTGGCGCTTCTGTACAGCGATTTCTACAATTTATAGATGACTATATCTCAAGGGCTAATGCATAAATTTGCATATAAATTTATATATGGATGAACCTTGACCTTAATAAGTGCATATTAGGTTTTGGTATTGAATTCTCAACAGATGGCACTGCTATAAAGAGATTTCTACAATTTATGAGAAGGCTATGCCTCAAGAACTACTGAACATATTATATTTACATATAAATTATATTTACATAAAAATTATATTTACATATAATTTATATTTACATATAAATTTATATGTAAACGAACCTTCACATAAATTAATGCCTGTAAAATTTTGGTTTTAATTTCTTAACATGTAGCGCTGTTATAGAGCGATTTCCGCAGTTTAAGGGAAAACTATATCTCAATTTCTACTGAGTATAATCAAATAAAACTTAACATGTTAGAAGGTCATTATGAGACATTGTGCTAATTCAATTTTAATGTATATCGACTTATAGGTGGCGTTGCAATACTGCAGTATTCTCCGAAAATTGGAAGATAGTTTCTCAATTTCTGTGGCGTATAACTGTGCGAAACTTGAAATAAAGATAACCATTATTAAAAAAAGCATTTTTTTTTTTTTTTTTTAAGATATTAATTATAGAGAATAAAACTGTTCTTTCTTTAGATATTTATTCTTTGTTTTCTCTAAGACGATAATCGCCTGCATTCATCGTAGTAGATAATTTTAATAAATAAAAGTATTAATAAATTATTTGTACTGAGTGAATTTGTATAGGAAAATATAGAAGAAAGCCTTCTGGGGGTCGCAACATCCTAGTTTTATTGATTTTTTACTTTCTCTTACCCTTACGGTAAAGAAAGTATTGTTTTAAGGTCAAATTTTCGAAAGTGAGTTTTTATTATCTTTACATGTTCTGTGGTTCCCTAAATACGAAAATCATGTGTTTAGTGAATTATCTGTGTGTGTGTGTGTGTCTGTCTGACTGTGTGTTTGTTATCAGCATATCTCAAGAACAAATAGTAGCAGAAATTCCAAACTCGGTATTCTAAATGTGTATCATATTGGGATGCAACACTAAGCTTTTCGTTGAGATGAAGCAAATTGTTCGTGTACAGGGACACTCAAGAGTATTCAAATACATTACGTCTATTGGGGAAATTGCAGGTAAGTAGAGTTTAACATCTATAGACTGCACTAAACCAAATGAAACGAATATATATTTTTTTAATGGAGATAGTCAACCGAAAAAAAAAAAAAATTCTGTATGTGGCAGCCTCACCTACCTCCCTGGGGGGAAGTCCCCCCTCGAGGAGAGTAAATTTTCATGATGGGTATCTTTCAAAAGAGCACGGCAATAGCTTTAAAATGAATGGTTGAACCATCGATCTGCGATAATTTAAAATAAAATTATCGATTTTTTTTTTTTTTTTTTTCATAAAAAAAAAAAAAAAAAAAAAAAAAATATTCTTTCGATGTAATATTGAGAATAAATTCAACTTTTTTTGGATATTTAGTGCTGTGTTATACTATTTCTCTAATATGGAAATCGTCTATATTATCATAAAAGATAATTTTTTTAAATAATAATTTTAATAAATTATTTTTTAAAAACAGAATTATTTTTCAATAACCGAATTAAATTCTATATAAATGTAGGTGCATTAATGAAACGGGGGGAGTTGAGGGGGGCGGTAGCCCCCTTCACACAGAACTAATTATCATATAAAACTCTTCCGAAGCCTAATTTGAGTTGTTTAACGTAGGTTTACATAACAGTACTCAGTATCTTACCTCTTAATCTCCAACCTGTATTTATAGTATTAAATTTCAGGGCAAGAGAAAGTCGTCTGAGTGACACACCAAATTATTTAATTGCAGACAATTGTTAATTGTATAATTTTTTATTCATGCACAAACAAATGTTAATGTTGTTGACTTTCGTACTGGTGATGTCATAAAAATCAGGTGTTCAACATTAACTATAAACCCATTGTCTTAACTACTCATATCTAACATGTTTTTAAGTTTTCATTATAAACTTGATATTTTGTAAGACCGATTAATTTTTTTTTTTTATCTTTTAAATAATTTAAATAGAAACCATTTTCTTATCTTTTAAATAAATACTTTCTGTATGCATTAATTATCAGAAGTATTTCTTAAATTATTTCCTTTGAGAGCGCATGGCGCTTATACAATACTAGCAGGCTACACCCGCTTCGCTGGTCACTATATTTAAATGAATCATTATAATTAATGAATTCTCAAAATTGCATTAATTTTTATCATGTGAAAAAAAAAGAAAAACTCTTATCGGGAAAAATGTCGCACCGGGTCCCCACTGCCTTTGGCAGCGTGGACCCGTGCGCGATGCGCACGCGCAAATGCATATATATGAGCGCCCTAATAATTTTACAAATTCGAAAATATCCGCAATCGATTTGTAAGTATCAAAAACCTCTATGCACCAGTTTTTAACCAGCTATCTCTATTTTTATTTTTTTGCCCCTCCGCTCCCTCCCTCCCTTCCCGCCCATCCCAATAATTTTAAAAATTCAAAAATATCTGCAATCGATTTGTAGGTATCGAAAATCTCGATGTACCAATTTTGAATGATCTAACTCTATTTTTTTTTTTACCCCTCTGCCCCCTCCTTCCCGGCCCTTCTAATAACTTTACACTTTCGAAAATATCCCCATTCGATTTGCAGGCCTATAAAACCTATCTGTATCAATTTTGAATGGTCTAACTGTATTTCTATTTGTTTTTGCCCATAGTCCCCCCTTACCGCCCCACCCCTTTCCGCCCCTCCTAATAATTTTACAAATTCGAAAATATCCCCAATCGATTTGTAAGTATCGAAAACCTCTATATACCAATTTTGAACGATCTAACTCTATTTTTATTCTTTTGCCCCCCTCTCCCCTCTCTTCCCTCCTAATAACTTTACACTTTCGAAAATATCCCCATTCGAGTTGCAGGCCTCTTAAACCTATCTGTACCAATTTTGAACGGCCTAACTGTATTTCTATTTGTTTTTGCCCCATAGCCTCCCTTACCGCCACACCCCCTACCCGCCCCTCCTAATAATTTTACAAATTCAAAAATATCCGCAATCGATTTGTAAGTATCGAAAACCTCTATGTACCAATTTTGAACGATCTGACACTATTTTTATTTTTTTGCCTCCCCCCTCCCCTCCCCATCTTCTTGACCCTCCTAATAACTTTACACAATCGAAAATATCCCCATTCGACTTGCAGGCCTTTAAAACCTATCTGTACCAATTTTGAACGGCCTAACTGTATTTCTATTTGTTTTTGCTCCATAGCCCCCCCCCCCCATTGCTGCCCCACCTGGGGGCTGAATTTCTAAAATTCCAGAAATTGGTTTTTAGATAGTTGCATTAGCTATATTTTAGAGCAAAAATTTCACGTATATCTACTTTTTTTGTTTGAGATACATAAGATTATGCGAAATCACGTTTTACGCATGTGAAATCACGCCCCCCCCCGCACCCCTTGGGGATCGAATTTCAATAATTCCGGTACTAATTTTTAGACATTTGTATTAGCTATACTTCAAAGCAAAAATTTTACAGATATCTGTTTTTTTGTTTGAGATATGAAGGATTTTGTGAAATTACGTTTTGCCCCCCCCTCCCCCCCTTGGAGGGCGAATTTTGTAAATTCGCTTGCGGCGTTGTCTTTCTCGGGTCGTAAATATTAACCGTGCCAAATTTGGTCCCGTTTGGTGAAACGGCCTAAGATTCTATAGCGGACAGACACACACACAGACTCTGCTCTTTTATATATATAGATTATTAATTTTGAAAAAACAATTTACAAATATCTTATCTGTGTAATATCCACCTACAATCAATATGTAGTTATCATAGTAACATAGGTTTTTGCATTCACAACCAATATACAAATATAAATAAAATTTTTTTTAATTTTGCTTCGGAAACGACAAAATGAAAACAACGCATTAGAATTAGACGCATAATGAAGCACGTTAAAACATAATGAAGCACGTTAAAACATAATGAAGCACGTTAAAAATTATACATTACCTCTCAAATCAAAGAAATTAAACCAACATACTTGAGGTATAATATTGCTATGCAGTTTCCTTTTTATGCATTTCCATTTTATTGTATATACAGAGAACACTTGCGCATCAAAATATATTGACAGTAAGAAAATAACTATTGTCAAGAATACTTTATTATTAAATTATATGTCAGGAAAGTATTTATTAAATATTCAAGTACATATTGACAAAAAAAAAAAAAAAAATAGAAATAGAAAATATCATTAAAGAACAGATTTTTTGACTCATTTTTATTATTATTATTATTATTATTATTTTTTTTTTTAAATATCAAATTTGCAATAACAGAATTAAAAAATCTGGGGCTACGTTTACAGAGCAACCTTTGGATACCTGTCAACGTTATGAATATACCACTACATCAGCAAAAAATGACTTATAACGGAAATCAATTTATTATAAAAACAACTTCTAAATTTACGATACTTTTCTTTTTCATAATAAGGAAAGAACGAAAGACAATTCGAACATAGTACCTCTTTCTTCATAAACAAATAATTGCATGCACTGGCAGGAATTACTCTATAAGTAAGGATACGTGTTTCTTGACTCCAATTAAATTAGTATTTATAGATTCGAGAAAACTATTAGAAGCCATAAGACTGATTTTCTTGTAATTCAGAATTTTTTTATATATTTATTTATTTTTTATTATTGAGAAAGCCCCTCTTTTTATTTATGAGTTCTGCGAATTATCAATCATTTATCAACACTAAATAGGGATAAGTATCTTATGACTCTAAGCCAATGGCATGAACGCGTCAAAGTATACACTGTAAAAAAAAAAAAAAAAAAGAAAGAAATAAAAAAAGAAATGAAAAAAGCAAGATTAGTACAAAGCAGAGAGGCCCATCAGCGGCCTGGCGGTTCTGGGTTCAAAGCTAGTAGACGTGAGGTTCCAAGTTCAATCTCAGGCCTTGCTTGTCGGCTAGCCATTCCGGGTTTTCCATGGTTTTCTCCGAAACTTGCGTAAACACCGATTAGCACCCCTTAGAAAGACCCTCCAGAGGGCAATCGCCCTCAGGTCTAGGCCCCAGTGTAGTCAATCGGCCTTAATGCCCGCAACCCAACCAAATCCGACGACAAAGATTCCAGGCAAAGTCGTAAAAACAATTTGAAATATGACTGATGTGTCCCCCGTAATTTTACGTTGTGATAAATATAGAACAAACTCGTAAAAAAGTAGCTCTTGTATATCAGTCGCTATTAGCAGAAATGTATAAATGAAGTCTTGCGATCGGTAAAAATGCAATTATATTTTCAGTTTCAAGTACGAAGGGATTCTTATATGACGTGACTGAAAAGCTAAAATTTTACATACAAGCTAGGACAAGTGGGACCATGAATGATACCACCCCGTAATTTTACGCTGGGATAAACATAGATCAAACCCGTTAAAAAAAGTAGCTTTTGTATATAAATCAATCGACATTTGTATGAATGTATAAATGAAATCTCCCAATCGGTAAAAAATACAATTATATTTTCAGTTTCAAATATGAAGGGATTCTTATATGACGTCACTGAAAAACAAGTGATGACCGTAAAAAATACAGTTTAAAGACAGATTTGAGCAATTTACTCAGATTAACGGCTTTTGTCCATAAAAATGTCAATATTCCTAAATTATACTTTCATGACATCAATTTACGGGCTATGATCGTTAAGCTAGTAAAACCCGTAATTTCTCTTAAAATTATACGGTCGAATTCCGGGATTTTTCATTTATATTTCTTTTTCAAATTGTATACGCCAAAAGAAAAGTCATATATATATATATATATATATATATATATATATATATATATTTGTCTTACTGGAAAATTCTCTTAGACTTATTAAAATTTACAATTTTTCAATTAGGCAAATTACTAAGTATATATTTCTAATTAAGCAATTAAAATTTCATTTTCTTTAAAGGATAAAGAAAACATTCGTAAAAGAATTATAATTAATATTTTTAACCAGTCTACATTTATAAACCAAATTATATTGTCCAATTAAATAGAACGATAATGCATAATGAATTAGTTATTTTATTATTTTCTTTTATATTGAGATGAAAGAAGTTGTGCACTCATAGAAATTTTCGACTTGAACTTTTAAATGAATTTAAACATTTTGAAGTGTCCTGAATTCGACTTTAAATTGTTTCGAATGTATCTGTGTGTGTTATTGGCGAAAATTTTGTGCGAAATCTAGCTTGAGAATTAATGGACGGAATTTCAGAAATATTTGATTTAGTTGCACCTTGTCAAAAATTTGCGCTTATCAATTATTCATGAGTATCTTTCACCAAAGGACACTATCGTCCAGATTTATCGTAAATTTTAATGTATCAGAATGGTACAAAAAGTTTCATGATGTCTACAATATACTAGTTTATTATTATTATTAACATTTAATTTTCAAAGCTGTGATTTAATTTTGAAACAGTGATTATCTTTTCATGTAATAAAATAATAATATATTGTTACAAAATTGTAAATAATTGTGGGTTTTTTTGTATAAATTCTTTCAAAGAGTCTTAGTAAATTGATAAAGTGCTAATTTTGTGCATTTCTAGTCGTTTTAGCGTTAAAATAACCTTATTTTCCCTTAAAAACGCATTAAAAAGCCCCAATAAGGCAGGTAATGGATTTGGCGCCAAATTTGGCGACTTTCTCCCACCGTGACGATTTTTTTGGCGACCTTGGCGAGAAATTCCTTATATGGGATATACCAAATATGGAAGCTGTAAGTTGATTGGTTGACCACTTTCTAGAGTTTTCTCGAAAAATCTGGGTTCCATGGAACAGTATATAAGGAGCGCTTCCTCGCCAAGACAGTCAGTTCAGTTTAGTCTGTGATCAGAGTCGGTCAGCTTGCATTGAGCCTCTTCGAAAGAGACTTGCTTTAAGTGTTATTGCTATACAGTTTGTACTGTGGATTTGCTATTGACAGCTGTTGTTTAAGCTGTGTTTACTGTTTGAATTGAAGCTGATACTTGGTTTATAGACCTGCATTTTTCTGGAATTTTCTGTGAATAAATTACTGAATTTTTGTACGTTTGGCCTTTCATTCTCAGACAACTCACGAACCCCCAAGTACGCAACATTTCTGGTGTCAGGAGTGGGGTTGTCTGTGAATGGTTATAACTAGAGCTATGGAGGAACAGATGAAGAAACTTCTAGAAAGCTTAGCTACCCAGATGAATGAAATGAAAGAAGGGCAAAGAGAAATGAAGGAAGGACAAAGAGAGATGAAAGAAAGTATGGAAGCATCGCAAAGAGAGATGAAAGATAGCCTGAGTCAAGAGATGAAAGAAATGAAGGCAGCACAAGAGAAAATAGAAACAGGACAAAGGGAAATGAAAGCAGCTCAGGAAAAGATGGAAGCCAGTTTGACCGAAGAAATTAAATCTAATCAAGATGAGATGAAGAGAGAGCTTTCAACGGCAAAAGAATCAATCGAGGGTAAATTAACGGTGATGGAAAATAGAATGGATGGAATAGAAGAGAAAGTTCTAAAGGTAGAAGAGAGTTTTGAAGAGAAAGCTATGAAGATAGAGGAAAATGTAATGAAAGTAGAAAAGAATTTTGAAGAGAGATTTATGAAGATAGAAGAGAATTTTGAGGAGAAATTTAAAGAAAACTTTGATCAAGAGCTGAAAGGAAGGATTTCAGAGATAGAAAGCAAGTTTAAGAGAATGGAGGAAGATCTTGAGAGAAAAATGAAAGAAGAGTGGAGCAGAGAAGTAATAGGGAATGAACTGCAGAGCAAGATTCGGAATCTCGAAGAAAAGTTAGAATCCATGCCTCAGGAAACTGAAAAGAAAGAGAGAAGAACCCAGAATCAGGAATTTAATAAGCTATCCACCTACGACGGCAGTTCCTCCTGACATGTATATAAAACGCAGTTTTCCATTGTAGCTGAAGCTAACGGCTGGGACTCTACCGCCAATTCAGTCCACTTAGCAGCAGCATTACGGGGAGATGCAGCCGAGATACTGAGAAATGTTACTAAAGAAGAAAGGAACGACTTCGAGGCCTTGATTAGAGCACTGGAGCTACGGTTCGGAGAGAAGTGTTCTAAGGACTATAGTCGCCTCCAGCTAAAGTCCCGTTACCAGAAAACGGGCAAAAGTTTACAAGAGCTGGCAGCGGACATTCAGAGATTGTCACACCTAGCATTCTCAGACTGTCAAGCTGCACTCGAAACGACTTAGCTCTTCAGTACTTTATCGATGCTGTTCGGGATCCAGAAATTCAAAAAGCGCTGAGACTCTCCAACATCAGAGACGTAGAATCAGCTTTAGGCTATGCGCTTAGGATAGAGGCAGCCCAACAAGCCTCCCGTAAAGACCGCCATACCATAAGAGCAGTCTCATTAAATGATACGCCTGCTGATGAGAATGAAATGAAAAGAAGTTTCGCAGAGATCTTAAAGAGATTGCGCAGCCTGGAAAATAATATAGAAAAAAAAGATCGGAAGATAAAGTGCTGGGGCTGTGGAGGGGATGGTCGTGTGAAGAGGAACTGCCCTGTACGACCAACTATAGGAAATCACCCGGCTTCAACATCACTGCAGGGAAACTAAGAGGAGGCCATCTCGCGGGGCGGAGGTTGCCTGAAGTCAGAGAGCCCCAGTTTACAGTATTTCCTGTTTCATCGATGAGTGGCGGCGATAATGGACTTTACGTCTATGGCAAGGTTAACAACACCGCCTGCCGGATGATTCTGGACACGGGAGCCAACGTGACCATCATTAGAGCGGATTTGGCTCAAGAACTAAAAGAGAAGATCATCTGGACGCCGCCCTGTGTTAAACTCCAGACTGTGACCGGAGACGAAATCAAAATATATGGAAAAATGAACTTGGCCATCACTTTTGGGAACTCCAGTTACCATCATATGGCATATGTGGCTGATATAAGAGATCCTTTAATCATTGGAATTGATTTCCTGAGAAAATTTAACTTTCAATTGGACTTCAAGAATAATGAACTGCATTCGAGTTCGGAAGACATCGCTGTGTTCAACACTGAAAATCAAGACATTTAGACAATTTGCCAGATAACAGCCAAGTCTGAAATTTCCATCCCTCCGCACACAGAGACAATAGTTTCAGGAACACCACCTACAAAGCAATACTTCCGCTATGGACTGGTTGAATACCCGAATACAGACAATAGCCCAAGAGGAGTTCTGGTAGCTTCATCTCTAGTTGATCTCTCAAAGAGTACTATTCCTGTGAGAGTCGCAAACATCAGCGATAAGGTCCGGACAGTGAAGAAGGATGAGGTGTTAGCAACATGCACTCCTGTTACATACATCAACCACCCCACGCAATCAACCGCATCCAAGTCTTCAGAACAATTAATAACGGAATTACTAAAGAATGTAGAGTTAGGAAAGGAACAGAGATGTGCTGCGGAGAAGCTACTCCAAGAATTTAAAGACCTTTCTTCTCGAACACCTGAAGACGTCGGGAGAACGAACATCACCCAGCACAGAATTGATACAGGAAATCATCCTCCAATCAAACAACATCCAAGAACACTTCCATTTGCTAAACATGAAGAGGTCACTGAACGTCTAAATGAAATGCAGCACAATGACGTCATCGAGCCATCAACGAGTCCTTGGGCCTCTCCCATAGTACTGGTGCGAAAAAAGGATGGTTCAACAAGATTTTATGTGGATTATTGTCGTTTGAATGACATCACGAAGAAAGACAGTTTCCCTCTTCCCAGAATTGACGACACATTAGACACACTTGCTGGCAATAAATGGTTCTCGACTTTGGATCTGAAGGGCGGTTACTGGCAAGTAGAGTTACATCCTGATGATCGTGAGAAGACTGCATTCACCACGGGACAAGGACTGTGGCAATTTAAAGTTATGCCATTCGGATTATGTAATGCACCTGCCACCTTCGAACGCCTGATGGAGACAGTGCTGAAAGGACTTTCCTATGAAGCCTGTCTGGTATATTTGGATGATATTATCATTGTGGGGCGCACTTTTGAAGACCATCTTCGAAATATCCGAAAGGTGCTGGAGAAACTTTGAATTGCTAACCTCAAGTTGAATCCAGGCAAGTGTAACTTGTTCCGTCGTGAAGTGAGCTACCTCGGCCATATCATCTCTGCCGAAGGTGTGAGAACTGATCCTGAGAAGATCTCTGCAGTCGAGAACTGGAGTCGCCCTGAAAATGTACACCGACTACGAAGTTTCCTGGGGTTATGCACTTACTACAGGAAGTTTGTCAAGGGTTTCTCAAATATTGCCAGACCACTGCACAAGCTGACGGAAGCCAAGCAGAAGTTCCTGTGGACAGATGAATGTGAAAAAGCTGTCAAGCGACTTAAAGAGGCCTTAACATCATCGCCTATCTTGACGTATCCACAGCCCGATAGACAGTTTATACTTGATACAGATGCCAGCCATGAGAGTGTCGGTGCTGTTCTGTCGCAGGAAATTGATGGTCAAGAACATGTCATTGCCTATTGGAGTAAATGCCTGTCTAAACGAGAGCGAAATTACTGTACCACCAGGAAAGAGCTACTCGCCATCGTAAAAGCCATAGAACATTTCCATCATTACCTCTATGGCAGAAGATTCCTGCTCCGGACTCACCATGCATCTTTAACGTGGTTGCTCCAGTTCAAAAACCCGGAAGGACAGATTGGCAGGTGGATACAACGCCTGCAGGAATATGACTTCGAGATACGTCATCGTAAAGGGACTCTACATGGTAATGCAGATGCCTTGTCACGGAAGCCCTGCTCAGAAAGCTGCAAGTACTGCTCTAGAGCCGAACAGAAATACCTGCCGATAAATCCGGTTGCCTGCCAAGTTACAGTCTCAACACCATCAGATCAAGATCCCGATCCATGGAGTGACGAAGAACTTAGAAAAGCCCAGTTGGAAGATCCTGACATAAAGCCAATATTACAGCTGAAGGAGACGACCAGCAACAGACCTATCTGGCAGGACATTTCCAGATTTAGTCCCATTACGAAAAGTTATTGGGCACTTTGGGACTCTCTTCATATCAGAAACGGCGTATTATACAGAAAGTGGGAATCTGATGATGGGAAAAGCTTCAGATGGCAGATTTTATTACCAAGATCAAAAATTCCAGCTGATTTAGAACAACTGCATAGTAGCTCTACCGGAGGCCATTTTGGGGTAATGAAGACTCTGCAGAAAGTTCGGGAACGCTTCTACTGGTGCAAGGCAAAGGAGGATGTGGAGAAATGGTGTAAATCATGTGATGCTTGTGCGGCACGTAAAGGCCCGCAGAAACGAAGTCGAGGAAGACTGCAACGGTATAACGTGGGAGCACCATTCGAACGGATTGCAATCGACATCTTGGGTCCTTTGCCACGGACCTCCAGTGGAAATAAATACATCCTCGTCGTGATAGACTATTTCACCAAGTGGCCTGAGGCATATCCCATTCACAATCAAGAGGCATGCACAGTCGCAGAGGTCCTAGTGCAGCAATGGGTGTCAAGGTACGGCACGCCCCTACAACTTCATACCGACCAAGGTAGGAACTTTACCTCTGATGTTTTCAAAGGACTGTGTCAACTACTCGGCATAGATAAAACCCGGACAACACCCTTACATCCCCAGTCGGACGGCATGGTCGAGAGGTTCAATCGTACCATCCTGAATAACCTCTCACTTCTAGTATCAAGGAACCAGCAAGATTGGGACTTGAAGTTGCCATTGCTCCTGCTGGCTTATCGAAGTGCTGTCCATGAAACCACCGGCTATACTCCAGCCCAGATGCTGTTCGGACGTGAACTTCGTCTCCCTTGTGATCTCCTGTTTGGTTGTCCACCCGATGCGCCTTCATCGCCCGAGGAGTACATCCAAGATCTCCAGGCACGATTTGAGGACGTACACAACTTTGCTCGGGAGCGGATTAACATGGCAACGGAGAAAGGTCTGGTTGTGGAATCCTGTCCGACGCAAAGGACTCTCTCCCAAGTTACAGTGCAACTGGGACGGACCGTACACAGTCTTAAAAAGGCTGAATGATGTAGTGGTGCGGATCACTAAAACACCTTCATCAAAACCGAAGGTGGTGCACTATAACAGGCTAGCCAAATACCACAATTACCGGTAATATTAAAATTAAAAATGTAAATATTGATAAAATTTGCGCATGCGCATTGTAAATATTTGTACATATTTGGGAATTTTGTAAATATTTCCCACTTAATTTATATTTCTATGTTATCTTTATGTGCAACTTAGTTCTTGTATTTTAGATTGTGTAAGTTTGTTTAGTTTCGCCTCTTGACCAAGGGTTGCACTGCCCGGGACGTGCAGTCCTTTGGAGGGGGGCAGTGTTACAAAATTGTAAATAATTGTGTTATTTTTGTATAAATTCTTTCAAAGAGGCTTAGTAAATTGATAAAGTGCTAATTTTGTGCATTTCTAGTCGTTTTAGCGTTAAAATAACCTTATTTTCCCTTAAAAACGCATTAAAAAGCCCCAATAAGGCAGGTAATGGATTTGGCGCGAAATTTAGCGACTTTCTCCTACCTTGGCGATTTGTTTGGCGACCTTGGCGAGAAAATCATTATATGGGATATACCAAATATGGAAGCTGTAAGTTGATTGGTTGACCACTTTCCAGAGTTTTCTCGAAAAATCTGGGTTCCATGGAACAGTATATAAGGAGTGCTTCCTCGCCAAGGCAGTCAGTTCAGTTTAGTCTGTGATCAGAGTCGGTCAGCTTGCATTGAGCCTTTTCGAAAGAGACTTGCTTTAAGTGTTATTGCTATACATTTTGTACTGTGGATATGCTATTGACAGCTGTTGTTTAAGCTGTGTTTACTGTTTGAATTGAAGCTGATACTTGGTTTATAGACCTGCATTTTTCTGGAATTTTCTGTGAATAAATTACTGAATTTTTGTACGTTTGGCCTTTCATTCTCAGACAACTCACGAACCCCCAAGTACGCAACAATATTATAAAAATTCAGATGAAATTGATGCATTCAAAAGGTTTTTTTTTTTTTAATAAACTAATAAATATATGTTTTGTAGACTAACTTAAGTCATTTTCAGTGTAAAAAAAACATAATGCACATTGTAATAATAGGAGACTTGGCGTTGGAATATTAAAACCCGAATAAATTACTACGTCAGAAACGCCAATATTTTTCTTTGGCGTTTCTGAGGTAGTAATTTATTCGGGTTTTAATAATGCACATTGTATTAAATAAATTTCGTTATTTATTACTCAAAAGTGTAATCTTATTTAAAAGGAGAAAGTAATTTAAAAATCATATTAAACCATAAATTATTTAGTTTGAAATAAAAAATGGAAAACTGAAAATATAAATAATAATTATTATTTTTATTGTTACTGATAAGCATATATTTTGTAAAAATTAGTTGGCATAGGTGGACTCTGCTCAGTTCCCCACCATGTATATTTCTCATAAATTTGTAGTGCAGGACACTCTTAACATGGTTATCATGTTAGGAGAAATAAATCTGACCAAATGCTTGACACAGTGACAAAATGAATTTCCCGCCTAATAGGCTATCCACCGTTCACTTCGAGTTATCTTATTCTAATCTATTATTTTATTTTATTCGAGTTAATTTCATAGTTCAGTTTTCATGCTATTATTTCCAATTCAACAATCCCCGAAATTCGTATTTAAATGAAAAATTTTCAATTTTGCTATGTTGATAAAATCTTAAACTACGAATAGCTTACGAAATTTTCCTATTAGGATATTTGTAGTCAATCATGTTCAAAGAAGTGCTATAAGTGTTATCTTGAAGTTGTCTGATATGTTTATGAACCTCAAAATAGACGTTTATGCTCAATTTCGCCCTATTCTGCTATTTTATGTAAATCGTAAATTAAAAATAACTTACGAATTTTTTTAATTGGAAAATTCATAGTCTGTGATATTCATGCCAGTAACAAAAATAATATTTCAAAAGTGGTCTGACATCTTTACGATGAAAATATCCTTCAAGATTGACGTTTATGTGAAATTTTCCCCTATTCTGCCATGTTAAGAAATTCGTAAATTTCCGATAACTTACGAAATTTTTATATTGGGAAATTCATAGTCAATGATATTATATTCCTGCCAGTATCCTAAATAATATTTCAAAAGTAGTCTGATATCTTTACGATGAAAATATCCCTCAAAATTGACGTTTATGTGAAATTTTGCCATATGCTGCCATGTTAAGAAATTCGTAAATTTCCAGTAACTTGCGAAATTTTTAAAGTAGCATATTTACAGTTAATGATGTTCATTCTGGCATCAAAACTGATAAATTAAAACTGGTCTAACATTTTTACAGTAAAGAGTTTCCATTTAATGCACATTTAAGTGAAATTTTATCCTTTTCTCCCATGTTAAGAAAGTCGTAAATTTCTAATAACTTAAGAAGTTTTTTAATTCGAATATTGCAAATGAATAGGGTTCTTTCGAATGTCGAAAGTAATATTTTAAAACTGATCTGACTTATCTGCGATCATTTGTTCTTGAGATATCGTGTACAGAGATTCACAAACTAACGCACTAACGGACTAACAAACTAACAGACACCCTACAGACGGACACTATACAAATATTGTCATTTTCGGATTCCTCATATCTGAAAACGTGTAAAAAAGTAAAATGACCGAGGTCGAAAATTTTCCCGATTACCTAAGTTCCAAATACCTATAGTATGATGGGGAACTAATAAAGAATTTGAATTTGAATAATTATAAGATTAAAAAAGAAAATAAAAAAACTTTTTATGTACCATGTGTTTAAATTTTTCAGATGAATCATAGAGCTATAGTATGCTGAGGAACTAAAAAGTTTTTTTTTTTTTTTAGGACTGAGGACTATTAGTCTCAATCTGGGATTTTTGCATTGTCGTTTTTCGATAGTTGGATATTTGTCGAAATCTAAAACTTATCGAAAATTTAATTGAATAATTTAAAAGCGATGTTATAATTTGAAAAAAAAAAAAAAAAAAACTAATACTCCTCCGTCCTAAACTAAATTCTGCTTTTGCAAAAATTTCATCAAAATCTTTTTTTTTTTTTAAGAAAAAGAAAAGAAAATTAATAACAATCACTATCGTCGTTACAAACAATATCGAAAAAGTTTTTTTTTTTTTTTTTTTTTTTTTTGAATTAGGAAATGAAAAGTGCGTTAGCAATATGAAATAAAATAAGTAAAATATGAATTTAATAATTTAATTTTTATATAACTCGGGGGCTCTGCCCCCTGCTCGCTCCGCTCACCAACCCCCGAGGAAAGCTTTCCCTCACCCTGACCTACTTCGCTTATTAATCATGCTGGATTCTACCCGACTGTTCGCTTTCATTGAATTGGAATATTAATAATAAATAACACAAGAGAAATGTTGAACAATATTATAGAAATCCACTATATTTGGTATCACATTGAAATACACAATATTTAATATTATATCGTTTATAATACGTGAAAAATCTGCTTTAACGTTCGACAATTTAATAACAATTTGCCATTTTTTGAAAGAAAACATACATTAGAAAGCTAGGCACACAAAATAAAGAACGATAGCCCTAACTGTTTAGAACACAGAGAAATTCTTAACATGTAAACGATTTAGCGTTACAGCTTTAGTATAAGATCCACTTGTTAAATTTTTGTCACTATTTGACGATGGATTTTTCGGGTATTATTGCTTGACTAAAGAAATTATGAATTTATTTTTTCTAATGCCTATATTTTTTACTATTGAATTTTTTGTTAATTTAGGGCAATATGTAACACTCTGCATTTATTTCCAGTGTGCAGCAAGGTTTAAAATGATGCTTACAACAGTAAAGATGCAACTTTTTGAAGTGCATTTTTTCTAGAATATCATTTAGTCAGATCCATTGAAAACAAATATCTTATGTGATTAGTGAAAAATAAATGAAAAATTTTAAATCTGCCTGTGAGGTCCTGTACTAGGTGTAACTAAAATATTTTAGCAATGCAGTTACTTCATTCCATTGCATGGAAAATTAGACAAAAAAAAAAGTCCTGTTGTATTAAATTAAATTCTGTTTTCTGCAAAGTTTTACTTCAATGCTTAAAAAACAAAAATATGTTGCCAATTTTATTATTATTATTATTATTGCACTGTTTTATAATTTTTCTCTATATTTAAGGCATGGTTAGATTTAAAATGGCTATTGTGGTTGCGTAAATGAATTCCTTGGCGAAAAACGTACGGGCTTCTTCATTTCTAAATTTTTAAAATCACTAAATTGGTCATAGTAAACATCCATCATTTTAAATATGTTTTGAGTGAAAAAAGCTACATTTTTATATAAACTAATCTATGTTGTCTCATAAATTTCATTTTCAAAATTTCTATTCTTAACCTCGATTTCTATACGCAAGCGAAGTGTTATGTCACTGACCGTCCGTGGATGCAAGAAAATGAATAACTCGAGGAAAATTATTTCCCGATTTTAATCCCCATATTTGGTGTTATATATGTATTAGTTATCATGTGCATGTGTTAGATTCAGTTATTTTGCTGTCAAATTCATAAAATTTTAATTTTAAATTTCAAAACTCTGTCGTCCTTGGCGTTTTTTTGTTTTTGGCGATCAAAAACGTAATACGAAAATATACATGCCAGATGTATATTTTCGTAATATGTATTGTACGAAATATTGATTCATATAATTCATTACTCTCTTAATATAAGTTGTTAAAATAACCATGATTTTTGAAAGGAATTAAATTATGTTCGCCATATAATTTGGCGATTTTTTTTTTTTTTTCTGCCAAGAATGACCGATATCAAATCGATTCCGCTGCAACATATTAGTATCTTATATCCGATACTTTATTTAGACATTTGAAAACAAATTTGACTTCAAATTATGATAGAATATTTATCATTTTCCTTTTAATTAGTACATTAGTTGGATATTTATTGTGTAAATATCATCCTTTGAAATGAAATGTTTATGTTTTCAGTCGAATATGGAAGTTTGCCAGTTTTTTTTTAGAGTTTTGAAATTTAAAATTCAAATTTTATCAACTTTACAACAAAAGCAACTTAATCTAACGCATGCATATGATAACTAATACATACCTATATCTAAATATGAGGATTAAAATTGGGAAATAATTTTCCTCGATTTTTAATAATTTTTTACAAAAAATCCAATGGGCGTTTAACATAGGAAATATTTTTCTTGCCAGTGAAGTCATAACTTCACTTGCGTATACCAATCGTTGTTTAACATAATCATTATATACATTACTAAATCTTTTTCGCCTAATGTTAAAATAAAAACTAATAATACAAACTTAGCTAATAATATAAAATAATAATGTAAACTAAAATAAAAATATAAACTAATTTTTATTTCATTTTTATTAAATTTTTACTTAATATTTTTTAAATATCGGTTATTTTCATATTTTTCTATTCTAAATAATTTTTTTCTTCTCACGAGCATCCCAAAGATGCCAATTTTTCAATTTTTCTTATTTACACCATTGATCACATTTTAATTTTTCTGAGGAAAGTGACGTCAGCAACACAGAAAAAAACGTCATAAGAGAAACTTTTTCTCCGGTGGCAAATAGAGTACCTTTATACATCCTACGTTTTTGTTAATAACTTCGGTAATTAAAATGATAGAAATTTCTAAGCTGCTGAAATGCCTTCCTTGAAACAGTCGGAATACACTGATACCTCTCATGATGCAGAGCACTTTGCCCTCCACGAGAAGATGCTGTCGCAGACAAAAAAAAAATGACGCAAGCGACAGTTACTTTTTTTTTAATATACAGAGAAACATGATCGCGGGCTATCTTAAAAAGTAGATGTAAAATTTAAAGTTTAATTTTTTTGTCAACAATCCGCGATTGTAATGAAATGCTCGCCCTCTGGTGGGCTAAGGTGAAATTATCACACCACTGCATATCATCATATTATGCAATCGATTTTCCATGATGTAATGGCGGAGAAAGAACAATTATTAATACACGTGGTTATTATACTTACTAACAACTGCAGTTGAGAGAGCGCCATCTATCGATCATTACAAACGCGGATTATAAATTAATATAATTTAATGAAAGTTTAGAAGTTAGAATTTCTAATTTTATTTATTTTTTAAAACAAAAGTTACATGCATTTTGTTTCTATTTTTTTTTTTTTTTTTTTTTTTCAACGCAGTGTTATTAACCATTTGGAAGTGCAGTTTCATAATTAGAACTGAATAAAATTCAAGAACTCGGGATAATGAAAATTAATCCACTCTGCAAGTTAAAATTCTGGCTCTCATGAGAAAATTATTCGAAATGAAAATTATCTTGGACAGTTTAGCTTTTCAATGTGACTCCAGACACAATTATTAATGCATGTTTTAAAAGCTGGAGAAAAGTAAGATACGGACTTTATATTCAAAATAAACAAATTTTACATAAAATAATAATAACTTTTAATAAACTTCTCATAAAAATACCATTTGGCTAAAAAATGAAAACAGAGTTAAAATTTCCAAACTAAATCTTATCTCGTTTTGGCTCTCATCTTCTGAAGAAAAAGATTATTTTTTGATTTCTCTCTTTTTTTTTTTTTTTTTTTTTTTCATAAAAAAATTGCAATCTACGTTTAAAATTATTTACATTTCATTAAATGATATCAAGTTTTTTAAAAGCAATTATTTATTTCTAAAGAACTTTAAACAATGTCATGATACTGATATTCATTGTGCAAATGGAAAAAGAAATAATAAAAAAAAAAAAAAATAATAAAAAACAATATCTTTCTAAGACCAAGCTCAGCAATTCCGCCTACAGCAGGTGTTTTGTCGATTTTGGGGCACAAAATAGGAATTTATTATTATTATTATTATTATTAGTCTCTGTTGTGGAAATTTTTCAAAGGTGTCATAAAAAAGTAATGATTATGATAACATTAACATTCAAAAATCTAGAATGATTCTAATCTAATTTCTAATTATTTACCAAGCGTTAAAAAAAAAAAAAAAAAAAAAAAAAAAAAAAAAATGTAGGGTAGGTGCTTCAGTGATTGCAGCTAAAGACAGATTTGAGCAATTTACTCAGATTAATGGCTTTTGCCATTAAGCTAGTAAAACCCGTAATTTCTCTTAAATTTATATGGTAGAATTCCGGGATTTTTCATTTACATTTCTTTTTCAAATTGTACATACGTCAAAAGAAAAGTCACATATATATATATATATATATATATATATTTGTCTTACTGGAAAATTCTCTTAGACTTATTAAAATTTACAATTTTTCAATTAGGCAAATTACTAAGTATATATTTCTAATTAAGCATTTGAAATTTCATTTTCTTTAAAGGATAAAGAAAACATTCGTAAAAGAATTATAATTGATATTTTTAACCAGTCTATATTTATAAACCAAATTATATTCCCCAGTCAAATACAACGAGAATGCATGATGGATTAGTTATTTTATTATTTTCTTTTATATTGAGATGAAAGAAGTTGTGCACTCATAGAAATTTTCGACTTCATCTTTTGAAGTGTCCTGAACTCGACTTTAAAACTTTTAGAAAATATCTGTATGTGTTATTGGCAAACATTTTCGGGGAATTCTAAGATTCTAAGACGGAAAGAAGCCGCTCACCACTATGCAGCGGTTTTGAGCGTTTTTAACCTTTAAGGATCCTTCAGAGACTCGCAGCTCAAAGCTTCAACTTCGGTTTCTTTTGATATCCCTTTGATGTGGGGAATCGAATTGACGCGCAGCGCGCGAAGCAGGGAAGAGAGATTCCTGCTCTGAAAAACCTCCTACTGTGATAATTGTCATGGACTCTTTTGTGATTCCTAGACGAGCAATAAAAATAAGTTTACATTTGCCACTGATGATTTGGCTCTTTTTCCACTAGACTTCAGCCAAATCTCTCACCGTTTTTTCTTGTAATTTGTTCACAAGTCTATCTTCTTTATAAAAGAAAATTGTTAATAAAAAATAAAACATAACACACAACGCTTATTGTTTGCTAAATATTTGGTTGATTCTAATAATAATAATAATAATATTTTAAGGAAATGAAATAAATGAAAATAATTAAATAAAATTTAACCCAATTTTAAATGTTAATTCACTATTAAAATAAAACTATAATTTTCATTCCTGATTCTTATTATTATTTATATGTGTAGTATTATTTATAAATTTGATATATAATCATGCTTTTCGCTCTATATATGCACTGTAAAACACGAAAGACAAAAAAGAAAAAGAAAAAGGAGGGGCGGAGAGAGAGAGGGGGGAATAAAGAAAAACAGAATAATATGTCAAAAATTTAAATTTTTAAGAAAAAGGAAATGTTATATTCCAAAGAAATGACCAACTTTATCAAAATAAAAGAGACTGCAAATTAATTACCTGTACTTTTACTTTAACTCGTGTTGCCGCTATTGGTTCACATGCTATTTAGGACAAAATAAGTATCATAAAACTATTATGACAGCCACATGATACAACTTAACAAAGGTGTTTGTGTTTCGAAATTTTTATTTTATTTCCCACCAGTAATTACGAATTGCGTTTTTGGCTATACTTAATTGTTAAACATTACTAGAAAACTACTACTAATATCACTATTAAAAAATAACTGGTGGAAAATAAAATAAAATATCCTGAATGTAAACGCCCCTGCTGAAAGAAGTTTCAATTTAATTCTTCATTTCTTAAATATAGATTAAGGGTGGAAGAGGGGGAAAGAAAAGAAAAGAAGGGAAAAATAGAGAATAAGAAGATTCAAACGAGTTTTACCCATTAGCGGTTTATATTTATTTAATTTCTTTATGAGAGCATTAAATATCAATTTATAATCGAATAAATTTTAAAAACAGTTTAACCTAATTACAGTGCCTTTAAAAGCGGAAATCTAATATATAATGACTTTCTAAATTATCCATACATTTTATTTAAAAAATAAATAAAATAAAAAACTGCTTGATTTTTTTTTTTTTTTTTTTTTCAACGTTGAATTTAAAAATATGATATGTTTATAAACTATGTTTTTGATTGTGCCGAAACACAGTCAGTGTCAAATTAAAAATGATGTTAATTAAAAAAAAAAAAAAAAAAAATCACGTCTGAAACAACCACATGACTTTCCTTATCCACTATTACACATATTAAATGTTTTTTTTTTTTTTTTTTTTTTTTTTTTTTGAGATAATGTAATAGAAGACGTAAAATTGACCTAACGAAGTAGAAACCTAAATATTTTCTGGTATGAAAAACTTGATACAAGTGAAAAGACATACAAAACAAATTTAACATAGCGAGTTAAAAAATAAGAAAAGAAAAAAAATATTTATTTATATATTGGTAAATTTAATTTTGGAAACACCGATTTCTGAGATCTAAAACTGACCTAACTAAGCAAGATGACTTCATTTTCTTGTAATAACGACGTAATATACAAGAAAAGGTATAAAAATGGATTTATGTAACAATTTTCAAGAAAATCGTTAGTGCTGTTTTTTGAGATACCAACTTTTAACAAAACTTGGCATACTCAATTATTAATCGGAAAACAATAATTACATACAAAAGAATATTTTAAAGGGAATTAATATGGCATGTTTGAAAAGTATTCATACAGTCGTTATATTAAAGAAACGCACATGTGAGACCTAAAATTGAGCTATTTATACAGGACGTCTGTCAATTTTCCTTAACTAACCACCTATATCATTCGAAAGGAAATCTAACACAGTGTTTATATAGCAAAGTAATTGCTTTTTTAAATTATTTCGTTAAACTCAGGAGACCTTAAAACGTGTAAATCAGATGAAAACTCGATATTGAATTTTTTTACAATACTTCCATTACTTACAGTAATCGGTAATGGAAGTAAAAATAAGCAGAAATAAACTGTAATGAAGAACTTTGCAGTTTTCATCTTTGCAATTTTCTGTCAAATTTTCAAAAGTGAGTTTTTGTTAGCTATATACTTTTTGAGGTGCCCTGAATCTAAAAATCATATTTTTAGCGGTTGGTCTGTGTGTGTGTCTGTCTGCTATCTCAAGTTCTCAAGAACAAATAGCATCAGAAAGTCCAAACTTGGTTTTCCACATGTGTATGATACAGGGATGCTACATTAAGTTTTCCGTTGAGATGAAACAAATGGTTCGTGTGCAGGGACGCCCAAGAGAATTCAAAATACATACATCTATTGGAAAAATTGCAGGTAAGTAGTGTTTAGCATCAGTAGACTGCACTAAACCAAAGTAAATGAATATATATTTTTTATATGCGTAAAAACATGTTTCATGTAAAACATAGTAAGGGTATTATTCACTCTTCATTTACAGGTCTACACAAAAGAACTAGATTATAGTGCGACAGAAGCTGAAAGTTGATGGAAGTGTATTTTAGGTTGTGAGGTGTATTATTACTGTACGATCATATTTAGATGCATTTTGTGGTCTGTCCATAATCTTCAAAAGATACACAGGGCTGAAAATATTTAAGTGATAATATTCTTTTTTATTGTCAGCGCAACTGATTTACTATAATATTTTACCATGTCCAGGAAAGCTGCTCAGGAATTGAAATGAATTCCTCATAGACATATAGAAAATAATGTATATTTTAAAGCTAAATATTCATCGCTTGTTTATTTTTATATAATTACACGTTTTGAGGCTTCTGTATTACCGAAGTCAAGTTTTTTAATGTTTGGTCTTTGTGTCTCTTTGCGTAACTTAAAAACGAATCATTTCAAAAGATCCAAAAGTTAAATTTTCAAGTTAATATAAGTTTATTGCTAAAAAAAGTTTGATCAAAACAGATAAGTTTCAAGGAATGTTGCGTAAGAGTTGTTTGAAAAATTTTAAGTGAACTTTAATTTTAATGACAGATTTAAATTCTATATAAATGTAGTCGCAGTAATGAAACGGGGGGGGGGGGTTGAGGCGAGCGGTAGCCTCCCTCACTCAAAACATCATATAAAACTCTTCCGAAGCATAATTTGAATTGTTTTAACATAGGTTTACATAACAGTATTCATTACCTTACCTCTTAATCTCCAACCTTTATTTACATTATTAAATTTCGGAATAAGAGAAAGTCGTGAGAGTGACACACAAGATTATTTGTAAACGTTTCGACAATGGTAATTCAGTTATGCTACATAACATATAACATGTAAAATTAACATATTCTCTTCAATTTATCTATAGGGGGTGGGGGATATTTTTGATTTTTCTCTAAATTTCAGCTACAAAATATTCTCAGAATATCCACGTTCATTGAGTATATTCTGAAAGATTATTTTCACCTCAAATCTTTAATTTTTCACCAGTTAAAAACATAAAATATTTAATGAATTAAAAGTACAGTTCCACAAATGAAGAAAAATTATTAATTAATTAATTATTATTACTTCTTTAATTATTATAAATATTTATATAACTCTTCATATCAACTATTTGTAAATTATCAAAGCTTTAAAAATAAATTTATATTAAAGGTAATATTTTTACTACACAAGGGGCTTTGGTCCAGTACTCGAAGTGTAAATTGTTTGGAGACATTTCAGGGAATTGATTCGAAATCTCATTAAAAATCTTCAAGAAACAGTGTGATAGTGTCATCTGATGCACAATACGCATCAATATCTAATTAATTTTAATGTATGTTGTGATTAAACTATATATATATATGTATGTACAAAGTTTTGCAAAAATAGTTTCAGTTCCGTTTTAAATTTACAGTGACAAACACTATCCGTGGACGACATGTTAGCTCCTTTATAACTAGTAGCTTTCTGAAACGATAACATAAAATTACATAATCTAACCAAAAGTATATATTTATCTAGGACAAAAGTGAGCTATCGCCAAATATAGACAACTTTCCCTTTCCAGAGAGGACTTTCCCTCTCCAGAAAGTGACGCTTGACCTAAGGTCAAGGGTCACTTTCCGACAATGGATAATTTATTACTTTTGACGCTGAGCACAGTTGCCAGTCTCTGAAGGAAGCTTTAGAGAGGGGCTTCAAAGCCACTGTGGAGATTCAGAAGAGCCCGTCTCCGAAGGTTAAGCCTCCCCCGTTGTTTATTCCATAGCAAATAACAAAAAAAAAAAAAAAAAAAAAAAAAAAAAAATTACAAAAATTGCCAGAGCAGAGCTCTCCCGCAACAAAAGGCGACAAAGTTGCATGAAAGTGAAGAGGACCGGAGCCAAGTGGAAGTCCATTTACAAAGTTCATTCTGGTAATGTACAAATTTCACAGTCTTTATACAGTGTTCTCGCAGTCTTTATATCAAGCCCAAACACCCTAAGAACAATGTCGGTTAGCAACATCATGCGCAGGATGATTGCTTTCCGAGAGCACTTCAGTGGAATTCTGTAGCATCAGACATGACCAGTATTCGCCATGTAGGAGAGGAGGAAAAATTAAGGAAAGATGGAGAAGGAATTTAGTTTGTTGAATTTGATAAATCTTGAAGGAAGGCATAGATGCGCTTTAATTTGAGCCGTAGGGGCTTTCTAGTTATTATATTGTTCAGCCAGGTTGCTGGTCTAGGGTTAGGGTTCCTTAAATGGTAAGGTATAAGTTGACAGTGAAAGTAATAATGTTGTGCAGTCCCCTCCTCACCGCATGAGCATAAGGGTGATCGTCGGCAAGGAAATCTGTGAAGGTATTTGGGAAAGGGGCCATGACCTGAGAGAAAGGCAGAGATTTCTGGGGAGAGGTCCCAAATATTGAGTGAGACATTTGGTATTAGCTCGTGAGTGTATCTCCCTTTTGGAGACACACTCCAGAGACTCTGCCAGTCATTAATTAGTTTTTGATTTAGGTGATATTTTATGTAGGAAGGGGGAGCTGGGAGTGAATAGGCTATGTCACTAGATTCTGTTGCTGATTTTCTGGGAATAATAGCTTGATAATTAATGGACGGAATTTCAAAAAAATTTTTTTTAGTTGCACCTTGTCAAAATTTGGCGTTTATCAATTATTTTTGCGTACCTTTCACCAAAGGACGCTATCGTCCAGATTTATCGTAATTTTTAATGTGTCAGAATGGTACTAAAATTTTCATGATGTCTATAATATACTTGTTTATTATTTTTATTATTACAGTAGAGCTCAGATTATCCGAACTCCAGTTAACCGAACTATCAATTATCCGAACATTTTATTTCACTATTTATTTTTCTTTATCCGAACTTCCAATCATCCGAACAGCCTATTTCTCCCCCCCCCCCCCAAAAAAAAAAAAAAAAAAATGAATAACAAAACTTCCAATTATCCAAACACCCTATTTTCTCAATCTCCCTTCCTCCTTTTCAGATTTAGTTGAAAGATTAAGGCTTGGTGAAAGGGGGTATAACCAAGATCAAAGCACAAAATTCCTGTTCATATCACCTCTCCTTCGCAATGTATCCTTCTTTTGTCACCTTCGCAGTGACCCTTTCATAATTCCTTTTACACCATAATAGCCCTGCATAGCCGTCTGCCTGGTGTCGTCGATTTTCAGCCCGTAGCGTTTCAGCCCTCAAGTGAAATCGTAGTTTTTCAGCCCACACAAGAGAATCCCTCCCGAATAATCACGTGATGTTCTGGTCTTAATCGAGTTCCTGGTGGACCACCCCCTATTGACCATCAGGTGGACCAGTCCGCCACTTGATAAGACCACGTGGGCACTTTTGATAGAAGTTATCTTTAGTATATGAAGTGAACGGTATTCTAGTGTATGCAGTTATGTCATATTGCAGTGTAGGCATGGATTCGGTAGTAGAAATAATTGAAACTAAAAGAAATAAACCTTGTGCTCTGCACAATGGTTACAGATATGTTTTTAAAAGGAAAAATAAAAATGGAACAACTTGCTGGCGCTGCGTTCATTGTTTTAAATCGACTAAATGCAAAGACCTACTTCTTATGAAGGGTCAAGACGTTTTAAATTTGTTAATCGCTCCTGCCAACCAGATATTGCTGCAACGAGGTAAATAAATGTGAAAACATTATGAAGAAGAGAGCTAAAAGAGAAGATACACCCCTGAAGTATATTTATCAGAAAGAAATGAAAAATGTGATTGACAAAGGGTTCGACTTTTCAACAGAAATTCCGTTGTACCGTACAGCAAAGCATGCGTTAAATTATATTAGAAATAAAGCACGAGGTTCAAGTAAAGATCCCATTTGCACAGAAAACATTGTACTGACTGACGACATTATTTATTTAAATGAAAACAAAGAAACTTTCCTTTTGTTTGACAGTGGAGCAAAAGGTAGAATAATAGCTTTCGCCACTGCAAAAGGCAAAGAAGCTCTTACGACCAATGAAACATTTTTTATGGACGGCACATTCAAGAGTTGTAGTAAGCAGTTCACTCAGATTTATAGTATGCATGTGGACATTGACAGCAATACAAATGAAACTAATGTAATCACAGCTGTATATTATTCATTGCTTCCAAACAAGCAGATGGAGACATACTAGAGATTTTTCATGCTCCTAAAACAGCATATTCCCGATTGGCAACCAAAAATTGTGCATATGGATTTTGAAGCGGCTGCATTTAAATCTCTAATGAAAGTGTTTCCTTCTGTTAGTGTAAAAGGATGCATTTATCACTTCAGCCAATGTCTTTGGAGAAAAGTGCAAGAATTGGGCTTAGTGAACGAATACACTGCAAACGAAGAAATTCGACTTCATATTAGAATGTGTGCGTCTCTAGCGTGTTTACCTGTACAACATATTGACGACGCGTGGATTGCAATACAAGAAACTTCTCCTTAAAGCGAAAATCTACAAAAATTTTATGATTATTTTGTTGAACAATGGTTAGAAAACAACGTAATAACACCAAACATGTGGAACTGTAATGAAAGTCGCCATCGTACGAATAATGCCGTCGAAGGATGGAACTTTAGACTTAACGATACAGTAAAAAAATCACATCCTAATTTCTATGCATTAATAAGAAATTTAAAAGACGAAGCAAAATATAATGATATTTTGTTTGATAGACAGTATATAGGTTTAGCAGGTAAAAAGAGAAAACGAAAATATATCAAATTGGATGAAAGAATAAGGAAAATTTTAGACGAGTACTACATATCCTTGGATATTAGAAAATGTTTAAAAGCACTAAGTTATGTCCATAAACTCGAATAATTGTAATATGTAAACTTTCAAACGTAAATGTTAAATTGTAAATTATTTTGTGTGTCATTTGCAAGTTTTTTATTGTAATTTGTAATAAATAAAGCAAAAAAAAAAAAAAAAAAAAAAAAAAAAAAAAAAAAAAAAACCTTTTAAACACGCCAGCAACAATTGCTGCCAGTCCTAAGCCTGGATAAGGTGTGAAGGGAAGTTAACTTTTCAAAGTATAAATACAAGATATAAATAAATAAATAATCAAACATAAACTCCATTATTATTCGGGATAGGTTTTACTTTCGGCCTAAAATCTACGATTTCATTTGAGGGCTGAAACGCTACTGGCTGAAAACCGACAGCTTCAGATTTTACTTCCGGGCTCAAAAACTACGATTTCACTTGAGGGCTGAAACTCTACGGGCTGAAAACCGACGGCTTCGTATGCCTTAAAAATCGTAGGACATGGGTGATTATAGTGATGGATGGGATTAAGTTGTGAACAGTCGAAGGAAGCGTCTGTGTTGTCATTCGTTTTACTCGAGAATTTTCAGTACTCGTTAATCTAACTATTGAGGTATGTTGATTCCGGAAAAGTAACAGCTTAAAGAACAATGCAAAAGAAGGACCCCACAAGCCATTGCAGTCCAGCTTATTGAAAGACAGGTTTCTTGGAAGAGTTAACTAACTACAATTGTGATCTGATACAGTTTAGTTCATTTCATTTAGAACTAATGTGAAAATAAGATATCTGGCAAGCGAAAAAGAATTGTTCTTTCATTGGGAGAAAAGTAAAGATATTGGAAAAGCTTAAAAATGGCGAAGCAGGTACAAAATTAGCAGTGGAGCATGGTTTAGGAAAGTCTACGATATCAGAAATTTTATAACGGCACATGAAAGTGAGGAAAGAAGCTTAAAACGAAAATGTATGAAAAGATCTTATGATGATGAAGTTTATAAAGCTCTGTACATATGGTTTTCTACTGTCACAATATCCTTAAATTGTCTGTCCAATTATCCGAACCTTTGCTTATCCGAACTAGGGTCTGTCCCGACATGTTCAGATAATCGGCGCTCTACTTTATTAACATTTATTTTTCGAAGCTGTGATTTAATTTTGAAACGTTAATTATTTTTTTAAGTAAAAAAGTAATAATATATTATCAAAATTCAGATGAAATTGATGCATTCAAAACGAATTTTTTTTTAATAAACTAACAAATATATGTTTTTTAGACTAACTTAAGTCATTTTCAGTTAAACAAAAACATAATGCACATTGCATTAAATACATTTCGTTATTTATGACTCAAAACTGTAATCTTATTTAAAAGGTAAAAGTAATTTAAAAATCATATTAAACCATAAATTAGTTTGTTTGAAATAAAAAATGGAACACTGAAAATATAAATAATAATTATTATTTTTATTGTTACTAATAAACATATATTTTGTAAAAATTAGTTGGCATAGGTGGACTCGGCTCAGTTCCCCATCATATATATTTCTCATAAATTTGTAGTACAGGACACTCTTAACATGATTATCATGTTAGGAGAAATGAATCTGACCAAATGCTTGACACAGTGACAAAATGAAATCCCCGCAAAATAGGCTATCCACCGTTCACTTCGAGTTATCTTATTCTAATCTATTATTTTATTTTATTCGAGTGAATTTCATAGTTCAGTTTTCATGCTACTATTTCCAATTCAACAATCCTCAAAATTCGTATTTAAATGAAAAAATTTCAATTTTGCTATGTTGATAAAATCTTAAATTACGATCAACTTACAAAATTTTCCTGTTAGAATATTTGTAGTCAATTATGTGCAAAGAAGTGCCATAAGTGTTATTTTGAAGTTGTCTGATATATTTATGATCCTCAAAATTGACGTTTATGCTCAATTTTGCCCTATTCTGCCATTTTAAGTAAATCGTAATTTAAAAATAACGTACGAATTTTTTGAACTGGAAAATTATAATCTATGATATTCAGGCCAGTATCCTAAATAATATTTCAAAAGTGGTCTGACATCTTTACGATGAAAATATCCCTCAAGATTGACGTTTATGTGAAATTTTGCCCTATTCTGCCATGTTAAGAAATTCGTAAATTTCCAATAAATTACGAAATTTTTATAATGGGAAATTCCTAGTCAATGATATTATATTCCTGCCGGAATCCGAAATAATATTTCAAAAGTAGTGTCACATCTTTATGATGAAAATATATCTCAAAACTGACCTTTATGTGAAATTTTGCCTTATTCTGCCATGTTAAGAAATTCCTAAATTTCTAGCAACTTGCGAAATTTTTAAAGTAGCATGTTTATAGTTAATGATGTTCATTCCGGCATCAAAACTGATATTTTAAAACTGGTCTAACATTTATACAGTAAAATTTTTCATTTAATGCACGTTTAAGTGAAATTTTGCCCTTTTCTCCCACGTTAAGAAAGTCGTAAATTTCTAATAACTTAAGAAGTTTTTTAATTCGAATGTTGCAAATGAATAGAGTTCTTTCCAATGTCGAAAGTAGTATTTTAAAACTGATCTGACTTATCTTCGACTGTTTGTTTTTGAGATATCGCGTACACAGATTAACAAACTAACGCACTAACGGACTTACAAACTAACAGACACCCTACAGACGGACACCATACAAATATTGTCATTTTCGGATTCCTCACATCTGAAAACGGGTAAAAAATTAAAATGACAAGGTCGAAAATTTTCACGATTACCTAAGTTCCCCATACCTATAATATGATGGGGAACTAATAAAGAATTTGAATTTGAATAATCATAAGATTGAAAAAAAAAAAAAAAAAAAACTTTTTATATACCATATTTTAAATTTTCTGATGAATCATAGAGCTATAGTATGATGAGGAACTAAAAAATATATATATATAAATATATATATATATATATTTCTTTTTTCAAAATACATAAGAATGCAAGTTGGATTAGTTATGCTGAGTGTTATGATAACAGGATTGTATACACCGCGGAGAACGAATATAGTAGATTTTTCAGGAATAGTATTCCCCATTTTATTACAGAATCTCTGATTGGCAAATGCGCAACTTAGAGTTCAATGGAATTCAATCGAGTGTAGATGGTCTACTTTTATTCTCTTTGACCGAAATTAATGGTGAGAAACTGATGGCAAATGAATGGAAATTAATGTTGAGAAATAAATTTTCATTACATTATAGCAAAACAATTAATTCCGTTAAAACAGAGAAAGGGTTTACTAATTATGACATCCCTGAAATATTTTTCGCCAAATGTGGTCACTAATTTTGTTGTCACCAAGTCTTTCACCAATGCTGGGTTTTTTCTTGGCTTCGATTTTGGCGATGTGGCATCAAATTTGGTGACTTGATGTCAAATTTGGCGAAAATTTGTAGTTTAGATAACGAAGGTTGGAAATTCTAACTTCAGTATTAACAGAGTTGTGGAATTTTCTGGAAATTTTCATTGGTTTCTAGCGCAGAACTGACTTCTTCGAAAATTCTATAAATGACTGACAGAACTACAAAAATGGCTTTTAGATTCTAGACTAGAACTTGTCTATTTCTTTATGAGCTATTTTCTATATATTTGCGCAGTAAAAGTGGAAACAGATGATAATTCTTTCATTCTTACGAAAGTGGACATTGACATAGCGTCAAATTACACAATACTGCATCCAAATTTGGGTGAAAGTGGTAATTTAGGATTTCCAAAATTGGAAATTTCTAACTTCAGTAAGGGTCGAGTTCGGGATTATTCAAGTGTTTCACGTGCTTCCTGCACAAACCTACCTCGAAAATTCTAAGAACTACTGACAAGGCTCTCGAGGAATTCTAATTCTATTCAGCCTGTGATGGATGTATGGATTCTGGATTCTGGATGAGATTCTGGATCTGTATGGTGGATCGTTGTTCCTGAAACTGTATTGGCATTTTTACTCTTGATCTTAAAAAAAAAAAAAAAAAAAAAAATCAGCACAGAATTAAAATATATTTGAAGGTAAAACGAAGTAACAAAATGAACGACAAAGGACGGTAAAACGATTTGAAGGTAGCAATGGGCAAGTGTTTATATTATATGAAAAACGCATGTTTACTTATTTATTTATTTATTTTTAGATTTTTATTATAATTATTATTTATTTATTATTATTTTTTAGTTATATATTTTGTACATGACCCTTAATCCAACATTTCACTTAATTTCTTAAAAAGCACATACTCCATTTATTGAATCTATTGCTGTGCCTATTACATTTTTCTGTTTCAATTAGTAACAAAATGACATGAGGTGTTGAGCTTTTTATTACTATGACAGGACGTACTATTTTTTTTTTTTTTTTCAGACAGCGATTTCGCCGTCTATCTATCACCTTGAATAAACGTGCAAATATTTTTGTTTTTATATACATTTATGAATCTGAAAGTTTGTTATTGCATCTCTCTGGGCATTTAGTTCAGATTTTTAGATTTATCAAAAATTAGTAAACATATTAAGCAGGAAAAATCTAGTGAACGCCGATTTTTTAATCCAATCTTCTAATTGTTTTAAAATTACCTTAAAAAAAAAAAAAAAAAAAAAAAAAAAATCCAATTGTAACTGTAAGATAACCGAAAAGAAACAACAATTTGATGCCAAAAATAAATAAGTAAATATATTTCTTTCTTTCTTTCTTTCTTTCTTTTTTTTTTTTTTTTTTTTGAAATTGTTATTATTATTATTTTATAATAATAATAATAAGTTTAAAAAAAGTGAGAGGGAGAGAGAAATATTGGGCTAAAGAAATGGAATAGCTTCGGTATAGAATCCCTTGACTAAATATGAAATTTGGTACCGAAGTAGCTCGGACGTTGCTCGCCAAGACCTTTATTTACGCAATTTCGATAACCCTTTTACACGTAATTTATCGCAAAATTTACAACCAAAAATTAAAACCCTCCAAGAAGCACCTATGCTAAACCATAGAAATGCTAAACCAAAGCTAAACCATAGAAATTTCAAGAAATGAAAATAGTGATAGATACTAGGAAATGAAACACAGATATTGCATGCTTTCATACAGTCCTAGCGTAGTAAATTAAATTAATGTTTCATGCAGAATATTTTATTGATTACTTAGAAAGAAAAAAAAAAAAAGTCTTAGTGTTTTTTCTCTCTTTTTTTGTCTGCCTGCCTGTCCTTTCTCTAACTCCTGTAAATATTTATGAAATTTCTAGAAACTTATATATCTTATTCAAGTTCACTATCGGATGTTCTCTATTGAAAATGGAGGGAACGCGGCCACTGTGCACAGGGACACCCGAAAGTATTCCAAAGCATTATGTTCTATGAGAAGTACACTGCAAATAAAGTTTTCTTATAGTAAAAAAAAAAAAAAAAATCTGAAAATACATTTCAGACACGTAAATGTCTGAATATGAAGCTCAGACATAATAGACATCTTAATTTAAGACACTTTTGTGTGTTAATAAACTAGTGGGGCTAATGAACGGATATAAAGTGTCTTAAAAAAGGAACATGTCTTAAAACAAGACATTTTAAAATGTCTTACAATAAATCTTTTTACATTTCATCGTTGATTATTAGTAGTGGCGCCATCTGTCAATGGAAATAAAAATCCTCTTCCTCGTCTCGTTTTTCTCATATCAAGATACAGTTTTAATACAATGATAATTTCTTTTACGATTTTTTTTTTTAACTTAGCAGCGGAAATATACATATATATTATTGAAATTATAATGCAAATATCAAAAAATTAAATCTCTTAAAAAAAATAAATAAAATAAAAATAAATAAATAATTTTTTTCAGTAAGTGCTTTATTTATGAAATTTTTCTGAAAATGATGTCAAGTGAGAAAGGCTAGTCACTCTTATTTTGCTCCTAGTTTGAGTCTATTTCAATTCCATTAAGTGAAATAATTTAAATACATCAAATTTCAATAAATAACAGATGAAAATACTTATTTTAATTACTATTGTTTAATTAAATATGTTATCTACATTTTTGTTCAAATAAAGCTTAAAACTAGTGGATCTGCAGATCAGGAAAATCAACGTCCTATTTGCATCAGACATTATTCAATAGGTCATTTTTATTTATTTCTTATTATATAATAGTATATATTTATTCGATCGACTTGTTACTATAATCAGATACATTTCTGAGGGGGGCTGCCTGCCCCCTCAACTCCCCGCTGTATCTCTCTTTCTATACCTATCTGTATATCATATAAAGTGTTACGGAATTGTAAATAATTATATTTATTTTTGTATAAGTTCTTTCAAAGAGGCTTAGTAAGTTGATAAAAGGCTAATTTTGTGCATTTCTAGTCGTTTTAGCGTTAAAATAGCCTAATTTTTCTTTAAAAACGCATTAAAAAGCTCCAATAAGGGAAGAAATGAATTTGGCGCCAAAATTGGTGAATGTTTCTCTCCTTGGCGATATTTTTGGCGACCTTGTCGAGAAAATCCTTATTAGGGATATAACAAATATGGTTGCTCTAATCTCATTGGCTGATGAGATACGAGAATTTTCCAGAACAGTCTGGGTTCGATAGAAAAGTATAAAAGGAGCATTTTTTTCGCCAAGGCGGTCAGTCTCAGATCTGTGTCAGTTTCGTCAAATGCTTGTTTTGCTTGGAGCCTCTTTGAATGAGACTTGCTTTATGTGTTATTGCTAAATTGTTTGTGTTTTGCTGTTAACGGCTGTTGTTTAAGCTGTGTTTACTGGTTTATTGAAGCTGATACTTAGTTTATAGACCTGTATTTTTCTGGAAATTTCTGTAAATAAATCACTGAATTTTTGCAAGTTTCGCCTTTCATTCTCGGACAACTTACGAACTCCCAAGTACGCAACAATATGTATTCTTAATAAACGACGGTCTTGTATTATTTCCCTGAAATTCATAAATACCAAATTTCATAACTACCGAATTTCATACAAAAAAAAAAAAAAAAAAAAAAAAAACATAGCATAACGGAAAATTTTTGCGTAACCTTTAAACTAATTACCAATACTATGCCCACAATTTTCAACAGGAAAACATGCATTTAAAATTCTAATAAAATTTCATTATATTTGATAGTTATATTTGATGACCATGTTAAAATACACTTTTAAGAAATACCGACTATAGACCGTAATAGTATGAAATTATTTTATGTGTACCGGAAAAGTAGTCACAGTCATTATAAACGCCAATAATAAGAATAAACCTAATTAATTATAACTCATTAATTTTTCAAACTAATTTGACATGATTTGGATGATTACAGTACATACTCGGAATTATTTTGTGTGGTCCCATAATTTATTTAGTCTATACATAACCTTTTTTTAAGAGTAAACATGATTTTAAGCATCTTTATAGTGTATGTTAACTTTATTAAGTTCAATTCAGCATAAACGCATTAAAGTGCGCACTTAAATTAAAAATTTGTCCATAGGATCTAATGTTACGAAATTCTTTCGTGTGTCTTTGTAAACGAACCATAAACATTGTATACACCAGTAAAAACTATTCAGCTTATTTTGCGTTTAAAATTAATAATTGTTCCAAATTTAACATCGTTTGGATGACTACGTGACATTGTCAGAACACTCTTGCAAGGTCCTGTACATTAATTAAAAAGCTTAAGAGCACATGTTTTCTTCAAACAACATAAGTTTAAGCATCTTACTCACTTACGCTAGTTTCATTTTCTTCATTGCAAAGTAATGATATTAAAATGCGTTGAAACGAAATTCACCCCATACGCCTTAATGTTAAGAATTTTGGCGTGTCCCTGTACACAGTTTATAAAAAATATAGCAATAAAAATTATACAGCTACTTATATGGAAAGCTGGAACGTGTGCGCCAATTTGCAAGTCAATCGAAGAATTTTTTGCGGCCGCTGTTGCTGTACATACAAATTCTTCCCATAGGCCGTAATGATAAAAAAAACTTTGGCGTGTCCCTGTACACGAACAACAAATGGAATGCACACCCAAAACTATGCAGCTAATTTCGTGGGGATCATGAACATGTGTACAAAATTTCAAGCCAATAGCGTGTTTTTTGCGGCCGCTATCGCATGACAGACAGACAGACAGACGAAATCCAAAATCCTTTTGAGTCTCAACAGAGGGCCTCCATTCACGTTTCGGCAAAAATTGGAAGTCAATAGCTTGATTTTTGCGGTGGCTATGGCGGTACATACTGATTCTTCCCATATGCCGTAATGATAGAAAATCTTTGGCGTGTCCCTGTACACGAACTACAAATGGAATACACACCTAAAACTATAGAGCTGATTCCGTTGGGTTCATGAACATGTGTACCAAATAGCAAGTCAATAGTGTGATTTTTGCGTCCGCTATCGCACGACAGACAGACAGACAGACGGAACCCAAAATCCTTTTGAGTCTCAACAGAGGGCCTCTACTAACGTTTCGGCAAAAATTGGAAGTCAATAGCGTGATTTTTGTGGCCGCTATCGCGGTACATACAATTTCCTCCCGTAGGCCGTAATGATAAGAAAAACTTTGGCGTGTCCCAGTACACGAACTACAAATGGAATACATACCAAAAACTATACAGCTGATTTCGTGGTGCACATGAACACGCGTACCAAATTGCAAGTCAATAGCGTGATTTTTGGGGCCGCTATCGCGATACATAAAATTTCTCCCATAGGCCGTAATGATAAGAAAAACTTTGGCGTGTCCCTGTACACGAACTACAAATGGAATACATACCAAAAACTATACAGCTGATTTCGTGGGGCTCATGAACATGTGTACCAAATTTCAAGTCAATAGCACTATTTTTGCGGCCGCTATCGCGCGACAGACAGACAGACAGACAGAAAGACACACAGACACAGCCCAAAACCGTTTTGAGTCTCAACAGAGGGCCTCCACTGACGTTTCGGCAATTATTGTTATTATTATTATTATCAATACAGCATAAGTATTGCTTTTAGAAATACAATACACCTGGGAATTTGTAAACAAAAATCTATCTATATATTTTATTGTGATTCTACTATGGTTAAGAAAATGTTAATTTTTTGTATAAATAAGCTATTACACACACACTGCATTAACCATCCTTTATTTATATGTAGTATGTTATATTATTTCTTATTTCACAGAGAACAACATACAAAGAAAAATAATTAGTGAATATTATTGAATATAAATTTCGAAGTTTCCTTTTTGAGAACTGTTTGACAAAAATTTATCCCCATAGTTCCCTCAGTGTTTTTTCACATTTACATATTGTTCCTATGATATTACACTTACAAGGTCTGTCTTTGCAGCATCGTCGTGTGGGATTTTTGCAGTGTTCATAAGCATCAGCACACCTATGAAAAAAATTTAATGTTAGAGAGAAGTATTTAATGTATAAAAATATAACTCACTCTAAAGTTATTTAATATATAAAAAATGAAATATTCTTAATATTGTTTTAAAATAAAATTCAAAATTATAAGTATAAAATAATTATTTATTTAAATAATCTTCATATTATTTTTAATAATATTTTCAATATAAGTAACTTTTAAATTTTTCAGTGTAGCATTTATCACAATTTTGGTTTTAGTTATAAAAATAAATAAGATGTAAGTGTTTCATAAGTATTTTAACAGATCTCCTTTATTTTTGTAGCCTATGTTTTTTTTTTGTCTTAAAAAAAAAAAAAAAAAAAAAAAAAATAATAATAATAATCCGATGCCATAAAATATCTGTGAGGTTATCTAATAACACTGCATGAAAATCTCCCCCAACACCATTTTTGCAAACTTTTGTGTAAAATGGCCTCCTGAATCCAAATATGATGCCTATTCGGCCCTATCACCCACTGCTCTTTAGGGACGCCCCCTATTTTTATCACTTTTCGGTAATTTTATATCTGATTTCTTGGGAGGAAAAGGATGATCGTAACTGTTAAATATCTTCTGAGGGCGATAGAGTTGTAAAATTCTAAAACATGTACATTAGAAGCAAAGGGAAATTTTACGGGAGGAGGGGAGATTTGTCATTATATATTACATTTATTATATTTTATTAATCCAAGTATTATTATTATTATTATTTATACATTATTATAATTATTATTTTTAATGAACTAATTCTCTTCCATTCTCCATATCAAATTCATGGCCACAAAACTACCGAACAGTGATAAAAATTGGAGGTGGGGGATAGTGTCCCGAGAAATCGGCGGGTGATTGGGCAAAATTACATTCGGATTCTAGATATCATTTCACATAAGAATGTGCAAGAATAGTATCAAAGTTGAGAAAAAAAAATGCAGTGCTCTGTAAATACAAGCTGCATTGTTAATTTTAAATCAGTGAACGTATGTTCCTTGAAAATTCAGAAAGAGATTTAAAATAAATAAATAAATAAGTTAAGAGTTATATAACACTTGTTTACCAAAATCATTTTGTTATGAAGCGTAATGAATCCATTACATTAAAAAACTGCTGTAAAATTATTTTTATATGTATGCATAGTTATCATATTTCAAAAATTTAAATATTTATATAGAAAATTTTTAAATAAATTCAAGTTATTTCTTTGATTACCATTTGTCAATGGAACAGACAAATGAATATACAAGTCCTATGTCAATATATAAACCTCACAAACAGAAAGCAATAAACATAAGCAAACTCGCTTTAAGTCAACTGCATCAATTTTTCTTTCAGTAAAATATAGTACAAAAAAAAAAAAAAAAAACAGAAATTTAGACTTATAGGAAATTGTAATATTTACTACGATTGATGTAATAAATAATAATATTGTGGTAGATATAATAAATAATAATATTGTAATTAATATAGTAAACTGTAATTTGAGGGAAGTCTTAATAAAATAACCTTTCCCATTTTCAAAATAAAATATTTTTCGAAATTTTAATACTTTTGCATGGCAACCAGTTAGTTAAACGAATAATCTTAACGTCAAAATCTAACATTTTATCATAAGGAATAAAGATCCAAGATTCTTTAACAAACCTAAATTTTAAATGCAAAATAGTTAGTAAACCCAAATAAGTAGTGTGCGTTTAAATTAATTAAATACTTAGGAAAAATATCATTTAGATTATGTAGTTTGTTTTTAAAAACCACTAAAATTATACTACAATTGAACACTACAAGATCACCTATAAAGCAAAAAATATAATATGAGAGTTATTTATTTATTTTAATTCTGTTTCTATATAGTCTATTTTGTTTTATTTTCTTGAGCATTAATTATGTGAATATATTGTGCTTACAAAATTCATTAGAAAACTATCAAGTGATACCTGACATTAAGCTAGAATAATGAGAAATTTAAAAGAGTTAGAATAATAAAATATCATACATACATTTAAATATTTTAAGCTGGTATGTAATCTATCTTTGTTTCGTGGACTAATTGTTATTCAAAGTTGATATATATAAGTTTATGAGACTTTCGTTATTTATCATTATTATGATATGATTCGTATTTTATTAGATAAAGGAAATGTATCGTCAACATTTGTATGGCGCCACTGACACAGAATTTTCTGAATGAATTTGTACTGAAAAGGTTACAGATAAAATTGAAATTTCGTTGTCTAATGGTAAAAATTTTTCACAGCTATGAAAAATTGATGTTGAGTAAGTTGTTTCTAGTTGAAATTTTTATGATTACAAAATAATGTGTTTACTTTTTTGTTTCTTGAAAGTAGTTCACTATTTTTGCGATGATGTATGTATGTGTGTGTGTATGTGTGTATGTGTGTGTGTATGTGTGTATGTCTGTGAGTGAACACGCTAGCGTCTAAACGCTTTGTCCGAATAACCTGAAATTTGGTACGTATATTGTAAGTCACCATAGTACGAACCCTATAGATTTTGGTGAATCTAGCACATATAGTTTTTTTACAGGGACACAAAGAAAAATTCTTTATCATTATGGCCTATGGGAGCAAAATCTTAAAAGTGCGATAGCATCTAAACGCCTTATTCAATTGATTCAAAAAGTTTATACACATATTATAGGTCACAAATACTCAATCTGTATAGATTTTGGAGAATCTATCACTTATAGTTTTTTTACAGGGACACAAAGAAAAATTCTTTATCATTATGGCCTATGGGGCCAAATTTTTAAAAGTGTGATAGCGTCTAAACGCCTCATTAATCTGAGCAAAAAATTTGTACACATGTTATAGGTCACAGTTGAACTAACTGTATAGACTTTGGTGAATCTAGCACTTACAGTTTTTTTACAGGGACACAAAGAAAAATTCTTTATCATTATGGCCTATGGGACCAAATTTTTAAAAGTACGATAGCATCTAAACGCTTTATTCAATTGAGCTGAAAATTTTTATGAGTGTTATAAATCACTGTTGCATTAACTATAAGCATTTTGGTGAATCTAGCATTTATAGGTTTTTACAGGGACACAGCGAAAAATTCTTTGTCATTACGATCTATGGGCTCAAAGTTCAGTAGCGTTAAATAAAACATCGTGTAATATATGGAGAAAAATTCTCAAACACTCTATTATGGTTTTCTCTTTTTTGTTTGTTTAACAACTCCTCTTTCTTTACTTCATCTACGAAACTGTTAATTACTCAATGTTCGGAAAGTGGAGTGAAGTCACTCCAGATTTTTTTTTTTTTTTTTTTTTAAGTAATATGTCAATATTGGAACAAAATAGCTTTTTTTAGGCTACATACTTATGAATATTTTGATGATGTTTATTTATTTATTTATTTTATTTAATATATTTAATTTACTTATTTATTTATTTTGTCATATTTGTCATAACAAGAAAAAAATTATTATTATTATTATTATTTTTTTCGAGTTTGCTATTAATCAGATTACTGGCCTTATTTTGCCGTCTACAATTTGCTATCACTTAAATAAAATTCATATTTCTAACTTTCTCATTAATTATCCATGAAAATATAGCTTAATAATATGTTTTTATTGAAATTTTAGAGGATCATATCAAAGTGGATAAGAAATGTTTATATATATATATATATTTTTTTTCATCTCATTATAAAATTGAGATTTTTTTAAATTAAAAAAGAAAAAAGCCTTTTTTTATTTATTTTTTTGGCAATTGATTTATGTTACATTAGCATTAATTTAATTTTGGTGCAGCCTTAAGTGTTTTAAACTAATATATTTGTAGAAATTTAAAATATATCAAAATCTATACTAGAGTTTTATCCTATTCTGAAGATAATATCAAGTGATATACATATATACATCGAAAACAATGCAAATCACAGGTTAAATAATAAGTATGATATATATATATATATATTTAACTGACTTAAGGTGACAGTACGGACAGTATGGGGGAAAAAAGGCTACAGTTATCTACATATTAATTTGAAACATGTTTTTGTCTGTCTCCACTATATTGAGAGAACGGCTAGGTGGAAAAATTCGGTTGAGGTGTCTAAAAAAAGGTCTTGGTCTGTAGATGTGCTATGAAAAGAGAAAAATTAAAAAAAAGTCGAACGGTCCCAATTAATATACGAAAAATGCACATTTCTATTTAGAATGACGTCATTTTCGGAAATGCAACAATACAGCGAGTTAATCTGAATTTTTATTGCCTTATAAAAACAAAGTTCACGTGTTATCATTTTATTTTTCAATGATTGTTCCTTTTTTACAGTGTGGCAACATAAAAAAGTATTTATTTATTTCGCCGTTTTTTCATTTATTTCTTTATTTCATTTTCGGAAATGCAAAAATATAGCGAGTTAATCTGAATTTTTAGAATTTTTATTGCCTTATAAAAGCAAAGTTCACGTGTTATCATTTTATTTTTTAATTATTGTGCCTTTTTTACAGTGTGGCAACAGGAAAGAATATATATATTAATTTGAAACATGTTTTTGTCTGTCTCCACTATATTGAGAGAACTACTTGGTGTAAAAATTTGGTTGAAGTGTCGAAAAGAAGGTCTTGGTCTGTAGATGTGCTATGAAAAGAGAAAAAAAAAAAGTGGAACGGTTGGGGGGGGGAAACGGGTTAAAAATACGTTTACGAGCATAACTAAGCTCCAAATTATTTCACGGTGAAAAAATTGTACATATGGGGACTAGAGTCGAATACTAAAAAATCACTTTCTGCGAATTTGAAATTTTCGATTTTAAAGGGGGAAAAAGGGGGAAAGTAGATTTGGAGGAGGGGGAAAAGGAGGGAAAGGTGGGAAATTAGTTTGAGAGGGAAATCCGTTCTAGACCCACACATGTAGCACCTCATTTTAAAGGTCTTAAAAATTCATGTTGATTGAAGACGTTTGTATACAATATAGGGCGCCCCTGGTGGTGAAAAATGGAACTGGGTGATTTTGCAGTAGGCCCTATCATGTTACACCTTATTTTAAAGGTCTTGGTATTTCCTGACCGTTGGTGTTGTTCGTATAGAACACGCTGTGTTCCCTGGCGGTGGAAAGTGCAACTAAAGGATTTTGCAGTTGACATCACCATGTGACACCTTATATGAAAGATCTGGGAAATTCAAGGCAATTGGTGATGTTCGTATACAACATACTGCGCCCCTGGTAGAGGAAAGTGGATATTGTTTCGCGTGCGTAGCATGCCTGCTATACGATGCCGCAGCCATAGGCAGCGGTAACACGAGTCAGAGGTTCGTTCGGTTCAAGATTAATTTTTGAGAATTTTTTCATGTTATTAGCGGGCTGCATATACGCTGCCGCAGGCACCGGGTCACGAGCCAGAGTTCCGTTCTGTTTGAGGTTTTTTTTTTTTTTTTTTTTTTTTTTTTTGTTACAGATGATTATTTTTTTTATGATGCTTTCATTTAAAAATAGAAATTCAAAAAAATCGAGTTAAAGATATAATACATTTAAGATTCATTTAAGGTTACTATCTTGGGTTCGGGCATTGCCGGGTGGGTTCGTTTGATTCCAGGTTAATTTTTTGGAATTTTTTTATGCTATTAGCGGCCCGCGTATGCGCTGCCGCAGGAACCGGGGTCACAAGGCAGAGTTTTGTTCGGTTCGAGGTTTTTTTTTTTTTTTTTTTTTTTTTTTTTTTTGTTACAGCTAATTATTTTTTTCGTGATGCTATTATTTAAAAACAGAAATTCAAACAAAATCGAGTTAAAGGTATAAAATCACACAAATTTAAGGTTCATTTAAGGTATCATGGGCCCGGGCAACAGCGAGCGTGTTCGTTTGGTTCCAGATTAATTTTTGGGAATATTTTTATGTTATTAGCGACCGGCTTATGCGCTGCCAAAAGGCACCGGGGTCACAAGGCAGAGTTTCGTTCGGTTCGAGGTAATTATTTTGTTATAGCTGACTATTTTTTTACGATGCTTTTATTTAAAAATAGAAATTCAAACAAAATCGAATTAAAGATGTAAAACCATACAAATTTAAGGTTCATTTAAGGTTATTACCATAGGCCCGAACAACGACGGTTGGGTCAGCTAATATGTAGTATTTAACGGAATAGAAAATAAAAGATAGCAACTGTTTATTTGGAGTCAGTTTGACGTCACATTGACAGTACTTTGTAGAAAGGGATGTCATATATAGTAATTCTAAGTATTTTTCCGAATTTCTTTTTTTTTTTAAGTGAAATGTCGTAAATTATATTACATATTTTAACTCTAAATACATTTATAATGATGCGATGATTTTTAAAACTTTACAGTCAATAAAGTGATCGTCGAATTCGACGGGTTCCAGCTAGTAAATATGTTATTTCAAAAATTTACAATTTCGCATAGTGTAATTAACAGATGAAAAACATCATATAAAAATTAACATTCCCATTACAATTAATTGAGATATTAATTAATATTATTAATTAAATGTTAAATTTCAAAAGGCTCCTTGCTCTGTAAGTTTCAATTTTTTTTTTTTTTTTTTTTTTTTTTTTTTTTACAAGTAGCTTTAGATGATTGTAACAAATATGATTATTAAGATCCGAAAAAACTACTACGTCAGAAACACCAATAAATATATTTGAGATGCATACAGCTGTTCCGGTAGCCTTAAACTCTTATTACACGGGGAAATTTTTTTCGGGCGATTAGGACCGACACAATGTAAATGTACGGGAAGAAAACAGTTGCCTGAACCGAGCAATTTTTCTCTGTTCAAGCGACATTGTCGGCACTAGTTGCCTCTGTCAACCAATAAAATACTACTAGTATTGACGTCTTCTGACGTCAGTCCCTTTTTCCACACCCCACTCCTCTTCCCTTAAGGAAGAGAGAATGCTTGGCGCGCAAGTAGTGATCTAGCAGGGCCATGGCGGGAGTTTCAAATAAATGTGATATTTATAATTTTTCTCATCATACTTAAATACTTTGTTTTAATCAAAATCTATAATAAAATGTGGTTTTAGTTCACTTACATATTTATTCGATGTAGATATTTTTCCGATTGTTATCATCATTATTATTATATATTTTAAAATAAATGCGATTTTATCTAGACGAAATTTACAAAAAGCGATCATAGGATTATCCGTTTATATTTCATTTTATCTACGTTGTAATTTTTCTTTTGTAATAGTTAGAATAAAAATACTTTATGAATTATTTGCTTAGTTTTAGAGCTTTGAAATATAGCAATTTATAAAAAGCTATTTTTTTCTTTTTCTTTTTTTTCCAAGTTTTCTTTCTTTTACCTTCACATTTTAGTAATTGTACCTTTCTTTCTCAAAATGTTTACTTGAAAACAGAATTTTGTCGCAAAATTAAATTAGAATTGATTTTTTTTTCTTTCTTGAAATGTTTTTATCATATAAGAAAATATTTTCATATCGTTTATGTTAATAATTTTCCCACTAACCTTTATTAAAAATTATAAATTAAAGTGCATAAAAAATTGAGGCCAAACCGTTGAAATTAAGTTATAATCTTTTTTTCATTCAATACATTTCGCCTGATTTGATATTGAATATTTTTTTAACGGATCGGGCTTCATTATAGGGAAGCTATCAGGCTACGCCCGCTTCACTGGTCACTACATTTAAATGAATTTTCAAAGGAATTGGATCAGTATTTATTTTTTATATCACATTATACATAAAAACGTCAATTTTTGTGAGATGCATAATATAATTTCTTATTGTTCCCGTTTAAGTAAATGTACTTTTCTCTCTCATTAGCATAATGTCTCATAACGGCCTTTTCTTATACTAAGTTTTGATTGATTATATGCAATAGCAACTGAGATATAGCTTCCCTTTAAATTGTGGAAATCGCTGTATAGCAGTGCCAGCTGTTGAGCAGTTGGCACCAAAATTTAATAGACACTAAAAGGTGCATCTACATGTAAATTTATATGCAATTCCGGAGATATAGTTGTCACAAAATTTTTGCTTCTCTCTCTCTCTCACACACACACAGACAGACGGATAGACAGACATTTTCTAAAAATTGTCAAATCGTGGTCTAGTCTAGACCTCTAAAAAAGTGCAAATCCGTCGAAAACCAGAAGCCGAAATTTTTTACGAATTTAATACTTTCTTCTATTGAATATAGAAGAAATAAAATACATAAAATTAAATTAAATTAAAAATTCTTAAAATGTATAGATATCCGAAAATCTTACAGTCGGATATTTTTCATGATTGCAATACTTTTCTTGCCTATATATCTTCGGAAAGTAATAAATATGATCGGACTAAACATAATTTAATACATATTTTATATTATTTAAATAAAAAAGAGAATAATATGTTAAGGGCATGTAAAACCTTTATTTAAAATTCTTTAAATAGTAAAAATTTTAAACTTAATATATGTTCGGAACGTAAAAAAATATGACATGAACTGAATATAATTTATACATTTTTTACAATATTTGAATAAAAAGAGAAAATAAAAATAAAAATAATTAAGAAATTACAATACAGTCGGTAACAAAAGTGTCCGAACACTAGCAAAAATTCCTATGTAAAAAATGCACCCTTCATACGGTTTTGTTAAATAAATCCTTGTCGAATCCTGTTCTTAGTCAGTCTAAGAACATGATTCGATAAGGATTTATTTAACAAAAACGTATGAAGTGTACTTTTTTTACATAGGAATTTTTGCTAGTGTTCGGACACTTTTGTTACCGACTGTACTTTTATAAAAGTTCTTTAAAGAGTAACATACTTAATAATTTTAGTTTTGAAAATCAGACATTGATATTAATTTATTAATACATTAAAATGTGATTTTGTTCTGTCATTTAATACGCATTTTTACAGTATTTAAAAAGATAAAAAAAGGTGGATAATGGTCTTCAGTATTTTTATCTTTTAAATTCTTTAACTAATAAAAATTTCATATTATTATTTAAAAATTTTAATATATTAAAATTGATACTGATAATTTATTCAGAAGGATTTGGTCACTTAAAAAAAAAAAAAAAAAAATAATAATAATAATAATAATAATAATAATAATTTATTATTACTTCAAGGCAGTTAGTGTAAATTCAATAAAATATTGTTATTTGGATATACTGAAATATTTTACTATGTTATAAAATTATTTTTATTTCGGTTTAGCAACCAACAAAAATATAATACAGTGATAGCATATATTTTTCATCGGATCTTTAAATTAGATTTGATAGATTTGATGCAAATCATAATTAGGTCTAGTCAAAAAATGTACACAAAAGAAATTCTGAACGTTGCAAAAGTATAAATTACGTAGACACAGCGATAAATGCGATCATATAAATGTGTTTGAGAAAGTGACAAGTGAGTAATGCTTTCCTAGCAACCCTTCGTGTAGGGAGTGTCTTTATTGCGGCAATTTTTGTCGCTGGAAAACTCCCCGTGTAATATGAGTTTTAAGCGTACCGTCTTCAGTGCAAAAAGAATTCTGAATCTGAAGAAGTGCTCGTATATATAGGAGAGGGACAGAATTTAGTTCAACCAATAGGATTACGGGAAAGGCGAGGAGTGTGGCCAATAGGAATTTTGGAATGTTAGCTGAGTAAACAGTAGAAAAATTAAGAAAATGTGGAGTGAATGTAAAATTTCCTACAATCAGACAAATAGGGAACAGCGAAATCACAATTTACAAGGTTTTTAAAATTTTTATAAATATGAAAAACTTCAAAGAAATCGAGTTCACGAATGGATTTAGGTCTGCAAATTATTTTAGCTGAATTACATTTAAAATTATGATTTTCCTCCCAGCAATGTTTAGAAATAGCCGATTTATTGGTTTCTTGTTTGCGGACGTAATTGATATGTTCTTTTAGACGAAATTTCGCCTAAATCGTCTTAATTTTTTTCAAATCTTACACAAGTTTTTTTCAAATCTTACACTTTCTGCTTATATATGCAGAAGATATAGTAATAAATCCATAATATATATATATATATATTTAAATACGAAGTCAATTTTGTTTAATTGGAATGTATCATGTTTTAGTTTAAAAATATGTCTTTAAATTAGAGCTAATGTAAATCACACACACACACACAGAAAAAAAAAAGAAGGAAAAAATTAGATCTTAAATATGTTAGAAAAAATAATCTGAACGTTCATAAATCAAATCTTTTTTTTTTAATTTGCGTATATTTTCAACAGTATACGCAACTGTCGATCTAACACTCATTCATTCAAATTTCCGCCATTATATTGACTGTTTTCTCTTAGAATAAAAAATCTGTAGTGGTGAGTATAGTGATGCTACATTATACAAATTACTGTGTCTATGGTTTTATTTGAGTTTTCAAAATTTGACAGATTTAACAACTTTCTTCTTTAAGAGTTTTTCAATATAAAAGAATACATGTATAAAATGGAAAAATGCATAAAAAAAAGAAGTATTTTTGAATACTTTCTTGACATCGTAAGAAAATAATTCTTGTATTCTGCGAATCTGGCTAATCATAATTTACGAATAATGCCACTTTCGATTCTGTACTCCCACAATTAATGTGTTAAAAGTGTACCACAAATTTTATGCTTGTCTATTAATATATAAATAATTCATAATAAACCTGAAAGAAAAAATAAATTTTGTCTTTTTGAAATCTTCAATTAAGACATAATTTAAAGTTACAAATAATAATAATAATAATAATAATAATAATAATAATAATAGTAATAATAATAATAATAATAATAGATACACTTCGAAATATTTTTTATTAGAAATAAATAATTCATAAATAAACTGGAGTTAAAAATTAAATTTTGTCTTTTTGAAATCTAAAGTTAAAATATATTATAAGTAAAAAATAAAATAAAATAAACAAATAAACAAATAAATAAATAAAATAAATAAATAAATAATAGAAATATTTCGAAATATTTTTTATTAGAAATAAATATAAAAATGATTTAAAAATTAAACGTTCTAGATTTTTTACATTAAAATAAATTGCAATTTTAAAATTTTCGAATTTTAAAAGTAATTTTAAACTTTGTTAAAAAATATATTTGTGTGTTGAAAATATTTACATTTCAATAATTATTTATAATGGGGAAGTTGCACACGGAAGGAAAAACAATTTCTTTTAATTGTAATCGATAAAATCAATCTTGGGAATCCGAAAAATCCAATTAAAATCGTAAAATTATTTCAAATTAACTTTTAATTAACGTTTTAAAATCGCTAAAAACCAAAACAAAACCACGTGATCCGAAAACGCTCCGTGAGGGGATTGACGTCACAGTACACGAAGTGTGAATGTTTACACTCTTTTACCGCTTGCTTTTCTTTTTGTTCGCTCTATTCTAATCTGTATTTTATAGTTTATTCTTAAAATTTTTACCTTTTGTAAGAAATAACTTAAACCTTCCATAACTATACTATATCTTATATGTATATATATATATATATTTATTTGTATAATGTCGATTTTGGATTTGTAAAAGAGCAATCGGATAATGTTCCGAAAATAGATGCTCTTTCCATATTTTCATTTTTGAGAAGAAACCTCGATTTTATTAGCGCATAAATATAAGAGTAGCTAAAGCTAAACGATCTAGATTTGTTCTGTATTCATATTTTGAAAATTATAAACGTCTTCATAATAGAATTTTAGCATTGCTTTAATATATTAGTAGTATTTTTTTTTACATTTCTCTAATTTTTTAGATGCTTGTATGTGAGAATATTTCTTTTTTCATAATGTATGCTTAAAGATTTAATTATAATTAAAATATTCATTAAAATTTCATAGTACATAAAAATATATTTTACTGATTATTTATTTTATTATTATTATTTTTTTTAACCAGAATTTTTTAATTATGTTATTTTATAAATTATATATGATTATTTTATAGAGCAGTCATTAATTATGTATTTAATATTTACTTCATGTTTTTGCAACGAAAAAACAAAAATGTTATTTTAAAATTGCATTATTTATTTATTATTTATTATTTTATTTTATTAAAAAAAATTTACTTTTTATAATTTTTTAAGTAATTTATATATATATATATATATATATATATTTCAATTTTATCCATTTATTTTTCCATTTAATTTTCTTAAATTTATTTGAATTATATTGTTCTACGTTGTTTACATTAGCAACGGCTGTTACACAACTATTTATTTATTTAATTAATTCATTTCAAAAGGAAAATATAATTAAATGTTTTTATCGGGAAAATGTTAATATCGCATAAAGTCTTATTAAAATTTAAATTTAATAAAAACTTACTTATTATTTATTTAATGCCTTTGAAAGGAAAATCTTTTGTTATTTATTTATTTATTGTACTAATCGAAATGAAATGGTAATATAGCAGAAAAAGTGATTGCAATAAAGTACATGGTGCCAAAATTAAAGTATATTTAATAGATGTTGAGATACAGCTATCCTTAAAATCTTAGTTTTTGAATAATAGCAGCTTTCGCCTCCTGATATGTACACAAATTGAAGTGCCCACGAAAGACATTGCTGCGGGCAATAAGAACCCAGATCCAAAAAAGCAGGGTACACTGGAGGGAAAGAAGTTGCCGCAGGCTGCGAATAACCAAAACGATGTTAAGAGCGATTTCAGCGAATTTATTTTTTAATTATCTATTTATTTATTTTTTGTTTATAGAATGATATAAAAGAAATAAAAGTTTTTTTTTTTTTTTTTTTTTTTTAATTAAATTTAGCGACCAGCGAAGCAGGCGAAGACCGTCAGTTATAGTATATGCAAGGGTTGTTCCAAGTTTACTTTTGGGGCTCATTTTTGTGAAAAACAAAATAATTTCGTGAAAATTTATTTCTTTTTGTGATAAAAAGAATTATCACACGAAACCTTTCACTTAAGAAGTTACTCTATCTAATGTTCATTATCAAGTTAACAGCATATTACTGAGCCAAGTATACACACTCATTTAAAAATAATATTGCTAACGTGGAAAACTTTTACAAAATCATCATCTGTTGTTATGAATCTGAATTTTGTGAAGAGACCCATTTTATGGATTTGTATTTTCTAAAGGGGCTCATTTTAGACATTTGGATTTTGTGAAGGGGAAGCAAATGGGTCCCAGTTTTTACCTGGATCGACGCCTGATATATTCTAAACATATTTGGATTTTACATTAAGGCTTCATTGATAAATGAATTTTATATATATATATATATATATATATATATATATACACATACACTGGTGGACAATTACTATGAAAATTACTGCAAATTTTTAATTAATTATTTAATACCATTCATATTTAAAACTAGATCATGTATAACTTATAAGGTATTATTACATTTAACATATATTTCATGTGTTTATTTTATTTTAAAGTACTTTATATCTTTCCTATTGCTAAATGTTGTTATTATTATTACTTTCTATTTCTATTAATCTTTTCTTTCTATTTTTAAATTTTTCCAAATAAAAAAGTAATTACATTATAAAAATAACTAAACGCGTTTCTATATATATATACATATATAAATAATATTAATATTTTTGTACGGAGACCTTCTTTTAATTTTATTTATTTAATTAGAATGATAAGCGCATGTAATTTTCCTTAAATACTTTTCAATTTCTCAAACTGCATCACTATAATGTTTTTAATTATTCACAATCTTCAGCTGCTATTTTAATAGAAATATTGTTAAGTTATAATATTGAAATGTATTAAAAAATATATCTAATGTATTAAAAAATATATATCTGTATATATATATACAGATATACTGGCATCTCATAATTATAAAAGTAATCTAATTTAGGTTAATTTAGCATAAACTATTCTAGATTATTTAAGCAATGAAAATATGCATATTATTCAGTTAAATATTATTACTCAATCCCAATATTTTATTTCTGTACTCAGTCTATAATAATAATAAAATAATAATAAATCTATAAAACATAATAAAATGAAACAAAACAAATATTTAAAAGATACATCTTTGGCATAGCATACTAAAAACATTCTTTAAGAAAATTCTATTGATCAACTTTTATTTCGATTATAGTTTAATTTGGATTAATAACAGTAGGCGAGTACAAAAAAATATCATTGAAACTTGGTGTCATTTATAGAATGAAGTGATGTTTAATGAGTTCAAATAGTTTTAATATATATATATATATTTTTTTTTAAGAAAGAATACAAAATTTCGCTGAATGCACGATTTCTCTTTACAATACAAGAGGGAGAAATTCAGCCGGCAGTTCATTTCATGGATAGTGACGTCACGATAGGTTTTATCACGTGACGCAGCGTTTTCCCGCCAACATGAGAACTACGTCTTTTAAAGTTAATTTATTAAAGCATCCGGTTTTCAAATATGCATAAAAATGGTATCAAAATGTTTGTATTTTCATGCTCTATCATTTACAAGTCAAAATGAAAAATGTGCAATTTCCCCATTTTACAAATGTCATTAACTGCGCAACACTCTTTACCTTTGTCGTCCCCTTCCAAGTTCCACACCTCTTTTCTCTAATATATCCAAGAATTCATTAGATTCTGTAAATAAAGCAAACAACAGCAATAAACTTGAAGTCAGCTTCAGCAAAACAATTACAAGAATTTTTTTAAGTACAAGAAGTATCTACTATATATATAGATAGTTGAAAGTTACGGCATAATTGAATTATTTTAAAGTATATATGTGAAGTATTATATTTATGTACATAGGACGTATACTTACAACTTAATAATTCTGTCTAATGTACAATAAATGCTGAAATCAAAACTACATTTTATTTCTGAAATTTTAAAATATTTCAATAAAATTGAGAACTGTGACATTTAAAATTTCTTGCAAATTTAATGACTACATTAATACAAGAGCAGTAAAAGAGAGAGAGAGAGATAAAGACATGCATATAAGCGTGTACATACTTAAGCATACAAATATACAAGTGTTTGACCAAATAATACGAACACTTTTTTTTCCTCATATTTTTCAGCATCGATTATGTCACGAAGCCCCTTAGGGGATTAACAATAAATCCAGTAAAACAAAAAGATTTTCTGATAACCCTGTATATGAAAAAGCTTCGATTGATCTGTAAATTTTATATACGTTTATAAATGTCATATTTTATAAGTGTGTAGAGTTTTGTGAGGATATATCGAATATTTTAGGAATTATTATTATTTTATTAAAATATGCAAAAAAATTCCGCAAGTTTATACTTTATAACTTCAAAGTTTTTTCTTCAAATTTCTTGAAACTTTCGAAAAACATGACATATATGCTTAAACCTTTATACTCCAGTTTAAAATAAATATATTTAATATTCAAAGAGATATAGACAGTTGTAGTAAATAATTTATTTACTGCGCATGAGCGGACTATAGCAAAATCAACATTGACATAGTTTGATACCCAACTGCATAGAGCATCTTATAAAAAAATCCAGTTGAATATCACAAAAATTCTTAGAAATATCGGTGATTAAATAAACTGTTTTTTAGCAGTTTTCTATTAACTCTTATAAATGATGTAAGTTGACAGCAACCATTATTTTTAACTTACATTGTTTTTAAAAATACTATGTAAAATTCACAGGTGATGTTTTAGACGATGTTTCACTAATTGAAATGATCTTTCAGCAATCACTTTCAATTCAATATATTCTTAACATAGCATTGATTAAAAATCGATAGACGTTTGACATACATGTCATAATTTCTAATGCCGTTTTAGGTTTTTACGCTAAAGAGTCATTCACAAATGAATGATTTTATCAGAAAAAACTATGTTACAGAATGAAACCTAATATAATATTTGCTATTCATTTTTCTTTTTTTTTATAGCTTTGTACTACATACCTATGAAAAAAAAAAAAAGAGAGAGAGAAAGAAAGAAAGAAAAATTAATTGTTTAAAAGAAAAAAATATATATTATTTTATTTATTTATTTATTTATTTTTATACAAATTTTCATTTGTGAAAAACTTCTTGTCGTAAAGACCTAAAAATGTATTAGAAATGATGACATGTAACTTCGGTTTGTCAAAATATTTCAAATATTTCAAGCTATATCAAGACGTTTTTAGCAAACAACTGAAAAACGGCTCATTTAATTATAGATATTTCTATGAGTGTTTGTGAAATTCAAATGGATTTTTTTTTATAATATAAAAGATGCTCTATACAGTTGAGTATTAAACTATGTCAAAGTTTCATGCTACAGTCTGCGCATGCGGTGTAACAAATTATTTATTAAATCAAACATATTTCTTTGAATATTAAATATATTTGTTTTAAACTATAGTATAATGATTTAGTCACATGTTTTCCGGAAGTTTCAAGAAATTTGAAGAAAACCTTTTGAGTTATAAAGTAAAATTTTACGAAAAATTTTTGCATTTTTTAATAAAATATTAATAACTCTTTAAATATTCGAGATATCCTCACAAAACTCTACATACGTATAAAATATGACATTTATAACCATATCAAAAATTTGCAGACCAATCGAATTTTTTCGATATGCAGGGTTTTCAGAAATACTTTTCATTTTATTGGACTTGTTGTTCGTCTCCTAAGGGCCTTCGCGGCAAAACCTTTGCTGAAACACATAAGAAAAGATATGTTTTCTTTATTCACAAAATTGAAGAATATCACGGTAGGTATTTTTAAAGACATGCAACAAAACGTACAGCCGGTAACAAAAGTGTCCGAACACTATCAAAATTTCTATGTAAGAAAAGTACACTTCATACAATTTTGTTATATAAATCCATATCGAATCATGTTCTTACACTGACTAAGAACAGGATTCGACAAGAATTTATTTAACAAAACTATATGAAGTATACTTTTTTACATAGGAATTTTTGCTAGTGTTCGGACACTTTTGTTACCGGGTGTAAAAATGCGAAAGTTTTCACTTTATTTTGTCTAACAGCTGTATATGTATCTATATATATAACCCAATTACAAAATTATATATGGTTAGCGCCTGCAATGAAAGTTTAGTGTTGAAATAACATGTTAAATTTTAATGGTCTACGATCATAAAATTTTAAACAAAACATACACAAAAGCACATTTTTTATGTATATTCTTACAGCCATTTTTTGAAGTGTAATTTTATATAAATGCTTTTTTGATAATAAGGCTCGAGAACTCTAAGATAGCTTAAGAGAAACTGTGCATCTGCCGATGTGTTACATTTTAATTAATACAATACCTTCAAGTTCAATCTTGATAGCAAATTTAAACAAATATAATTTATACAAGAGAGTGTTTTAGTAAATTGCAATAAAATGTACTGGAAAAGTGATGTTGAAAATTGAAGAAAGTATGGAAACATCATAAATTGCAGTAAAAGAAAAACAAGAAAAATTATTTCAGATCGAAATATTTAAACACGATCCGTAATCAGGTTAAAAACGTAGACATATCTGCAGTGGTAAAGACAACAACGCATTATAACAGACTTAAAATAGCACTGTTACAGATAATTGAAATTATGAAAACCTAGAAGTTCATTATTGAGCTATTAACAATGTTTATCAGACACACACACACACACACACACACAAAAAAAAAAAAAGTTGGCTTGTTTTAAATACATAGATTTAGATTTCTTATGGGGATATTCTACATTTAAATACAGGGTGGTCCGAAAAACATGATAGAAAGTAAGCGATCATTGTGGAAAAAAGACAACATGCAAGAACATGAAACATATTTTATTGAATAAAGATATGAATGACATTTAATATACAAGATGCTTAAAATGTCTATCGTCCCCGACTATAGTGTTATAAAGCCGGTTCCGAAACTCTGTCATAATGCGCTGGAGTGTGTCGTAATCAAGTGCCTCAATCTCACTTCTGATAGCCAATTTTAGTTCCTCCAGTGAATCAGGGCTATTCCTATAGATTCTAACTTTGATGTAACCCCATAAGAATAAGTCGCACGGATTTGGGTTCGGACTGTATGGGGTCCACTCTATCTCGTGCCCCGTGAATTTCTCTGCATCCAATGCAATCAAACGCTCACCAAACGTCGTTTCAAGCCACGTGAAGACGTCAGAAATTTTTGGGGGACGAGCCCCATCTGGCTTGAACCAGTACCGGCGTGTCCTGTTGAGATGGCCCGCATCAGGGCCAAAGTGACGCTCTAGAAACTCTCGATACTTCACTCCTGTGACCACACCATCAATAAATATCGGACCAATTATCTGCTTCGACGATATGGCACACCACACCATGACCCTTTGTGGATGCAGTGAAGAGATGGCGCTGAGATGAGGATTTTCCGTACCTCAGTGGCGCCAGTTTTGTTTGTTCACGAAATCATTCAACTGAAAATGGGTCTCATCACTGAACCAGATCTTGTATTCACTGATGGAACCACTTTTAAGTTCCTCGATTATGTGGTTTGCGAAATCTCCCCGCTGCACAGTATCCCCCCCCCTTTAGCGGCTGTCACATTTGGATCTTGTATGGACACAATACTACTGCTTTCATTAGCCTTTGTAATGATGTTTTGGACATGCTTAATTGTTGGGCCGCCTATCGAGTGGAAGTGGTTGGCTGATCCTCAAAGTATGCGCGTGCAGGCTCCCTGATGTCGTCAGTAACAACTGCTAATTTTCATCCCGAGGTCTTTCTTTTTGCATCCTAAACACTCCCTGTAGATTCATATCTGTCCATCAACCTGTAAACAATGAAAATCAGTAGGAAATTAGGGCCATTACATTAGTCATCTGATGGCTTAAAAATCACTGCGACTTTAGAGTCCTATAACTTACTGCGCGATAATCTCTTCACTAAGCGTACTTTTCTTTTTGAACACTGAAGGACATGCCCGTCGAACGGGAACATTACATCGGTTATTCTCATAAAATTTTCTTACGATATGTAATCGATCATAAAAGGTTTGTGATTCTATATTGCTTATTTTTTATTTCCGGTAATTAAGCATTCAACTGAAATGTCACTATATGTACTATTATAATATGGAAGAATTATATTTGCATGAATACATTTGAAATCAGAAACTTAAAATACTTTCTATCATGTTTTTCGGACCACCCTGTAGTTTGTAAATATGGAAATATACTTATTTCTATTTCACTACCCTTTTTTAATATAAATAGAAAAAAAAATTATAAGCAAAAAGTTTGTTGCCCAAGTGTATAATTTGATGACATTTTTGGTGACATTTTCTCAGTTACTGCAGCTGTCATCACAAAACTTTATTAATCATTCTTTTACAAATTCACGTAGTTCAAAATATTTTTTAAATTATTTTCCATAATAAATGAATGCAGACTATTTTTATATCAGAGCTGATTGATTGGGTTTATGTCGCTATGGATATAAGACGACGGTCTGGGATTCTTAGGGTGGTCCAAAGACATGTCAACTGAATTTTGATTTTCCATGGAGGGTATGGTTCACCTCTTTGGTGAACCTCAGAGGTATAGCTCGGAATTTTGGAATCTTCACATTATAATACTAAACGTTGAAATAAAGAAAAAATTTATAGCTTACGTTATATATATATATAAATTTGAAGAAAAAAAAATTAAAAATAAAAAAAGTTTTACCTTATCACAAATATTTGCTTCAACCTCTAATTTAAACAGCATTGATATGTCCTTTAAGAAAACATTCAGTGGAAATTTTCTCCACCTGGATTGTACTATACCACACGGACGATACTTCAACACACACATATACATACGTACATATATATATATATATATATATATATATATATATATATATATATATATATATATATATATATAATAATATAAATTTTGAGATAATTCGTTTTGAATAATTATCTGTATTTTCATTGTACGAAGATGTTTCCTGCACTGCCACATTAAAATAAATAAATAAATATTGTCAACCCATTGAAAATTTTTACCAAAAGTTAAGGCGCAGCAACATGTAAATTTATGTGATATTCTGCGCATTAGATCTTGAGATAGAGCTTCCAGAAAACTTTTGTCACACGCAAAGGAACAAAAAGACAACTTTTTTAAAATGGTGAAATCGTTTTTTAGACATCACAAAATGTGTGAACCCATTGAAAACTGGAAATCGAAGTGTTTTACGAAACCAGTACTCTCTTCTATTTTATGTAGACAAAGTTATTTCAATATGTATGTATATTTAGAAAAAAAAAGGATATGCTTACCTAAGTCCGATTCAGCATATGCGGATAGCAATGAAGCGTCCAAAATTACCATAATCAAAACACAAATTGCTATCGCTCTCATGGTGGATCACAAGTTAAATTTCTATAGGAAATAAAAAAAAAAAATAAAAGTAAAAGAGCTGTAAGTTTATAAAACATTTAATATTGAAAAATAAGCTAAAATTTACACTTTCGTTGTGCTAGTAAGATAATCATTTACAAAAAGAATGTATGAAAGATTTTCATTTTTTTTTTTTTTTTTTATATAAAGTGTTTTACAAAGATAAAGTTTTTAATACAATACGGAAAATACAATTTCGGTATATACTTAAGATTTTTTTTTGAAAGAAAAACTCATATTAAAATATATTTATATTAAAATACACTCTGATATAAGTGTTCTTTCAATTTGATCAAAGGTTAAACCAAAACAATCAAACTATTAACGTTGGAACTGTAATGTTAGAATTTTCCAATAATTAAAAGTTTTTTAATAGTAGGTAATTAATTTAAATGCCATAAAATGTAGAAAAGACTGGATAAATTGTAAAAGTATATTAAAAAGATAAATCTTCATGGTGTAAAAATATAAATTAGTAAAATAAAATTTATTTATTAATTTAAGATCCCACTATAGTGGACGATACATCCATTTATTATTATTATTATTATTATTATTATGAGTAGATAATGAAGAGTTACGTATGGTTTAAATCATACAAGATGTTAATCCGATTTGAAATGAGTTTTATTTTTAGTTATAGAAAAGTATGGCATGGAAATTATTCACTTTTCGTTTACAGGGCTACGCAAAAGAACTAGATTATGTGAACCAGTATGTGAACTTCTTGGGGACATTTAAACTTTTGTCACTATTTGGCGAGGGATTTTTTGGTAGAATTGCTTGTTTAAAAAAAAAAAAAAAAAAAAAAAAACTTTAAATTAAATTAGAATAACCTTTTTAAAAAATTAGAAACTATTTTTTAGAATGCCCGTACTTTTTATTATTGAATTTGTTTAGTTAATTTATGGCAGTATATACTCTCTATAAGTATTTATTGAACTGCTAGATAATAATTTTAGACATTCGAAAATATCGAAAAGAGAAAAAGTTTATTTTTATTATTATCATTTTAATTTGGAAAAACCTCCTGCAGCGTGAATTATTAATTATCTTTTTGGTACTTTTCCATTTTGCTGGTGAAGCGATAAAGTTGCCAAGAATGATATAACCGACGCCAAACATTAGGCACTTAAGACAGAGTAATTGTTTCAAAACACTTAGAATAATAATAAGAATCTTATTTTACGTTTACTTATTTTATTTTATACTTTTAAGAAGCAAATTTTCTGAAGCTTTGCTTAAAGCTAGCTTTTAAAAGTGTTGTCCCATAAAAAATATAACATTTATTTTGTCAAATCCTTAATAACGTATATAAATAAATTTTAAATTTGGAAAAGAAAAAAAAAGTCTAAGTTACAAATTTACTTTTAATCCATAAATGTATTGTTGTCACCAATAAAGTTTGCTTTGCGAGAATTTCGCCAGCGAAAGGAAAAGTACCTTCTCCCCTATCTACTTCTTACAATAACGAAGAATAAAATCTATAAAAATGTTAGGTGAATTTTTTCTTGCCATAATTAGAAGTATGAAATGTATCATGGAACTGCCTAATTCTGTGATGTTAAAATATTATCAATGCTAAATAAGAAGATTTTTTGTTTATAATTGAGTTTGAATTTAAATCTAAATGTTTTTGTATACCAAAATCTATCCAAAGTATTTTAAAAAACTTTTTCAAATAAAAATAATAAATACACTTTAATGGAAAAGAGAAACGTGGTCAATTGTACAGACACGACATTATTTCGTTATTCACACACACACACAAAAAAAAAAAAAAGAACAAATAAATAAAATAAACATAAATATTGCCAGTAATAAAATTAATTTTTTAAAGTGAAAAAAAAAATGTTTACAGAATAAATTTTATTTTTTTACACCAGTGATAACATTTGTATTTCCTTGTGGAGAATAACGTCATTGTGGAAAATGATGTAATAAGAGAAATTATTTCTTTAATGTCAAGTAGAGTACCTTTGTAAACCCGAGGTTTTCTATTAATAACTTCCTTAATGAAAATGATACAAACTTCTAACTACATGAAATGCCTTACTTAAAGTAATCGGAACACACTGATACCTCTGATGATGCAGAGCATTTGCCCTCCGCGAGAAGATGCTGTCGCAGACAAAAAAATTGACGCCAGCTACAGAAACTTTTTTTAATTATATAGAGATTAGAAAATAAAACTGTCTTTCTTTGGATATTTATTGTTTCTTTTCTCTAAGATGATAATTGCGTGCATTCATCGTGGTAGATAATTTTAGTAAAAAAAAGTGTTAATAAATTATTTTTACTGGGTGAATTTGTATAGGAAAACATGGAAGAAAGTCTTCTGGTGTTCGCAACATCCAAGTGTTATTGAGTTTTCTAAAACGTGAACAAAATTATTGTTTATAATTTACAAAACTTTGATTTACTTATTCAAAATTTTGTAAGTAATAATTTGAAACGCAATTCTGGGGTGCTTTCTTATTAAAATTATTGTTTGTTCAATCAGGAACTTATATTAGTTTGTCATTTTAATAGTTATTAAAAAATTAAAACTAATGATGATTTAAAGAAATAATTCTCGAATGTTTTTTATGTATTGTTTTCTACAATAACTTTCAATTATTAAAGCAAAAAGCATTACCTATCATGAATTTACTTACGTGTTTCATTTGTTCTTACTGTTTCATGTAATTTGTCATAATTTTAAAAAAAAATTGCTTGTTCTCATTTCATTCTTATAAATTACCGTGATTAAAAAGGAATTTTTTCTTTTCTTTTCTTTTTTCTTTTTTCTTTTACTGCATTAATAAGTATATCTAACTTGTCTGGAGATAAATCGATGAAAGAGATCCCTTTGTATGTATTAACTTTCATGCCTACTATTAACCCCGGCGAGTCTTACGATATACGACAACCTGCAAGTCGTTTCCAAAGACTCATACGCCCAATCCTTACCAGCCCACTATTCCATGTTCGGCTCCGCCGGATTCTACAACAATTATTTAATTGCAGACAATTGTTAATTGTATAATTTTTTATTCTTATAGTAACAAATTTTTATGTTGTTGACTTTCGTACTGGTGATGTCATAAAAATCATATGTTTAACATTAACTATGAACCCATTGTCTTAACTGCTCATATCTAACGTGTTTTTAAGTTTTCATTATAAACTTGATACTTTGTAAGACCGATTATTATTAATATTTTTTTTTACCTTTGAAATAAATTAAATAGAAGCCATAATAAATACTTCCTGTATTCATTAATTATCGGAAGTATTTCTTAAATTATTTCCTTTGAGAGCGCATGGCGCTTATACAATATTATAAATTTTGAAAGAACAATTTACAAATGTCTTATCTGTGTAATATCCACCTACAATCAATATGTAGTTATTATAGTAACATAGGTTTTTGCATTCACAACCGCTATACAAATATAATTAAACATTTTTTAAAATTTTACTTTGCAAAATACTAAATAAACACAACACATTAGAATCAGACACATAATAAAGCACGTTAAAAAATATACATTACCTCTCAAACCAAAGAAATTAAAACAACAAACTTGAGGTATAATATTACTAATATCTTTCGTTATCAGCTTTCTTTTTATGCATTTCCATTTGATTCAATATACAGAGAACACTTGCGTATCAAAATATATACTGACAGTAAGAAAATAACTATTGTCAAGAACACTTTATTCTTAAATTATATGTCAGAATGTCTTAAATTATGTCAGATTTTTCTATATATATATATATATATCAAATTTGCAATAACAGAATTAAAAATCTGCGACTACATTTACAGAGAAACCTTTGGACACCTGTCAAAGTTATGTATATACCCCTACATAAGCAAAAAAATGACTTATACGGAAATCAATTTATCAGAAAAACAACTTCTAAATTTACGATACTTTTCTTTTTCATACTAAGGAAAGAACGAAAGACAATTCGAACATAGTACCTCTTTCTTCATAAATAAATAATTGCATACACTGGCAGGAATTACTCTAAAAGTAAGGATACGTGTTTCTTGACTCCAATTAAAAGAGTATTTATAGATTCCATAAAAGTATTAGAAGTCATAAGACTCATTTTCTCGTAATTCAGAATTTTTATATTTATTTATTTATTTATTTATTTTGCCTTATTGAGAAAGCCCTTCTTTTTATATATGAGATTTGCGAATTATCAATCAGTTATCAACTAAATAGGGATAATTATCTTATGACTCTAAGGCAATGACATGAACGCGTCAAAGTTTACACTGTAAAAAAAAAAAAATCAAGCAAGTTTAGTGCAAAGCAGAGAGGCCCACCAGCGGCCGAGCGGTTCTGGGCTCAAAGCTGCTAGACGTGAAGTTCCAATTCGATCCCAGGCCGCGCTCGTCGGCTAGCCATTCGGAGTTTTCCACGATTTTCTCCGAAAATTGCGTAAATACGAGCTAGAACCCCCTTAGAAAGACCCCCAGAGGGCACTCACCCTCAGGCCTAGTACCCCAAAGCAGTCAATCGGCCTTAATCCCCGCAACCCAACCAAACCCGACGACATTGATTCCAGTCAAAGCCGTAAAAAGCATTTGGATTATGATTGATTTTTCCCACGTAATTTTACGTTGTGATAAACATAGAAAAAAAATTGTAAAAAAGTAACTCTTGTTCACCAGTCGCTATTAGCAGGAATGTATAAATGAAGTATTGCGATCGGTAAAAATGCAATTATATTTTCAGTTTCAAATATGAACGGATTCTTATATGATGTGACTGAACAGCTAAACTTTACATACAAGCTAGGACAAATGGGACCATGAATGATACATTCCCCGTAATTTAACGCTTGCATAAACATAGATCAAACCCGTAAAAAAAGTAGCCTTTGTATACCAATCAATCGCCATTTGTATGAATGTATAAATAAAGTCTCTCGATCGGTAAAAATCTCCTATATTATTAAAATCTGTACGCGGGTGTGTGTCTGTGTGTCTGTCTGTGAAAAACGGCTTGAAACAGCTAAGGCTCCGCCGCTAATAGTTGCACGGACTTCGGACAGGTACCGTCAGACGGAGAATTTATCGCAGATGTACGTTATCTAATTTGCTAAAAGATGCGACCCTACATAGCGGAGATATTAATTAAAATGTCGACACATGTCAAATCAAAAAACGATTCAAAATCGGAGTTGACCGTCATTTTGTTCCGGAACCGCGTACCTGAAAAGAAAAAGCAAAGAGAGAAAATTTCGTGGATTTTTGTAAAGCGATCCTGCTCGAACGGTTCAAGATATCGAAATACACCTCTACCAAAAGAAAGAGCATTTATTACTGATTCTTACGGCACAATTTTTTTTTAAATACGGATTTTTTATATTTGTAAAAAAAGTTTTTAAAAGGGTCCAAAATTTCTCTTTTTCTCGATCGTCTTTTTTGAAACGCCCTGTACGACCGAGTAACTGTTCCATTTCTTAACAACTGGTATATTTGGAAAGGTCATTTAATCCTCTTTCGAACCATATAAACATTTTTACAAAATACGGTTAGCAATCCATATTTTTAGATTTTACGAAACATCGATTTTTTCACAAAACATTTTATAACTCAAAATCGTTTAGAGATAAATCATTTCTTTCTTTTTTTTTTTTTTTTTTTCTTTTCTTTTTTTTTTTTTTTTTTTTTTTTTTTTTTTTTTTGTATATAGATCTCGCTTCCACAATTCCATTGCCAAAAGTTTGAGAGAAATTTTCAAAAACTGAATGAGTTATAATTTTTTTAATTTTAGGCATTAAACCATTGAAAACGGTGAACTTCCTTCCAAAATTAATTCCGTAATCAAATCATGCAGCCGCGTCGGATGCGTCACCATAACAACCCGTTGAGAGAAGAAACATTTCTGGACGGAAGCAAAAAAAAAAAAAAAAAAAAAAAAAAAAAAGCTGCGACTGATTGAGAATCGGAAGTATTTTGAAAAGTAAATTGTCTCGAAAGAGGATGCCACTTTCTATAGCAACACTTAATTTTTTCACTTAAGGTAAAAATATTTGTTTTTCGATTTTCAGTTGTCATGGCGCTGTAATATTTAAAAATTTCAATATTTCAGATTCTAATTATGTTTAATTTTTTTTAATGCGTCATTCGATACACATGTTAAAGTACGGTTAACATTATTGAAAATGGAATTCGAGATTTCACATGATTTCCACGTTTTGAGGTCTCCTGATTAAGTTTTCTTTTGCATCTCAATAGTGGAAGTCCAGATTTCAGCTTATTTACACGTTTTGAGATGTCTTGAATAGGTTTTCTTTTGTATATCAGCTACTAATTAAAATATCGAAAGTGGAATTCGAGAATTCACCTGATTTCCACGTTTTGAGACCTCCTGAATAGGTTTTCTTTTGTATCTCAGATGCTAATTAAAATAATTTCATAAGTAATACATCATTTGAAAGCGTTGTTGATTTGGAATTGAATAGTTCATTACAGAAATTCGATATTTCGACATTTCTCCTGATTTAAACGTTTTGAGGTGTCCTGAATGGGTTTTCTCTTTTGTCTCAGTTATTAATTAAAAAAATTTCATAAGTAATACATCATTTGAAAGCTTTGTTGAGTTGATACACATTTTAAAGTACTTTTACATTATCGAAAATGGAATTGGAGATTTCACCCGATTTACACGTTTTGAGATCTCCTGATTAGGTTTTCTTTTGTATCTCAGCTACTAATTAAAATAATTTCATAAGTATTACATCATTAGAAAGCTTTTTTAATTTGGAATCCAACAGTGGATTACGGAAATTTCTAACAGCAGTTGGCGCTGTAATATTTTCAAATTTAAATATTTCAATTTCTAATTATGATTAAATTATTTTTAATGCATCATTCGAAAGATATTTTAAAGTTCTTTTATATTATCGAAAGTTTTCACCAGATTTACACGTTTTGAGGTCACCTGAATCAGGTTTCTTTTGTATCTCAGCTACTATTTAAAATAATTTCATAAGTAATACATCATTAGAAAGCTTTCTTGATTTGGAATCGAACAGTGGAATACAGAAATTTCTACCGCAAGATGGCGCTGTAATATTTTCAAATTTCAATATTTCAATTTCTAATTAATATTAAATTATTTTTAATACATCATTCGAAAGATATTTTAAATTTCTTTTAAATTATCGAAAGTTTACACCAGATTTACACGTTTTGAGGTGTCCTGAATCAGTTTTCTTTGGTATCTCAGCTACTAATTAAAATAATTTTATAAGTAATACATCATAAAAAAGCTTTGTTGAATTGGAATCGAACAGCAGATTACAGAAATTTCTATCGCCAGATGGCGCTGTAATATTTTGATATTTCAATATTTCAATTTCTAATTATGATTAAATTATTTTTAATACATCATTCGAAATATATTTTAAAGTACTTTTATATTATCGAAAGTTTTCACCAGATTTACACGTTTTCAGGTGTCCTGATTACGTTTTCTTTTGCATCTCAGCCAATTGAGTTAGACCGTTCAAATTTGGTATACGTAGGTTAATTAAGAGGGGCTGAAAGGGTGGGGAAGAAATAGGCGTGCACCGCGCGCGTATCCCCCATCTTGTGCACGCGCAGCGCCCACGGGACTGCTATGCCGAATGCAGTGGGGACCCGTCCCGACTTTTTAACCAATGAGAATTGATTTTTTTTTATTCTCTTCTCTTAAGAATAAAAATTTGATTTGAGGAGGAATATGTGCGCGCAGCACGCGTATACCTTCACACGTGCGCGCGCATGGGTTTGCGCTTCCGAAGGAAGTGGGGACCAGGTATGAGTTTTTACCCGATAAGAAATGATTTTTTTCAGAGGGCACGAAAAGTCAGGGAAGGAATAGGCGCGCGCAGCGCCCACGAGACTGCAATACCGAAGGCAGTGGGGACCCGGTCCGACGTTGTACCCGATGAGAAATGATTTTTTAAATAATCTTTTCTAAAGAATAAAAATTTGACTTGAGAAGGAATATGTGCGCGTAGCACACAAATACCTTTTTACGAGCGCGGGCAGCGTGCATGGATCTGCGCTGCCGAAGGCAGTGGGGACCCGGCGTGAAATTTTACCCAATCAGAAATGATTTTTTTTTAGGGGACACGAAGGGGCAGGGAAGGAATACGCGCGCGCAGCGCGTGTATCCCTTAAGATGTACACGCGCAGCGCGCACGCGACTGCGCTGCCGAAGGCAGTGGGGCACCAATCAGAAATGATTTTTTTTTCTTTCCTTAACACTAAAAGTTACTGTTAGTGATTCATTTGAAAATACTGACCCGCTAGCGGGCGAAGCTCGCTAGTACAATTATATTTTCAGTTTCAAATATGAAGGGATTCTTATATGACGTCACTGAAAAACTAGTACTTTGCATCTGAGGGGATTTGACCGTAAAAGATACAGTTAAAGACAGATTTGGGCAATTTACTCAGATTAACGGCTTTTGCCATAAAAATGTCAATATACCTAAATTACACTTTCATGACATCAATTTACGGGCTATGATCGTTAAGCTAGTAAAACCCGCAATTTCTCTGGAAATTATACGGTCGAATTCCGGGATTTTTCATTTACATTTCTTTTTCAAATTGTATATACGTCAAAAGAAAAGTCATATATATATATATATATATATATATATATATATATATATATATATATTTGTCATACTGGAAAATTCTCTTAGACTTATTAAAATTTACAATTTTTCAATTAGGCAAATTACTAAGTATATATAAGCGTTTGAAATTTCATTTTCTTTAAAGGATAAAGAAAACATTCGTAAAAGAATTATAATTGATATTTTTAACCAGTCTATATTTATAAACCAAATTATATTCTCCAGTTAAATAGAACGATAATGCATAATGAATTAGTTATTTTATTATTTTCTTTTATATTGAGATGAAAGAAGTTGTGCACTCATAGAAATTTTCGACTTGAACTTTTAAATGAATTTAAACATTTTGAAGTGTCCTGAACTCGACTTTAAATTGTTTCGAATGTATCTGTATGTGTAATTAGCGAAAATTTTGTGCGAATTCTAGCTTGAGAATTAATGGACGGAATTTCAGAAATATTTGATTTAGTTGCACCTTGTCAAAAATTGGCGCTTATCAATTATTCATGCGTATCTTTCACCAAAGGGCACTATCGTCCAGATTTATCATAATTTTAATGTATCAGAATGGTACAAAAAGTTTCATTATGTCTACAATATACTAGTTTATTATTATTATTAACATTTATTTTTCGAAGCTCATGTGATTTAATGTTGAAACAGTAATTATCTTTTCATGTAAAAAGTAATAATATATTATAAAAATTCAGATGAAATTGAAGCATTCAAAAGGATTTTTTTTTTTAATAAACTAACAAATATATGTTTTGTAGACTAACTTAAGTCATTTTCAGTGTAACAAAAACATAATGCACATTGTATTAAATAAATTTCGTTATTTATTACTCAAAAGTGTAATCTTATTTAAAAGGAGAAAGTAATTGAAAAATCATATTAAACCATAAATTATTTAGTTTGAAATAAAAAATGGAAAACTGAAAATATAAATAATAATTATTATTTTTATTGTTACTGATAAGCATATATTTTGTAAAAATTAGTTGGCATAGGAGGACTCTGCTCAGCTCCCCATCATGTATATTTCTCATAAATTTGTAGTACAGGTTACTCTTAACATGATTATCATGTTAGGAGAAATGAATCTGACCAAATGCTTGACACAGTGACAAAATGAATTCCCCGCCTAATAGGCTATCCACCGTTCACTTCGAGTTATCTTATTCTAATCTATTATTTTATTTTAATCGAATAAATTTCATAGTTCAGTTTTCATGCTATTATTTCCAATTCAACAAGTGTTATTTTGAAGTTGTCTGATATGTTTATGATCCTCAAATTATACGTTTATGCTTAATTTCGCCCTATTCTGCTATTTTAAGTAAATCGTAAATTAAAAATAACTTACGAATTTTTTTAATTGGAATATTCATAGTCTATGATATTTATGCCAGTAACCAAAATAATATTTCGAAAGTGGTCTGACATCTTTACGATGAAAATATCCTTCAAGATTGACGTTTATGTGAAATTTTGCCCTATTCTGCCATGTTAAGAAATTCGTAAATTTCCAATAACTTACGAAATTTTTATAATGGGAAATTCATAGTCAATGATATTATATTCCTGCCAGTATCCGGAATAATATTTCAAAAGTAGTCTGACATCTTTATGATGAAAATATATCTCAAAACTGACGTTTATGTGAAATTTTGCCTTATTCTGCCATGTTAAGAAATTCGTAAATTTCTAGTAACTTGCGAAATTTTTAAAGTAGCATATTTACAGTTAATGATGTTCATTCTGGCATCAAAACTGATAAATTAAAACTGGTCTAACATTTTTACAGTAAAGATTTTCCATTTAATGCACATTTAAGTGAAATTTTATCCTTTCCTCCCATGTTAAGGAAGTCTTAAATTTCTAATAACTTAAGAAGTTTTTTAATTCGAATGTTGCAAATGAATAGGGTTCTTTCCAATGTCGAAAGCAATATTTTAAAACTGATCTGACTTATCTGTGATCATTTGTTCTTGAGATATCGTGTACACAGATTCACAAACTAACGCACTAACGGACTAACAAACTAACACCCTACACACGGACACCATACAAATATTGTCATTTTCGGATTCCTCATATCTGAAAACGTGTAAAAAAGTAAAATGACCGAGGTCGAAAATTTTCCCGATTACCTAAGTTCCAAATACCTATCGTATGATGGAGAACTAATAAAGAATTTGAATTTGAATAATTATAAGATTTAAAAAAAAAAAAACTTTTTATATACCATGTTTTAAATTTTCAGATGAATCATCGAGCTATAGTATGCTGAGGAACTAAAAAGTTTTTTTTTTTAGGACTGAGGACTATTAGTCTCAATCTGGGATTTTTGCGTTGTCGTTTTTCGATAGTTGGTCATTTGTCGAAATCTAAAATTTATCGAAAATTTAATTGAATAATTTGAAAGCGATGTTATAATTTGAAAAAAAAAAAAACTAATAATCCTCCGTCCTAAATAGTCCTCCGTCCTAAATAATAGTCCTCTGTCCAAAAATTTCATCAAAATCTTTTTTTTTTTTTTTTAAGAAAAAGAAAAGAAAATTAATAACAATCAATATCGTTACAAACGATATTAAAAAAAGTTTTTTTTTTTTTTTTTTTTTCTAATTTTGAATTAGGAAATAAAAAGTGCGTTAGCAATATGAAATAAAATATGTAAAAAAATGAATTTCATAATTTAATTTTTATATAAAACATGATCGCGTGCTATCTTAAAAAGTAGATGTAAAATTTGAAGTTTAATTTTTTTGACAAGAATTATAAATTAAAATAAATAATCTAATGAAAGTTTAGAAGTTAGAATTTCTAATTTCATTTATTTTCGCAGTGTTATTAACGATTTGGAAATGCAGTTTCATAATTAGAATTGAATAAAAATCAAGAACTCGAGATAATGAAATTTAATCCACTCTGCAAGTTAAAATTCTGGCTCTCATGAGAAAATTATTCGAAATGAAAATTATCTTGGATAGTTTAGCTGTTCAATGTGACTCCAGACACAATTATTAATGCATGTTTTAAAAGCTTTAGAAAAGTAAGATACGGACTTTATATTCAAAATAAACAAATTTTACATAAAATAGTAATAACTTTTAATAAACTTCTCATAAAAATACCATTTGGCTAAAAAATGAAAACAGAGTTAAAATTTCCAAACTAAATCTTATCTCGTTTTGGCTCTCATCTTCTAAAGAAAAAGATTATTTTTTGATTTCTCTTTTGGTTTTCTTTTTCATAAAAAGATTGCAATCAACGTTTAAAATTATTTACATTTCATTAAATGATATCAAGTTTTTTAAAAGTAATTATTTATTTCTAAAGAACTTTAAACAATGTCATGATACTGATATTCGTTGTGCAAATGGAAAAAGAAATTAAAAAAAATAAAATAAATAATAAAACAATATCTTTCTAAGACCAAGCTCAGCAATTCCACCTACAGCAGATGTTTTGTCGATTTTGGGGCACAAAATATTAATTTATTATTATTATTATTATTATTATTATTATTATTAGTTTCTGTTGTGGAAATTTTTCAAAGGTGTCATAAAAAAGTAATGATTATGATAACATTAACATTCAAAAATCTAGAATGACTCTACTCTAATTTCTGATTATTCACCAAGCGTTAAAAAAAAAAAAAAAAAAAAAAAAAAAAATGTAGGGTAGGTGCTTCAGTGATTGACATGTTCCAGTAATTGACATCTAGTCCAAAATAATTATTAAATAAGAAAAAAATAAAAGCAAATGATTTACACATCAGAATTTTAATATTGTATGTTAATCACTGGAGCATAGGGGGCCAATTACTGGTAAAATGAAAAACTGGCAGTGTTAATTACTGGAACATTGAGTGAGCATAAAATAAAAATTCATTAAAAAATAACAATAATTTTCAAATGCATATATTTTAACAAATATGCGGTTCTGGAAGTCTTTCATCCCATATATATTAACTTAAGTTTTCCAAAAATAGTTTCTGATGACATTAAAAACATCAGAAATTACTCCAAAAGTGTCAATCAGTGGAGCACTTACCCTATTAGTAAATAAACATAAATAAAAATTATAATAAGGTGTTTGAGTATCTCGTCGCAAATTCGTAAATTTATACAAGGCACAGTAACTGTATTGTTTGGGTGTACTAGTAAAAGAATGTTCTAGAATGGTGCACACGTTATTTTCATTATTAAATATCGTGGTCATGCATAAACTTTAAAAACATTCATTAATTTAATTCTCTTTTAAATAATTTAATGCATTTCACAAAATTAGGATTCACAGGATGTAATGTTTATAACATTCTGTAACGTTTCTGTCAAACGGTTGATGAGTAACAACACTTCTTAGAATAAATAAAATTTTATTTTTCAGTGGACTGGAATATCAATCTATAAATTCAATCATTTAGCCAGGGATAATTTTGTTGGATATTCCTTGTAAACTCTCGGTACGATATGCTTCTCTAAACTATGGAAAGAATTTGTTGTATTACACCTTTTTTTCTTTCCACTCAGATTGAGGAATTAACCTTTTTTAAATCCTCATCAACCGTTTTTCTTAGACTCATTTCTATTTCAACTTCTTCTTCTTCAACTTCTGAATTCCATACTTTTTTTTTTTCAATTATCTGTTCTTTTTTTCATTTCTTTTAAATTTTACACCATGTATAACAATATATTTTCCGTCGTGGCGATTGTGACGTATATCTTATTAAAATATCCTTCTTATTTATTTATTTATTTATTTATTTATTTATTTTTACATAATAATGCAAGTTGGATTAGTTGTGGTGAGAGTTTAATTCTACAAAATTGTTGCTGTCATTATAACTAGCCAGTCTTTGCTAATCAATAGGCCATTATTTTCAAATGAACCTTTCTTTTTAAATTTCCCGTATTCACAAAATCAAAAATAGTATCCAAATGTCGTGATAAATAGCCAACAATGAAAAAAACGCAATTTAAAATTTGCTTTTTTTAATCAAAATAATGGAATCGATATATTTTTTTTTACTTTCCGAACACTATAGTGAGGAAAGTATTGTAATCATGTCAAAAATCCGAATTCGAGATTTTGATGTTTCTATACGTTTTGAGGTCCCCTGAGTCCGTTTTCACTATTTTTACGATGATGTATGTATGTGTGTGTGTATGTGTGTATGTGTGTATGTGTGTATGTTTGTGAACACGCTAGCGTCTAAAGGCTTTGTTCGATTAACCTGAAAGTTGGTACGTATATTGTAAGTCACCATAGTACGAACCCTATAGATTTTGGTGAATCTAGCACTTATAGTTTTTTTACAGGGACACAAAGAAAAATTCTTTATCATTATGGCCTATGGGACCAAAATCTTAAAAGTGCGATAGCATCTAAACGCCTTATTCAATTGAGCAAAAATTTTATACCCATATTATAGGTCACAGATACTCAATCTGTATAGATTTTGGAGAATCTAGCACTTATAGTTTTTTTACAGGGACACAAAGAAAAATTCTTTATCATTAAGGCCAATGGGGCCAAATTTTTAAAAGTGTGATAGCGTCTAAACGCCTTATTAATCTGAGCAAAAAAATTGTACACATGTTATAGGTCGCATTTGCACCAACTGTATAGATTTTGGTGAATCTAGCACTACAGTTTTTTTACAGGGACACAAAGAAAAATTCTTTATCATTATGGCCTATGAGACCAAATTTTTAAAAGTGCGATAGCATCTAAACGCCTTATTCAATTGAGCTGAAAATTTGTATGAATATTATAAATCACTGTTGCACTAACTATAAGCATTTTGGTGAATCTAGCATCTATAGATTTTTACAGGGACAAAACGAAAAATTCTTTATCATTATGATCTAAGGGCTCAAAGTTCAGTAGCGTTAAATAAAACCTCGTGTGATATATGGAGAAAAAAACACTCTATTATGGTTTTCTCTCTTTTGTTTGTTTAGCAATTCCTCTTTCTTTATTTTATCTACAAAACTGTTAGTTACTCAATGTTCGGAAAGTCGAGTGGAGTCACTCCAGATTTTTTTCTTTTTTATTCTCTATGGAATAAAATAACATATTCGATGTAACATATTCATTTCTTTTGACTGAAAAATACAGTTTAAACTATGGAAATTTCTGTTAAACTAATATTTAAAAAATTGTGAATTATGACTTATATTAATGTTTGCATAATACGAATACGATGATAAAAAATGATGTGGAAACCACGAGACTTCCTTATACACCCATTGAAATATACATATTGTTACAAAAACACTGACATTTTTGTGTAAGATAAATAGCACGTAAATAAGCAGGCAGGTTCCAGTCGATAAACATCCCTGAAAACAAAACAAGAAAACTGATCTAAGAAAACTCCAACTACAATAGTCATGATAACAGGATTGTATGCACCGCGAAGAACGAATATAGTAGCTTTTCAGGAATAGCATTCCCCAGTTTATTACAGAATCTCTCATTGGCAAATGCGCAACTTAGAGTTCAATGGAATTCAATCGAGTGTAGATGGCCTAATTTATTCTCTTTGGTGGAAATTAATGGTGAGAAACAGATGGCAAGTGAAAGGAAATAAAAGTTGAGAAATAAATTTCTATTACATTACACCAAAAGAATTAATTCCGTTAAAACTGAGAAAGGGTTTACTAATTCTGGCAACCCGGTGAAATATTTTTCGCCAAATGGCGAAATATAATGCGGGAATCTTGTTATGTCGCCAAGTTTTTCACCAATGCTGGTTTTTGTCTTGGCTTCGATTTTGGCGATCTGGCATCAAATTTGGTGACCTGATGTCAAATTTGGTGAAATTTTGTAGTTTAGATTGCGGAAGTTTGGAAATTCTAACTTCAGTATTAACAGAGTTGTGGAATTTTCCGAAAATTTTCATTGGTTTCTAGCGCAGAACTGACTTCTTCGAATGTTCTATAAATGACTGACAGAACTACAAAAATGGTTTGTAGATTCTAGACTAGAACTTGTCTATTTCTTTATGAGCTATTTTCTATATATTTGCGCAGTAAAAGTGGAAACAGATGACAATTCTTTCATTCTTACGAAAGTGGACATTGACATAGCGTCAAGTTAAGCAATACTGCATCCAAATTTGGGTGAAAGTGGTAATTTAGGATTTCCAAAATTGGAAATTTCTAACTTCAGTAAGGGTCGAGTTCGGGATTATTCAAGAGTGTTTCACATGCTTCTAGCACAAACCTACCTCGAAAATTCTAAGAACTACTGACAAGGCTCTTGAGGAATTCTAATTCTATGCAGCTTTCGAACTGTATGGTGGGTCGTTGTTACTGAAATTGTATTGGCATTTTTAACCGACTTCAAAAAAGAAGGAAGGTTCTCAATTCAAACCGTATGTTTTTTTTTTTTTTTTTTTTTTTTTTTTTTATGTTTGTTAGCTCATAACTTCTGAACGGATGCTGCGATTTTGATACTTTTTGCTTTGTTGAAAAGGTCTTGGTCTGAAATAGGTCCCATTGTAATATCTTTACGATCTAAAGAAAATACAGGGTACCCAAAAAAATCAGTCCCAACTCTTTTAACTGCTAAACGGCTGCAGCTATAGTGATAAAAATGGTATGTAAATTTAGCAAAGTGGCCATGCAGTACAAGGTTAAACCGCTTGCGGCGCCACCTGGTGGAAAATACCTGAGTTAGTATTCCTATCTCGAAAACGGTTCTAGAGAAAAAAGTGAATTACAAAGTTGAAGAGTATCATTGATTTAGTACAAAAAGATAGTTTAGACATTCATGCTAGCGTTTCTATCTCGGAAACGGTTCAAGACAAGGGAAAAAAGAATTACAAAATTGCAGAGCATCATCGATTTAGTACAAAAAGATAGTTTAGACATTGATGCTAAAATTACAATGCTAAAAACGTGCATTTGTTTGTTCGCAATTTCTTACACTATGCACACTTGAGCTACATTGCACACGTTGTAGTGTAGCTGGTGAGACATACGCTATATAGTTCAAAATACGGTTACTTGATACTTTTTGTTTTGTTGTAAAGATCTTGGTCTGAAGTAGGTCCCATTGTAATATCTTTACAATCTAAAGAAAATAAAAAGCCATCTGGTGAAAAACAGCGGAATTAGCGCTTCTATCTCAAAAACGGTTCAAGATGGGAGAAAAGTTAATTACGAAGTTGTAGAGCTTCATCGATTTACTACAAAAAGACAGTATTTAGACATTATTGCTAAAAATAGAACGCATAAAACGTACAGTTCTTTGTTCGCAATTTCCTACACTGTGCACGCTTGAACTACGTTGCACAGTTTGCAGTGTAGCGGACGACATGTATACTCTGTGGTTCAAAGTACTGTTACTGTAAGCGGTCACATCGATTAGCGCAAAGTCGTTTTCAACCAACTTCAGAAAGGAGGGTGTTCTTAATTCGAGCTATGTGTTGTTGGTTTTTGTAAGTTTATAACTTCGTAAGAGATGCTCTAATTAATCGACATCAAAATAGAGGAAGTTCTCAATTCAAAGCGTATGTTTTTTTTTTTTTTTTTTTTTTTTTGTTTGTTTGTTAGCTTATAACTTCTGAACGGATGATCCGATTTCGATACTTTTTTTTTATTGTAAAAGTCTTGGTCTGAAATAGGCCCCATTGTAATATCTTTACGATCAAAAGAAAATACAAGGTGCCTTAAAAAGTCAGTCCAGAATCTTTTAACTGCTGAACAGCTGCAGCTATAGTCATAAAAGGGTTATGTAGGTATAGTAAAGTAGACATGTGCTACGCGATTCAACCGTCTACAGTGGCAGCTGGTGGAAAACAGTGGAGTTAGCGTTCCTATCTGGGAAACGGTTCAAGACAGGGGAAAAAAGTGAATTATAAAATTGCAGAGCATCATCGATTTAGTACGAAAAGATAGTTTAGACATTAATGCTAAAAATAGAACGCTTGAAACGTGCATTTGTTTGTTCACAACTTCCTATTTTGTGCACACTTGAACGACATTGCATATGTTGTAGCATAGCGGCTGACATGTATGCTATGTAAAATTTAAAGTGTGGTTAGTGTAAGCTATCACATCGATTAACACATAGGTGTTTTAAACCGACTACATAAAGGAAGAGGTTCTCAATACAAACCATGTTTCTCATTGTAGTTGGAATTTGTTAGCTTTTAATTTCGTAAGAGATAATTTAATTTTAATACTTTTTTTGTTGTCGTAATGATCTTGGCCTGAAATAGGTTTCATTATGATTTCATTAAGATATAAACAAAATACAGGATACTCACAAAAGTCTGTTCTCACTCTAACTGCTGAACGCATGCAGCTATACTGGTAAAAGCAGTATGTAAGTATCGATGTTGAAACTTCTGTCCGTCAGTGTCAATGCATATTTTGATCTTTGTTTGAACTTTACGCTGTGCAATTCCAGCGCAGCGTGTGACACGTATTCACTGTAAAGTTCAATATATATGCCTAACAGAATTTTTGGTTACGAACACAGCGTATCCGTTCTTTACATTTCTAAAGACTTTTTAATTTAACGTATGTTCATTCAATAGATAGTTTTTTGCTCATATCCGATAAAGGCAAGAAAAGTGACACAACTTAAAAATGCAGCATTTGAGAAAAATCAACTTAAAAATAACTTGACTAGAATAAACCTGGCACAACTGTCTTTCGCGTGGATAACTTTCTATATGGAGATGTAACTTTTTTGTTCACATTGGGTGCATTTCATGTATTTTTCAGTGACATAAACCATTTCTGAGTTATGTCACTTTCCTAGGAAGTTGTGGTTTGTGAAGTTGCCGTCGAACGGCTTTTGATGTTCTGCTAAATAAATAAGTTTTCACTGAAAGGAGAAAAATAAAATCTTTTTGTAAAAAAATAGAACCGACTCCAAAAAGCAACCACTATTCAAACAATTAAAAAAAAAAAAAAATGGTGCGAAATAAAACTGTAAATTGCGCCTAAATGTATAAAATAATTCCCTTCGCCAAAAAACCTATAACACTACAATTTATCACAACTTTTGAAGTCGGCGCAAAATGAAATAAAAATTGATAACTTTATTCAATACAAAAATCAAATCCTATTCAATATATACATCACACATTGTCGCCTGCAAAACGCAGCCGAAAACTACTTTGATTCAAGAAAACAAATAAGATTTCGTAAGCAGCATACAGTCGGCTTCAAAATTATTCGAGCACTAGCAATAATCCTTGCAAAAAAAAAGTACACTTAATACAGCTTTGTTAAATAAATCCTTGTCGAGTCATGTTCTTAATCAGTCTAAGAACATGATTCGACAAGGATTTACTTAGCAAAACAGTCTTAAATGTACTTTTTAAATATAGGAATTATTGGCTAGTGCTCGAATAATTTTGCAGCCGACTGTATGTTGGCGAAGATGCTGGTATATGACGTCCTTGGTGAGAGAAAAATCGCAAAATCATCTCGCAAACATATTAAATTTCTTTGGGATATCATGATTATTTTGATAAGGTATATTATGAGAGTAATCAAGAATATGAAACAATACATCGTACAATATATATCATGAAAATATACATCTTGCGTGTATATTTTTCCATTACGTTTTGATCGCCAACTTGAAAAGCCACCAAGGATGATAATTATCAAAGTTATGCCACGTTTGCATAGGAAACTCTAACTTCGTAAAAACGTAAATACCGCATTGTAAAGAATGTTCACTGCTCTATGTAAATGCTACTAATGGACCAATTGTATACAGTGATAAAATAATAAAGGAAACAGGAAAATGGATCATTCGAGACAACAGCATTTGTTGCTTCCGATCTAAAAACAAACCTTTAAAAACTAATTTAATTTTATTTAATTTTGCGCCGACTTTAAAACTTATGATTAATTGTAGTGTTATAGGTTGTTTTGCGAAGGAAATTATTTTATACTTTTAGGCGCAATTTACAGTTTCATTTCATACCATTTTTTTTTCTTTTAGTTGTTTGAATAGTAGTTGATTTTTAGAGTCAGTTCTATTTTTTTACAAAAAGATTTTATTACTCTTGATCTTCAAAGATATTTCAACAACGTGCGACAAGCGGAGGTAAAACGATTTGAAGGTAGCAATGGGAAAGTGTTTATATTATATGAAAAACGCATGTGTACTTATTTATTTATTTCAGATATTTTTATTATTATTATTATTGTTTTATTTTTTTAGTTATATATTTTGTACCTGACCCTTAACCCAACATTTCACTTAATTTCTTAAAAAGTTCATCCTCCATTAATTGAATCTGTCGCTGTGCCTATTACACTTTTCTGTTTCAATTAGTAACAAAATGACAAGGGGTGTTGAGCTTTTTTATTACTACAACAGGACGTACTATTTTTTTTTCAGACAGCGATTTTGCATTCGTTGTCAATTTTTATCTATCACCTTGAATAAACGTGCAAATACTTTTGTTGTTATATACATCTATGAAGCTGAAAGTTTGTTATTGCATCTCGCTGGGCATTTAGTTCAGATTTCTAAATTTATCAAAAATTAGCAGGGCAAAATCTAGTGAACGCCGATTTTTTAGTTCAATCTTCTAATTGTTTCAAAATTATATTAAAAGAAAAAAAATCCAATTGTAACTGTAAAATAACTGAAAAGAAAGAACAATTTGATGACAAAAATAAATAAATAAGAAAATATATTTCTTTTTATTTCGAATTTTTTTTTTTTTTTTTTTTAATAATAATAATAATAATAATAATAATAATAAATGAAATAATAATATGAAATTTGGTACCGAAGTAACTCGGACGTTTCTCGCCAAGACCTTTATTTACGCAATTTCGAAAACCATTTTACACGTAATTGTTCGCAAAATTGACAACCAAAAAGATAAACCCTCCAAGGAGCACCTATGCTAAAACTAAACCATAGATATTTTAAGAAGTCTTAATAGTGATAGATGCTAGGAAATGAAACACAGTTATTGCATGCTTTCATACAGTCCTATCGTATAAGTCCTATCGTAGTAAATTAAATTAATGTTTCATGCAGAATTTTTTATAGATTACTTAGAAATTAAAAAAAAAAGGGCTTAGTGTTTTCTCTCTCTCTTTTTTTTTTTTTTTTTCTGTCTGTCTCCCAGTCCTTTCTCTAACTCTCGTAAATATTTATGAAATTTCTTGAAACTGATATATTAATTCATAATAATAATTAATTCGATATATAATTCAAGTTCGCTATTGGTAATCTCTATTGAAAATGGAGGGAACACGCCCACTGTGTACAGGGACACACAGTTTCACGATCTGTTTACATTTTATTGAATCTAGAACTTATGGTTTTTTTACAGGGACACAGCAAATGATTCGGTATTCTTATGGCTTATGGGGTGAAATTATTTAAAGTACGATAGCATCTAAATTCCTTATCCGTTTGAGTGGAAAATTTATATACATGATTTAGGTCACCATCACACAAACTTTATAGATTTTGGTGACTCTAGCACACACAGAGTTTTACAGGGACACAAATAAAATTTGTTTTTCATTATGGCCTAAAGGCTCAAATTATTTAAAGTGCGACAGCGACTGAACGCCTTATTAAAATGAACTGAAAATGTATATACATGCTATAGGTCACCGTCACGCGATCTTTATGAGCACTCATGGTTATTTGTATAGGGATACAATGCATATTTTTTTTTTTATCATTGGTGCATATGAGCTCAAATTTAAATTGAGATAGCCTAAATGCCTTATCCGATGGAGCTGAAAATATTATAAATATTATAAGTCACTGTTGCACTAACTATAAGCATTTTGGTGAATCTAGCATGCATAGGTTTTTACAGCGACATACGAAACATTCTTTTCCATTATGATTTATGGGCGATATCGTTAAATTAAACATCGTGTACTATATGGAGAAAAATACTCAAACAGCCTAATTTAATTTTCTCTCTTTTGTTTATTTAACAAGTCCTCTTACTTTACTTTTTCTACAAAACCGTTAATTACTCAATGATCGGAAAGTCGAGTGGAGTTACTCCAGATTTTTAATGGCAATTATTGGAAATATGATAGAATTTCATTTTCGTTTATATTAAGTATTTTAATACCTTCTGACAAGTCTAAATGTGAATGTGATTTGAATTAGTCTCACTGGTCTTCTGACTGCCCGTCTGTCTGTCGTCTGCTCACTCCCAGCGTCCGCAAATATTTTCAGAATTTTTTAAAAATTTTGTATGTTATGCAAGTTTACTATGGAATGTTCCATGTTTATAATGGCATTAATGGACTCTGGACAACTGATATGTGTACAAGGACAAAACGGGAATTGCCACTGCATAATTACGTTATAGGAGAGCCATTTTTACAACTTTCATTTATTTAACTTTCTACTGCAAAAATCTAAATGAAATATACATTTATTGTTTATATGCTAAAAGAATGTTTTGTATGAAGCATTCTGCGCTTAACCTTAAGATTTATAGGACTATGCTAAAATATTCAAATGCATTAATCGCTGCAATTGGAAATTTCTGGAACTGCATTTCCATTTGCGTAAAACATTTTTAACATCTTCCAACAATGTTTAAGCGGGATTATGGATTCAATTAGTCTATCTCTCTGCCCCTCTATCTTTCTGTCTGTCATTTGTGTGATAATATAGGCAAAGACAGTGAAGCTTATATGATACAAATAGTACATACGTTTGGAAAGCGTTAATAACCATCGCGTATACACCACACGATTTTTCGTTTTTCTTCATTTCTTTTTTTAGATTTTTTTTCTTTTTTAATTATCGGCATTCGAATTTAAAAAGTATTGTCTTTATAATTTGAAACTATCGGACAATTTGTAAAGTAAAATATATTTGCAGATTTGATACCAGTTTTACTAGGATTAAAAATATATATATATATATATATATATTTCTAAATCAATAATTTGTTACACTTTTTGCATAATTATACTTTATTTATCTATAGTGATGGCAATATTTCACAACTCGCAGGAAACAAATATCAGAAGAAGAATTTCATCTTATTGAGTTATACTGCGTATCAGTTCCCAATATTCCTACCCCGCGCTTTGCAGCACAATAGCATTTGGCTCCTGGATGATCAAGATCGCATTTACAACGCCTGTTTTTACAACATGGTCGTCTAATGCAGTCTTCATATTTTTCAGCACATCTATGAAATGAAAAAAAGAATCCACGTTACAAGTGTTTAACTTATAAAATGCGTTGTATATTTTAAGAAGGTTTGATACATATAAAATAAAATATTCATAAAATAATCACTTTCTATATATAATACAAAGCTCATCGTGTAAAAGAATTAACTATTTAATTAATTTTGTATTTCATTCTTCAAAACATTTCCAATGCAAATTATGATACGATTTCCATTGAAGCTGTTACGATTAAGGAATTACTCTTTAAATTCATGTTTCATAGTTTTACTTCAATTTATGTAATCTACATTTGTCTACTTCGAGAAAATTTAATAATAAAAAAATATTCTGTTCAATAATCCACGACTTTCATTATGCATTACCTGACGCATTGTAAACTGTTTTTTGAAATAATGTGGCAAAAAATTTAAAATTGATTTAAAAACATTTTCAGACGTCTATCAATTTTTCAGTAGTAATCAGTTAATACAAAAGTTACAAAGACTTATAAGAGTGATTTTATAAAACAAATTTACAGAAAATACTTAAAGAGCTTTTGGTTATGACTGATAATAAATGTTTATATTTGAAAATGAAATTTAGAAATTTATTAAAATAACACAGGTATGAATAATCATACATTTCATTTTTTTTTTTTTTTTTTTTTTTTTTTTTTTGCTTTGCTTTGTTTTGCTTTGCTTTGGGTGATTCTACTCACTTCTGATACCTTAAATTCAGAAATTGTTGTCTTTTCTTTCTATCTCGTGAGGGTTTTTCACTAAGTAAGGAGGAAAATCTGAAGAACTGATACAGAGGCTACTACAGAATCGAAACACTTTTATGTATAAAATTCATTAAATTAGAATATTATATTAACATTATCCTTTAAATGTCTCTATTTCACTGCATCGATGATCCGATTAGAGCTTTTTTTTTTTCTTCTTTTCTGTGTACAGCCTGAAGGCTTTTTCTATAGAACATGCAACAATAATCTGCTGACATGTTAGTGGAAAACGTTCAATTAGTTCCATAACGTTCCAAAAACCTTCTTTCTGTTTCTTTGATGTCTTAATGAAATCGCTCTCCTTGTTCTTTACTCACATCGCTCATATTTCCTAGAGATAACTGAGATTTAAGTTAGCCCCCTTAACTGCGCCGGGTGCATATATACGTTTTTCTGACATACAATCCATTGTGTTTTACTGAATCCAATGAAACCACTAATACGGCTCGACAATGAAATAAAATAACCTTGAAAGTGATCTTGACAGTGTTTTCGAAGTATTTACTCATTTCAGAATTAAGGGCCCTCTTCACTCACCATTTGCTTTTCTAAAAGCCAATGTTATCCTATGGAAAACTTTCTTTGCACTTAAAACAGTGACATATTAATTAATGAGACGCGTTTTTTTTTATTGGATTACTCTTATTTCGTAAACTGACGCAGCTTTTGTAGATATAATGAAAGAATAACAGTTGTATCTTAAAAAAGCTGTTTTATTGCAATATTTGGGTTGATGCATTAAATGGCTTATAAAAACTCTTTGAATTTTTTTAAAACAGAATTTAAAAAGCTGCGTCAATCTCAAAGAGTTTAATTCAGTGCGGAAAAAAATCCTGTATTTTAATAAAATTTTAAATTAATTAAATTTGTAATGAAAGTCCAAAAATTTTACAAATTTGTGCCGATTTTCCTCTTTGACACACCCTTTATCCGGCTCCACCTCTCAGACAGATGTTTTTGCTTTTCGACGAGCCAAATGTTTATATTTTTGTGGTGAAGAAACATCGTCGTGGTTTTTATTTCTTTACTACTTTTATTATTATAGATTTTTTTTTTCTTTTTGTATTACGGATGTGAGTCTGAGTAACATATAGATTTAGAAGACAATCGTTCAAAGAATTTGCGAAATATATGATCGCATTTCATTTTAAATATTTTTCTTTGCACATAATACTGTTTGCACAATAAATCTGATATTTCACTCATAAAGCAATGAGTGGCAATATACAAACATCTATTTTAGCGATTCGTAAAAAATATTTTGTTGAATTAAACAGAATTTCAATAATAGAATTCAAAGTAAATAATCTGGTATAGCACCCATACGACTTTCTCTTGCATAAAATTAAAATTCTATTAAGATAGATTGCAGATTGACGAGTAAGATAACAAGTTCTGTATATAACTAGTGAATATGCAGATCAGGAACCTCACCGTCATATTTGCATCACGCATTATTCAACAGATTATTTTTACTTATTCCTCATTATATATAATATATGGTGTCGTGCTAACTCCGACGTGCTGATTGCGACCAAATCCCATAACAATACACCGCACCCCAAGGACTGGTCTAAGGGGTGGAGGACTATTAGGGTTACAGATTTATAGCTATCGCGCTGTACCATATAGAAGTATTTATCTTCTTCGTTGGCAAATATTTTTTGCCTCTACACTCTTTTCGTTAAAAGAATATTTCTTTCAAAATCTTTTTATTCATTTATTTAGTTCTGTAATTCCCTGTATTTAGAGATACAATTGCAGCATAAAATGAAAATATGATGTACTGTCCCATCTCTCATAAGTCCCTAAATGATCGTTTTGTAGCTTACAGCTTTTCCTTTTTTCTGTTCGGTAATGCGAATGTTTTGATGAGACTGATAAATAAATCTTCTTCATACATATCCAAAGAAATTTTAACATTTAAACAATTAGACATATTAGATTTTTAACAATTAGATTTATAGTTTCTAAAAAATTAGTCTTAACATTCTAATACTTTTTGCACTTTTGCAGCAACTATTTAAAAGTCCAGGCGTTAAAATATTATCTTTCGCAATTTTCTTTGTGGTTGAAATTATAAAGTTAATTTACAATAAAATATTAATTATAACTCATATAAAATATTATTCCTAAAACCAGAATAAATGACATTCTTAGACAGTTTAAATAAAATAATTTTATTGTATTATTAGAAAATTGACCGTTGTAACTAATCAAAATACAGTCGGGTTTCATATTGGTAAGAATCATCATAAACTTCTCTTTATAAACTAATTAATAACATTAGAGATAATATTCTTAAAAATTTCGCATAAACTTATATTTAGGATAAATGAAGAATGTAGCATTATTTGTCATCAAATTTAAGTGTTATAACTGAATAAATAAATAAATAAAATAATAAATAAATTCAGTATTCATTCAATATGGAAATAACCCCTAATAAGGTGTTTTTAAAGTATAAATAATAATAATAAATATATTAAAGAATTATACCAATTTCATTTATTTATCATAATTTAAGGGCAGAATTAATATAAGGGATGTTTCTTTCTTTCCACAAGATGGTGCATAACATTCTCTTTAAAAATTATTATAGTGTGTACATGTGTAATTAGAATATAAAATTGTCCTAAACAGATTATTTTAGTAAAATGGGTAAAATTAATTATACTGCCAAAATAAAATTTAAAGAATGTGTTTATAATTATTAAGAAATATATCATGTGTAAAAAAAAAAAAAAAAAAAAAAAAAGAAAGAAATTTCTGTACAGTATTTGACGCTGTTTGACATATTGATGTATAACAAGCAGTAATCTGTATATACATAAAGGGCATCCGGAAAAAAGTATTTTACATTGTCATGTTAACTATTTATATAAAATTTTGCATAACTACCACTTATTCTTTATTAAAATTACAACATATAGTTGAAGGGGAGGGGGGGCAGAAGGAAATTAAACATTTTTTTAAACCATTCTATTATTTATTTTAAAAGAGACAAGATTAAACCGTCCTATTATTGATAACTATTACTTATTTTTTATGAAAATCGCATTGAGTGTTATATATAGCTGAGAAAGGGAAAGGGAGGCAAGAAAGTGGTGCAGATGGTTTTTTTTTTTTTTTTTTTTTTTTTTTTTTACTGTGTTATTGATTTAAATGGAACTTTGTGTAATTATCACTTACTATTTAAAAAAAATTACAGTGAGTGTTACACATATTGTTACACATATCCCAAAACTTTTCTCCTTTCGCGACATAATGTAGATTTGACTGATTCATAAGTTGGAGTTTCTGAAACAAACTCATATCCTTTATTGTATAATTTTGACATCTCTTCATGAAAAATTCTGGAAACAGGTGATGCGATTTCTTCACAAACTCTTTTTTTTTTTTTTTTTTTTTTTTTGCATTTTTCTATTTTTTTTTTAATTTCAATATTTGCTGCATTCGGCACACAAGAATGTTCACTAAAGCTTAACATTTTATAATCCAGATCTGTTTTAATTTTTCCTGCACATTTCTCTTGTCTTTCTTTTAAGCATATCCAAGATATGTATTCATTATTTTTTCTGTGTATTCTATGTTGATAACCGTTCACTATCAACAAAGGTTTATTTTGCGAAGTTGATAATAATTCAATTTCCATTCAACATTAATTTTAAGTATGTTAGAAAGCATGAAAAATTATTTTAGTTACATTGAGCATGTGTAAAAAACTAGTAAATTTATCGCCAAAATTCATCTTGGCTACATTTCCGGTCAATAGACGTTAGGGATTACAAAAGGGGATTGACTCCTTTGACTATGTCCGGAGATGGCACGTCGGAGTTAGCACGTAACCTAATATATATATATTGATTCTATTGGCTTTTTAAATAAACAGAAACGTTTCTGAGGGGGGGTTGCAGCCCCCCTCAACCCCCTCTGCTTTTCCCTTTCTATAACTATCTCTGTATGTATGTATTCCTAATAACTGACTATCTTGTACTTGCACTAATTCCCTGTAATTCATAAGTACTTCTACCAAAATACCTGCAAATTGATTACATAACATACTAGAATTATTTTGTGCAACCCTGTAAATTAAATACCAATTCTATGGCCACATTTTCCCACAATATATATATATATATATATACTTTTAAAATTCTAATAAGATTTCATCATATTTCGTGGGGTGTAACCATGTTAAAATTCAATACCAGTGTTGAAATATGAACTATAGTGCGTAATAGAACGAAATTCTTTTATGTAACTCGGAAAAGCAGCCACAGTAATTATATACACTAAAAAAATTAGAATACACCTATTTAATTAATTGTAACTCATGAATATTTCAATGTAATTTGAATCATTTGGATGATTACAGGATGTCATCCAAATTCATTTGTGTGATCTCGTAAATAAATCATATAGTCCATACATATCCTTTTTATTAGAGTAAACATGTTTTTATCTATCTTTATAATGTATATGTTAATTCCACTGTGTTGAATGCAGCATAAACGTTTTAAAATGCGTTTTTTTTTTTTTTTTTTTTTTTTTAACTGTAATTTCACTTTGTTGAATGCAGAGTAACGACATTAAAATTTGTTTAAACAGAATTCACCCCGTAGGCCTTAATGATAAGAAAAACTTTGGAGTGTCCCTGTACATAGAGCATGAAAAATATACACATAAAAAATTATACAGCTATTTCTATACAGAGCTTGAAAGCGTCTACCAATTTGCAAGTTATTTGGAGAATTTTTGCAGCCGTTATTGCGGTACACGTACATTCTGTCCATAGGCCATAGTGATAAAGAAAAATTTGGTGTGTCCCCGTACACGAATTCCAGATAGAACAGACGCCAAACACAATACAGCTAATCCCATGCGGCTCGAAAACATGTGTACAAAATTGCAAATCAATAGCATGATTTTTGCGGTCGCTGAAACAGACACACAGACAAACAAAATATACACACAGACGGAACCCAAAATCTTTTTGATTCGCCACAGGGAAGCTTCCACTCACGTTTCGACAATGAACTAGTGGATCTGCAGATCAGGAGCCCCAATATCCTATTTGCATCACACATTATTGAACAGGTCATTTTTATTTATTTCTCATTTTTTCATATATGTGTATATATTGATTCGATTGACTTGCTACATAAACAGATACGTTCCTGAGGGGGGCTGCCAACCCCTCCGAATCTAATAAAGATAGAGCTATGAAACTTCAGATTTAAGACAGAACTGGTGTACAGATGAATTTTACAAAGTTTGGTGAAAATTGGAAAAGTGGAAGTGGGACCGTAAATCCGTATCCAAAAACAGCTCTAAAGATTTTCTTAAAATTTACTACATAAACACTCTATTAGATGTCCTTTCGAATTATATAGTTGGTTAGTTCAGTAAAATTGGTAGGCTCGCGGTATAAATAGCTGAATTTCAAGTCTCGCAAATGCGTTTTTTTTTTTTTTTTTTTTTTTTCAAACTCGCCATATTAACTCCCTTTTAAATATCTTTTTGTATGTAATTTTTGTTTTCCGATCAATAATTGAGTATGACCCAAGTTTTGGTAAAAGATGGTATCTCAAAAACGGCTCTAACGATTTTCTGGAAAATTGTTGCATAAATCCATTACAGATATCCTTTCTCGTAAAATACGTGGCTATTACAAGAAAATTCACAGTCATCATGCTCAGGTAGGTCACTTTTAGATCTCGGAAATTGGTGTTTCAAAAAATAACTCTACCATTTTTTCCCCCTTATTATTTCTTAACTCGCTATACAAACTGTTTTACACGTCTATAGATCTGTTTGTCAGGCATCTACTTCGTTAGGTCAATTTTATGTTTTCTGATCACATTTTTAAAAAATTGTATATTCTATTATGTGAAATAGTGGGTAATGGAAGTAGTTTGGTTGCTTCATACTATTTTTTTAATTTTATTTATTTATTTATTTATTTATTTATTTATTTATTTTTGTCGCAGATTTATGGATAGATAATTTTTTAAATGGTCAAAATATGTTCAGGACACCTGAAATTGTGTAAATATACTGAAAGCTAGAAGGTGAAATGTTTTGAATCCGATATTTTATTTCATTTTGTACAAAGAAAAAAGTGAATAGGAGGATATTTCTACCAATCATAAAGGCTTCGAAAATTTTTACGAATCCAGTATTTTTTTTTTCTTCTTATAAATACAGAACAAGGTGCACTACATCAATGACTTCAGTTTTTGGTTATACTTTTCGCATTTTTTCTCGAAATGTAGGGGGGGGGGGGAGAAAGAAAGAAAAAGGAGATGAAATGTCAGTAATCTATAATAATAAAAGATGTCTGTCTGTCTGAACATCTATACGTTCAGCCCCTACTGAACGCAGAAGTATAAAATTTGACAAACGGATGCCTAGAAGCCTTCCCGAGGGATCTTTTTATAAAAATGTCTATATTAGCTCTGTATCTCAGCTTCTAATTAACATAATTTCATAAGTAATATATCATTTAAAAAGTTATTTGAATTAGAATTAATCAGTATATGTTTAAACCTCTGTCGCCAGAGGGCGCTTTGATATTTTAATAATTCAATATCTAGAATTCTACTTATAACACATCATTTGAAATATTACGGACTTTTAAACTGATATAAGCCGTTAAATTCCGTACGGGAGTTTCAGAGAAAACCACAGAAAAGCCAGAACACCTTTATCATAATTCTCCAATTCTAATTATGATGCAGGCTTTCGAATTCCGATACTCCGTTCACGCTTCGTATTAAGGATTTTTGTGAGCGAACGAGGTTTTGTGAGGTTATTTCAATCCATGAAACGTAAAGCGGCGCCTTAGTCGCCACAGAGCGAAAATTTGTTTCAGTTAAAATTTTCAAATCTATTTGCAGTATGAGCGTGGAAGCTGTTGTAAGTTCTAAAACGGGGCGCCACAGTCGCCACCGAGATGGTCTTTGCTAAATTCAGAATTTTGAAAGATCGTAACGCGGTGAGCGAACAGGCTGTTTCAGATATTGAAACTGGAAGAGGGCAACGCAGGCGCTACCGAGCGGGAATTTACTGCGATTAAATTTTTCAATAAAGCTATTTTAACTATATGTCAGTAATGTGTTGTAAGACCTGAAACGGGAAAAAGGCGCCGCAGGCACCACCGAGCGGAAGTTTCGTAAAGTCGGATTTTTCAAGGATCGCGAACCAGCTGGTCGCCGAAGGCGGCTAGTTTCTAATATAAAGCTTGCAGGAAATGGGAGTTTATAAAATTATTTCCAAGCGAAGAAACCACATTATTAGTTACACTTTACACTCGAAGATTTCGCGGGTTGATTTTCGCGCCTGATGAGCTGACCTTTTCAGAATGATACATGGACACTGATTATAGTTTATAAGCATTCTTTTAGAATTACGATAAACAGAAATCACGCCGATGTATTTGTATATAATACAAACTTATTTTGAAGTTATATGTAATATTTTAAAATATTAGAGGTTTTCGCTTATTATAAGATATGCATATGCAATTTTCAGAAATAAGTTCTAGATTAAAAAAAAAAAAATCTGGTGAGAAAAAACTACACGACTTCCATTACTTACTATTACATGTATTACATGCATTTTTTAGAGATAATATAATCAGAAGGTATAAAATTGACCCAATAAATTAGACACCTAAAACCTAAAAATTTTCTGGATAGATAAAGCTTATACTCATGTAAAGATATATAAAATAGATTTACATAGCAAATTTTAAAATAGTAAGAAGAAAAACATCGGTTTAGCCGCTTTTCGAAACATTAATTTCCGACATCTAAAACTAATCTACCTAATCAAGATGACTGCTAATTTACCTTTAATAACCGCGTTATACATAAGAAAGGATATCTAAAATGGATTTATGTAACAATTTTCAAGAAAATCATTAAAACCGTTTTTGAGATACCGACTTTTGCCAAAACTTGGCATACTCAATTATTGACCGGAAAACAATAATTACGTACAAAAGGATATTTAAAAGGGAGTTAATATGGCGAGTTTGAAAAACATCCCTACAGCCGTTTTTAGAGGAACACACTTGTGTTCCTGACCGTTCCTAGTTGAGAGACCTGAAATTGAGCTATTTATACAGGACGCTTATAAATTTTCCTGCACTAACCAACTATATCATTCGAAAGGACATCGAATTGAGTGTTTGTACAGCAACTTCGAAGAAAATGTTTAGTGCCGTTTTTGAAATACAGGCTTACGGTATCACTTCCGGTTTCCGATGTTCCACTTCCGGTTTTCCAGTTTTCACCAAAATTTAGAAAATTCATCTGTACACCAGACCAGTCTCAATTCCGAAGTTTCGTAGTTCTATCTTTATTAGTTTCGGAGATATGATAGTCAGAAGATTCCCCACAAACATATATACATACACACGTACACACTGGCCAATTGCCAAAAATTACTTTTTTGGACTCAAGAGACCTTAAAACATGTAAATCAGGTGAAAACTCGATATCAAATTTTCGAACCGAATACAATACTTTTATTAATTACGGTAGTCGGGTAATGGAAGTAAAAAACCATAACAAAACTTTTTTCTATACCATCTATATGCCAGCGTCATTTACTGTCTAACGAGCGCTCAAATGTTTTATAATAGTTTCTCAGAAGGAAAATTTCAACTATATATGTAATTTGGTGCGATTTTAATCATATGGAAAATAACAGAAGGTGAGAAATAGCAGCGCTACCTATCGAACGATATACACTCAAATTAAGCTAGCTTTTGTTTTCATAATAGTTGGTAATGTCAAATATCGAGTTCAATACATTTAGCAGCTACAGAAGTTGAGATTTAGTCTTCCTATTCACGAAATAACTTGCAGCATAGCAGCGCCACCTGTTGACCAATATGCAAATAAATTAAATCAACATAGAGTTTCATAATAGGCCTCTCATATACCAAGTTTTGTGCCATTATATACAATATAAATCTAATGCATAGCCTTCCCGTTCATGGGAAAATTACAGTGAAGTCCTGCAGCGGATAGGGTTAACTGATTTATTGGGTTTTGCTTGCAACGAGACGGGTCAACTTAAAAAAAAATTAACCATAATAATAAGAAAAATTGTTTGACATAATCATAGCTATAACTGATGTAAACCTGAGTCCTGCGTATTGATTTTTTTGTGCTAGATCGAGTCATTTTTTCTGTAAAATTCATAAAATTTTAATTTTTAATTTCAAAACTCTAGAGAAATAAAATGACTGACTTCCATTTTCGACTATAAACATAAACATGTCGTTTCAAAGGAACAGATTTCATATCTGTCGTCCATGGCAAAATATTAATAATAAAAGATGGCCAAATTATCTGATGAACATATTTAATTCCTTTAAAAAATCATGGTTATTTTAATAAAGTATATTAAGAGAGCAATCAGTAATATATGAAACAATATTTTGTACAATATATATGCATTACGAAAATATTCATCTGGCATGTATGTTTTCGTATTACGTTTTGATCGCCAAGTACACAAAATGCGGAGGACGAACAGATATCAAATCTATGCCCATTTTGTTTCTAGATTTTTAAAATTTAAAATTAAAATGTTGTCAATTTGACAGCAAAATAACTTAATCTAACACATGTGCACGAAAACTAATTTGTAATTATACCCAAATATGGGGATTAAAATCGGAAAATAATTTTCCTTGATTTTTAATAATTTTTTACAAAAAATCCGATGGACGATTAGAAAATTTTTTTAATTGGCCACAACGACGGTCAATGACGTCACACTTCGCTTGCGTATATCTTCTGCATATATAAGAAGAAAACATAAGATTTGAAAAAAAAAAAATTGGTTTTCGGTTTCGATGAATTTACAGACTTTGAGATTTCCTTGCATTTCAATTAACTGAAATTTATTACTAGCTTCTGCATCTACCAAAGAAAAAGTTTCGATTTTCTGTTTTCGCTGAATTTACGTGTTTTGAGATTTCCCTGCGTTTCAATTAACTGAAACTGACTACTTATTTTGAAAAAAAGGGGATTTATTACTAGCTTCTACTTGTATAATAAGAAAGTAGAACATACGGGAAAATTTCGATTTCCGATTAATTTACACGTTTTGAGATTTCCTTGCAATTTTATTAACTGAAACTGACTACTTATTTTTAAAAAAGTGGATTTATTATTCTATCCTCTGCATATATAAGCAAAAAGCGTAAAATTCAAAAAAATTTTGAATTTTCGGTTTTCGATGAATTTACACGTTTTGAGATTTCCTTGCATTTTTATTAACTGAAATTGACTACTTATTTTTTAAAAAGTGGATTTATTATTCTGTCTTCTGCATATATATAAGGAGAAAGTATAAGATGCAGAAAAGTTTTAGATTTTCGGTTTTCGATGAAGTTACACGTTTTGAAATTTCCTAAACATAATTCGATCTTGTTTAGAAAATATCTGTCTTTTTGCGCTCGAACACTGTACTTTATGAACCATTGAACTTAATTTAAACCGAATTTTATATTTGGTTGGACCTTGGTTTAAATTAGTGTCGATCAGCTTTTGGGTTATTTCACCGAACACGGGACGCTTCCACATTGCGATTACCTCTCATTTCATTAAAAGTTCAGCATTTACCGCTACAGCATGTCAGCATACAAAACTTAGTAAAATATATTAAATAAAACACTGCTGATTCACTTTTGAATATACACTAACCAATTGCCTCACTTTTCTGGACTCGAGGTACAGGTCATCAGGTCAAAACTGGCTGTCAAAACTAAGTTTTTCGCTGAATACAATATTTTTATTACATACAATAGTCGAGTGATGGAAGTAAAAATTCATTAGCAGATAGGATTTTTAAAATTCTGTAGAGCTCGTTTTTTAATGAGATTCGATTGTAGATATATATTTATGATTTTTTGAGATATATTAGATGATATAGCAATAGAAAAAATAAATATATATGAATTTTTTCGATAAAACTATAATAGCAGGGCTTCGGTCCTATTAGCTATATGTAAATGAATTTCTTTTTTTATGAATCACTTAAAAAATAATATATATATACATATATCATTTATAAAAAAAGAAATAGCGATTTTTTTTTTTTTTTTTTTTTTTTTATTGAAATCACCCCGAACTTTGTTTCGGGTAACCGCTAACGATGACATCGTTACTCCCACCCACGTTGTATCGGATCCAAATTCGCACTGCATGAAGAAACGTCTTTCCTGGACACTTCAATTTGGATATTTATCGGTTTACAAGTTGAGTTGCTATTGCAATTTTAAAAATGGCTTTATCTCAGCATCCATTGAACATTTTAGTTTTGGCACCATGTAATTTATAGCCCTTGCACTGTTTACTATATTACCATATGATTAATAATATAAAAAAGCAAAAGATTTTTAATGGAATTAAATAAATATATTTTAGTTAAACTCAAGTATTTTTTTCTGCTATATCAGAGGAGAAGGGGGTACATTGGGACACGGGGCACATTGGGACAAAGGCTTTTATCCCTTTATAATTGCAAAATAAAATTTGTAAAAAATCACACTAGATGGCACTTAGTAGTACATCTTCATATTTGTGATTTCAACTCATTCATTCAAGTCTGCTGTCTGTGAACAAGGTCAGTTTATTTTATCATATGAAAAGTAATTTTTTTCAAGTAAATTAATGTTGACTTTTTAGGTAAATGGAAATAAATATTTTAATTTTTAAAAGCACTGTGTGTTTTTAAAAACATTAAGCTTTCATTTCCACCATAGATCATTAGCCCATGTGCTCTAGAGAATTAGGTCTAAACATTTGTTTTGAAAATGACCTGATGGGGTACATTGGGACACCAATGCATGGGGCACATTGGGACTGCTCCAATGGCCCATTCATTTCTAACACCAGTATACTTTCATTTATTTACTTATTTTTTCCACATATAAGCTAATTGTATTCATTTTTTTTTCTAGGTATTCTTTAAATAAATAGAAAATTATTAGAAATTATAAGCCAAAAACTGAAAGAACTAAAATTTCAGAAGAAATATAGAAAAGGCAATAAATGAAATAATCAAAGATAAACTTTCTGTGAGGGAAGTTGCAATTAAATATTATATACCAAAATCTACATTATTTAATAGATTGAAAAAAATGAGAGAAAATAAGATTGAGTGTGTACTACAAATATAAATTATAAGTTTCAATCCAAATATACATGTCAACAAATATTCACAGCTGAACAAGAACTCTTGTTGAAAGATTATTTAATATCATGTTCTCAACTTAACTATGCCATCAGCACGATCCTACATAACATTAAAGTTTTGTGTAGACTTGCAGGGTTTTGATGTGCGTTAAGATATGAATATGCAGTAATGCTTCATAACAATTTCATTTTTTCATAATTACCTACTTTATTATTATTTGTTATTGTATCAAATTCCTTGTTTTGAAAGCCTTTCATTTACTTTAGCAAAATATTTTGCAATATTGTAATTAGATAAATAAAAAGATGGTTGTCCCAATGTGCCCCATCATTAAATCAGTGTTGTCCCAATCTGCCCCTGCACGGGGAACATTGGGACACTTTTGCATAAGTTATGTTTTAATTATTTCTGTTTGTAAAACACATTAAACAATGCTCATTACACATTTAAAAGGTGACTAATAACACAAATATTTAAATAAAAATGCACAAAAGCATTAAAACTTTTATAAATTGGAAAATAACATGCTTTTATAAAAAGTGTCCCAATGTCCCCCCTCTTCCCCTACCAATTTGAGTTAATTTAATAAACCAAGATTCAATAGTGTAACAGCCGTTGCTATGGGACGCAAGCGATTGAAATAAAAGAATAAATTTAATAATGTATAAAATCGAAATATATATATATTATATATATATACACATATGTCGCTGAAGTGCACACCTGCATCCAAAGTCCTGAGTCCAAATTACTCCTCTGCCAGGTTTTTTAACTCTGCGGTCAGTATTCTGAGCTACAAACCGCAGAGAAACACACAGATCCTTCTCTATATTTCAGTAACATTATACATCTTAGTTATTTTTTTGGTTAAATTAATTATACCAAACTACAAGTTTAATTACAAAGAATATTTTCTTTTATTAAATTTCACTGTTACATAATTCGCCGATATAAAGTACTGAAAGCCTGAAGCGGACTAAAAATAACATAAAACACTTGATCGTATCAGGCTACGCTATTAAATTACACAATAAATAGATAAGAATAAATGAAGAAACTTATTTGTTGTCATTTGAAAATGGAAAAGAAAACAAATAAATAAAACAGGAGCGACAAAAATGAAAAAAGAAAGACAGAATTAAAACAAAACAAAGCTTCAGCAAAACCGCAAATACGTAAGTAGCTGATTTTTGATTTATTCTTCCAAAAAGTCAACGATTCGTCAGTGAATATGCCAATTTTCTCAATTAGTTAACACCAGCTGTCAAAACCACGTGGGACACTTTTTATCTGGTTTTAGCCGGTATCGGAATTTTTTTTAAGTGAAGAGGGCCGTTAAGAGAGAACTGCGGAACTGAGAAGCGAATCTTGTAATCTTTCCTCGGCAGGTAAGAAGTTAAGAAAGAGAAGCTTTGATCTCATTTCTGTTCAAAAACGCCTTTGTTTTGTCAAAAGTCTAAGTGGCAGAAGTTTTTCAATATTTCCCTCTTAATCAGCATCCAAAAATCCATCATCTTGAAGAAACCAGCCATGTGTAATGAAATTAATTAATGTATATATAATTAAGAACGAAGATTGATAGGTAAATATAATTGTACGCATTGTAAATAATAAGGCAGAATTCTGGATATTCGATAGGTAGCATCTTCAAACTAAACGGAACTAAGTTTGATGTTATTGAAATATGTACCATCATATTTCATCATGGTCTTGGAAATTTCCATTCACCAAGGAAATTTATGATGGGGAAAAAAAGTTTAAGATTATGTTTGATAAACGTAAATACGAAGCAGAGACGATGGTGATTGGAAAGGGACCTGAATGAATGGAAACGCAAGAGGGAAATTATCCATTAAAAAGACAGATTTTTTAGAAGGATCAGTGGAATAAATCTGCAATATTAAATATATATATATATATATATATTCATTAGTACACCAAAACTTTTTATGACAAGATTATTCACACTTGATCTGGAATTCACACCGGAATAGAACTAGCCCTAGTATTGGATTGTATTTTGTTTGGCCTTCCACCGACTCCTCGAAATTTGATCGAGCATTAACATTGACATATCGTTCAGAGCAGTATCTAAAATCAGTTTTCGATAAGGAGTGTTTCACTGAAAAAAGATATTGAACCGATGATAAATCCCGTAAAGACTGGATAGAAATCGTGTCTGTCCATCGGATTTTCATTGGATCTTTTTCTGAAATTCATCGGATTCCAATCATCGGATTCAGCTATTCCCGGGGAGACACGTTCGCTCTTGATGAGGTTTCGAGTATCACACGTTCATGGGTCGTGATAATAGGCCCTTCAAAAACCGGTTACATCTTCTTGCTAGGGAAAATATTAGCTGCAATCAAGGAAGCTGTGCTGGGATTAAGAGAAAAACAACCAACATTCGACAGAGAATGCTGTTGTTAGGGATAGTGCTATGGACTCTTAAAAAAGTTATGTTGAATTACGTATTCCTTTCTCACCTACACTGTAAGAAAGGAAAAAAAATCTGTAGAACTACTAGGAAACCTCTAGGAAACTGGTATTCCATAAGCTTTCCTAGTAGCCAACGTAGCTTTCCCCACAGTAGCGTTACAGATTAAAACTTTGTAAATGATACATATGGTTGTTTAGTAAACATATTAAGATATCGTCAGTAACTGTTGCGTGTACTATTCTTGTAAGTCTTCTAAGAATGTGTCCGCAGTATTACAAAAATGTTTTCTGTATTTTTAATATTAAACTTATAATATAGGATACATCGATTTTAGGAGTTATAAGACAGAGAGCTTTTATGTAATTTAACTAACTTTTTAAAGTTAAGCATACCGATTTTTAATCAGTAATTGTATCAAATGATTTAGGTAATGATTCAAGAAAATCGATGACATGTAAATATTTAGGCTTTCTTTTTTAGCTGAATTAAAGTTAAAAGTATGATTACCCCCCTAACTGGCTTATCATAGTTTCAATGTAGTTGAAACAATTTACATTATAGTTTTACCTAAAATAAAATCATGCCCATAGTTAATCTTTTGTTGAACCCAATTTAGAACAGTAGTATATCCAAAATGAGTTAAAATTTCATCTAATTTCGGTATACTTAAACACCCAATTTTAGTTATGAAGTGAATCCATAGTAGATCCCCATCCCTCACTTTTTTCTACCCGATTTGTATATTAAAGAGTTATATTCATTTTCAAGCCCTGGTGCTTCCATATATTTTACAACAAAATTTTGGTCATTTTTAACCGACTTCAAAAAAAGAAGGAAGGTTCTGAATTCAAACCGTATGTTTTTTTTATGTTTGTTAGCTCATAACTTCTGAACGGATGCTCCGATTTTGGTACTTTTTGTTTTGTTGAAAAGGTCTTCGTCTACAATAGGTCCCATTCTAATATCTTTACGATCTAAAGAAAATACAGGGTGCCCAAAAAAATCAGTCCCAACTCCTTTAACTGCTAAACGACTGCAGCTATAGTGATAAAAATGGTATATAAGTATAGAAAAGTGGCCATGCTGTACAAGGTTAAACCGCTTGCAGCGCCACCTGGTGGAAAATAGCGGAGTTAGTGTTCCTATCTCGAAAACGGTTCTACAGAAAAAGTAAATTACAAAGCTGAAGGGTATCACCGATTTAGTACAAAAAGATAGTTTAGACATTCATACTAACGTTCCTATCTCGGAAACGGTTCAATACAGGGGGAAAAAGTGAATTATAAAATTGCAGAGCATCATCGATTTAGTACGAAAAGATAGTTTTGACATTGATGCTAAAAATACAAGGCTAAAAACGTGCATTTTTTTGTTCACAATTTCTTACACTATGCATACTTGAGCTACATTGCTCACGTTGTAGCGTAGCTGCTGAGACATACGCTATATAGTTCAAAATGCGGTTACTTGGTATTTTTTGTTTTGTTGTAGAGATCTTGGTCTGAAGTAGGTCCCATTATACCTTCTTTACAATCTAAAGAAAATAAAGCACCATCTGGTGAAAAACAGCGGAATTAGCGCTCCTATCTCAAAAACGGTTCAAGGTGGAAGAAAAGTTAATTACGAAGTTGTAGAGCACCTTCGATTTACTACGAAAAGTTTTTTTATTGCTAAAAATAGAACGCTTAAAACGTGCAGTTGTTTGTTCGCAATTTCGTACATTGGGCACACTTGAACTACGTTGCAAACTTTACAGCGTAGCGGATGACACGTATACTCTGTGGTTCAAAGTACTGTTACTGTAAGCGGTCACATCGATTAGCGCAAAGTCGTTTTCAACCAACTTCAGAAAGGAGGGTGTTCTTAATTTAAGCTATGTGTTGTTGTTGGTGTTTATAAGCTTATAACTTCGTAAGAGATGCTCTAATTAACCGACTTCAAAAAGGAGGAGGTTCTCAATTCAAAGCGTATGTTTTTGTTTTTGTTTTTGTTTGTTAGCTCATAACTTCTGAACAGATGATCCGATTTTGATACTTTTTGTTTTATTGTAAAGGTCTTGGTCTGAAATAAATCCCATTGTAAAATCTTTACGATCAAAAGAAAATACAGGGTGCCCAAAAATGTCAGTCCCGACTCTTTTAACTGCTGAACAGCTGCAGCTATAGTTATAAAAGTGGTATGTAGGCATAGTAAAGTGAACATGTGCTACGCTATTCAACCGCCTAAAGCGCCACCTGGTGGAAAAGAGTGGAGTTAGCGATCCTATCTCGGAAACGTTTCAAGACAGGGGAAAAAAATAATTATAGAATTGCAGAGCATCATCGATGTAGTACGCAAAGATAGTTTAGAAATTAATGCTAAAAACCGAACGCTTAAAACGTGCATTTTTTTTTTCACAATTTTCTATTTTGTGCACACTTGAATGACATTGCATATGTTGTTGCGTAGCGGGTGACATTTATGCTATGTAAAATTCAAAGTATGGTTATTGTAAGCGGTCACATCGATTAACGCATAGACGTTTTAAACCGAATTCATAAAGGAAGAGGTTCTCAATGCAAACCATGTTTCTCGTTGTTGTTGTTGAAATTTGTTAGCTTATAACTTCGTAAGAGATGATTCAATTTTAATACTTTTTTTGTTTTCGTAATGATCTTGGCCTGAAATAGGTTTCATTATGATTTTATTAAGATATAAACAAATTACAGGATACTCACAAAAATCTGTTCTCACTCTAACTGCTGAACACATGCAGCTACAAAGGTAAAGCATTATGTAAGTATCGATGTTGAAACTTCTGTCCGTCAGCTGCAATGCATATTTTGCTCTTTATTTGAACTTTACGCTGCGCAATTTCCAGCGCAGCGGGAGACACGTATTCACTGTAAAGTACAATATATATGCCTAACAGAATTTCCGGTTACGAAAACAGCGTATCCGTCCTTCACATTTCTAAAGACTTTTTAATTTAACGTATGTTCGTTCAATAGATAGTTTTTTGCTCATATCCGATAAAGGCAAGAAAAGTAAAACAACTTAAAAATGCAGCATTTGAGAAAAATCAACTTAAAAATAACTTGACTATAATAAAACTGGCACAACTGTCTCTCGAGTGGATAACTTTCTAGATGGAGATGTAACTTTTTTTTTCACATTGGGTGCATTTCATGTATTTTTCAGTGACATAAACCATTTTTTGAGTAATGTCACTTTTCTTGGAACTTATGATTTGTGAAACTTCCGTCGAACGTCTTCTGATGCTCTGCTATATAAATGAGTTTTCACTGAAAAGAGAGAAATAAAATCTTTTTGTAAAAAAATAGAACCGACTCCAAAAAGGAACTACTATTCAAACAACTAAAAATGAAAGAAAATTCGCAGAAAATGGAACTGTAAATTGCGCCTAAAAGTATAAAATAATTTCCTTCGCCAAACAACCTATAATACTACAATTAATCATAACTTTTGAAGTCGGCGCAAAATTAAATAGAAATTGATACCATTGTTCAATACAAAAATCATATCCTATTCAAAATACACATCTCACATTGTTACCTGCAAAACGCAACCGAGAACTAATTTGATTCAAGAAAACAAATAAGATTTCGTAAGCAGCAAAAGTTGGCGAAGATGCTGGTATCTATCTGACGTCCTTGGTGAAAGAAAAATCGCAAAATTATCTGGCAAACGTATTTAATTTCTTTGGGATATCATGATTATTTTCATAAGGTATATCAAGAGATAAATCAAGAATATGAAACAACACATCGTACAATATATATTATGAAAATTTACATCTTGTGTGCATATTTTTGCCTTACGTTTTGATCCCCAAATCCAAAAGCCATCAAGGATGATAGTTATCAAAGCTATACCAAATTTGCAAAGGAAACTCTAACTTCGTAGAAACATAAATACCGCATTGTGAAGAATGTTCACTGTTCTATGTAGATGCTACTAATGGACCAATTGTATACAATGATAAAATAATAAAGGAAACATGAAAATGGATCATTCGAAACAGCAGCATTTGTTGCTACCGATCTAAAGACAAACCTTTAAAAACTAATTAAATTTTATTTAATTTTGCGCCGACTTCAAAAGTTATGATTAATTGTAGTGTTATAGGTTGTTTGGCGAAGGAAATTATTTTATACTTTTAGGCGCAATTTACAGTTCCATTTTCTGCGAATTTTCTTTCATTTTTAGTTGTTTGAATAGTAGTTCCTTTTTGGAGTCGGTTCTATTTTTTTACAAAAAGATTTTATCTATTCTATAATGATTTTAGAACTATTTTTTTACAGTGTAAACAATTTTAAAGAATATTTATATCTTTTTCTATCAATATTTCTTCCACAATCCATCCTTTTCTTTGTATTTAAATTAATTTCCAAGGACAAGAACTGTTCATGCATTTCTAAGAGCTACGGAAAAATCCATTATATACAGAAATTTAGGATACCTAATGAAAACTAAACTGAACCAAAGAACTTGCTTAGTATGTAGAGAAAAGCTTACTCTGACATCAAAGTGTGATGAATGTGATATTGGATTTTGCTCAAATTGCTTTATTACATATCATGCTTTCTTTTCTTTTTTTTTTTTTAAATAATATTTTGTGTTTTGTATAATAAGGTTCAGTGTGCAATAAATCATAGATACCAATATTTAATTTATTCCGGAGTATTTTTTGTTCCGCCTTTTTTTCGAACCACTTTACTTATAGAAAATTTTTCTCCAGTATATATTACTTCGATAAAAAAAAAAAAAAAAAAAAAAAAAAAAAAAATTACAGATTATTTTTAAATAATAAAATAAAGGCGAGACTAAAAATAAATACTCCGGAATAAATTGAAATGTTGGCACCTATTCTAAATGTTATTATTATTTATTTTCCCTTAAAAATGACATAGCTTTCTGATTTATCTTTATCATGTAAGATTTTGCAAGAAAAAAAGCGTTAATGTTGCATTAAGCGATCGACTCATAGCTGGAGATACAGCCAATGTACTTTATAAAAAGCACTTAAAATTTAAGAAGTTATTAAAATTAAAGGAAATTCATTTTTTTTTCTTTTTTATTTTCTTTTTTTTTTATGTATGCGTATGTGCGTGTGTACGTGTGATTTATTACTAGATCCTGATAAAGAATATACCATAACAGAAATTTCTTTTTAAAAGATTCAATGTTTTGTCTAAAATTGGATTTATTGCAGTAACACTCAAATATTGATATCACTGATTTCATTTAGGGTATTAGATATTGTGGTTACCTTGAAAGATTAATATAGGACGAAAAGGCGTGCCTAAAAATGCATGAAGCCAAAATCGTAACCTCAGAAACTATTGATTAGTACTTCTCTAGGTTATGTTTTGTTAGGCTCAATACGGCTCCTGCGGTAGCGCTGCAGTTGTGGCAGTTAGGCAACGTCAACTTCAATTACTCTGTTGCTGATACGTCATATGCCAGTTCCTCTTATATTATTCCCCCAAAGTGGCTAACGTACCACAATTAGCAAAATCATGATACCTAGTGGTTGTTTTCATTATTAAAAAGGTAATTACATATTAAAATTTAGTTTACATCAAGTACACATATTGTTCTTGGAGAGAACAGAAAATGTTTATAGAAATTATCAAATGTTTCTTACATATGACTGACCCCGACAGAAAAAAAGGCATACTTTAAAATTAAAGGTTTAATTTAAGCTGTGTAGTAAATAAAGAACGTTACATTTAATTTTTCGAAAAATATGCGTGTCATTTTTAAAAATTAAATAAAAAAATAGTGAAATTTCTTAACAGGTATATCTTAAAATTTGATTACACGCACGTATCTCTGTTTTTTTTTTTTTTTTTTATAATATGAAACTATATATAGGGAAGACCGGGACACAGTGGACCACTTTTAAACTCTTTTTTTTTTTTTTTTTTCACAAAAGATAGAAAAGCAATGTACTTGGAAGAAAATATAGCATACAATCTCTAAACCTTTCTTGACAAGTCTTAATTTTTTATAACAATATTTCCAATAGGTTATGAATGAAAAAATAAATTGTGAGTACTCACAAATTGGATCGCTGTGCCCCGTCACCGGGGTACAGTGAACCAGCCTCTTTTGTTTATATTAAATTAATATAAATTACTTTTTTTTTTTCTCTTTAAAATTAGTTTCTTATACTATTGTAGTCTAAAGAACATAATCCAAGCATTTTCATGAAATAAATAAACAAAATTAAATTAAAATAAACAAATAAGAAATTAAATCTTAGTAAGAGAATTTATTAAGTTAAAATAGTTTTTTTTTTTTTTTATTATTCTTTTATTAATATTATATAAATCAAATATTTTTTTTAATCATATGTTAATAAATATTATGCTACTGTTCAAATATTTAATATTGCTTAAACTATTTTGTATTGTAATTAATTTACATCTTATTTGGAGGATAAATTTAACTGAAATATATCAAGCTTCTTCTTTTGCTTTTCACATGTGATCTCTAAAAACAACAATAATAATAAATAATTCCTACTGTTTATTAAATTAGATATTATTTTTTCTTTTATTAATGCTATATAAATCAAATAGTTAATAAATTTATATATTAATAATTATTATATTACTATTCAAATGTTTATTATTTTCAAAAATGTATTATTATTTTTATTTTATTATTACATTAAGATATTTATTATTTTGAGATTATTCCTACTATTTATTAAATTAGATATTATTTTTTCTTTTATTAATGCTATATAAATCAAATAGTTAATAAATTTATATATTAATAATTATTATATTACTATTCAAATGTTTATTATTTTGAAAAATTTATTATTATTATTATTTTATTATTTATTATTTTGAGATTTTAACACTTTACATTATATTTGTATCTATAAGTTTAACTAAAACAAATATAAGTATTAAATCAAATTTGTACTTTTAGGCACTTTTGAAGGTGGTCCACTGTGCCCCATGTAGAGGCGGTCCACTGTGCCCAGGGCCAGAGTAAAACAAATAATAATAATAAAATAATATATAGACTACAAATATGCTAATAATTTTTAGTAATTCAAAAACAGCAATATTTTGCCTTCCTTTAACAGCTATATAGTATTTATAGTCACTAGTTTAATCTTTTTAAATTAAAAAAACTTCAGTGTGGAAAAATTACTTAGAGCAGCTCAAAACATAAAATTTTAATATTTAAGAAAAATAACCATTTTCAGTAATATTGTATAGAGTTTAGTGCTCTTAATTCTTGATTCATGTAAATTAATATGCATACAAATGGCATCTGAAAATAATAAGTGTTAATCTTTTTTTTTCATTTTTTACATGCATTTTAAAGTATTATTCAAATCTCTGAGTTTTGGGGTAATATTAATGATTTTACATAATATCATATATTACTGTATCAGAACCAAATTATTGCATGTATTACTTTGCTGCCATAATTGTCTTTAATAAAAATATGTAATCTACTTCCCCCTCCCCCCGAGAAATTTGAGTTATGTTTTTGCCTTTACTAACTTTTTCAATAGATTTTGCTTTATATAATGCATCAGTATATAATTATTTATTGATACCTTGTTAAATGAAATCTTTCTTCCGTGTGTTTGATTATTATTATGATGAATTATATATATATGTATACATATCTGTGTATGTATGTGTGTTAAAAGTTTCTATTTTCATTAGGATAATATGTCTTTACTCAAGTCAATCAATAAAATTATAATCAATATATAATTATCAAAATATCGTTGTAATAAAAACTAACATCATTCCTTCTCGATTAGAACTTATGTTTGTTCTTCACTCAATCTTTTTGTATATATAAATATCAATAATGATTAGTTTCTATAAATTTTAATAATAAAATAAATTCGCTTCTTTGGTTGTATGAAATAAATTACCGATATTTTTTATTTTCTATTGTATTTTTTGTTTACAGATATGTCGTTTTTAACAGTTTTCATTTATATATACAACCTATTTAAGAAAAAGAACATTTTTTTAAGCTATTGTATAGCTTTTATCGCGGGCTTTGAGCGCGGCGACCGAATGGAAAAATTCCGTAACGAAAATAAAACCTAACACAGTTCGGCAGACTTCGGTAGACTTCGGCTGTACGAAGCTCGCACGGATCGAGACGAGCTGCTCCGAAATCGGAAGAATACGTAAGCAGCTGTTTGTGAGAAAGTATATAGGTGTATAGGTAGGTATCTATCATTTATGTACAACAGTGAATAGCTGTACGCGTAAAATTTGTGTATAAAGTAGATCAGATAAAACTTGAATATCCCCATTCGACTTGCAGGCCTTTAAAACCTATTAAATACCTTTTCTCTATTAAAATTTGTTTTCTTATCGGTCACCACGCTAAAAAAGTGTAACTTGAATTAATATCAAAGAAAAAACTTGAATATCCCCATTCGACTTGCAGTCCTTTAAAACCTATTAAAATTCCTTTTCTCTATTAAAATTTGTTTTCTTATCGGTCACCACGCTCAAAAAGTGTAACTTGAATTAATATCAAAGAAAAAACTTGAATATCACCATTCGACTTTCAGGCCTTTAAAACCTATTAAATACCTTTTCTCTATTAAAATTTGTTTTCTTATCATTATTGTTATCTTATCATTATTGTTATCTTATTCATTAATATCAAAGAAAAACCTTGAATATCCCCATTCGACTTGCAGGCCTCTAAAACTTATTAAATACCTTTTCTCTATTAAAATTTGTTTTCTTATCGGTCACCACGCTCAAAAAGTGTAACTTGAATTAATATCAAAGAAAAAACTTGAATATCCCCATTCGACTCGCAGGCCTTTAAAACCTATTAAATACCTTTTCTATATTAAAATTCGTTTTCTTATCGGTCACCACGCTCAAAAAGTGTAACTCGAATTAATATCAAAGAAAAAACTTGAATATCTCCATTCGACTTGCAGGCCTTTAAAACCTATTAATTACCTTTTCTCTATTAAAATTTGTTTTCTTATCATTATTGTTATCTTATCATTATTGTTATCTTATTCATTAATATCAAAGAAAAAACTTGAATATCCCCATTCGACTTGCAGGCCTTTAAAACTTATTAAATACCTTTTCTCTATTAAAATTTGTTTTCTTATCGGTCACCACGCTCAAAAAGTGTAACTCGAATTAATATGAAAGAAAAAACTTGAATATCCCCATTCGACTTGCAGGCCTTTAAAACCTATTAAAATACCTTTTCTCTATTAAATTTTTTTTTCTTATCATTATTGTTATCTTATTCATTAATATCAAAGAAAATCCTTGAATATCCCCATTTGACTTGCAGGCCTTTAAAACCTACTAAATACCTTTTCTCTATTAAAATTTGTTTTCTTATCGGTCACCACGCTCAAAAAATGCAACTTGAATTAACATCAAAGAAAAAACTTGAATATCCCCATTCGACTTGCAGGCCTTTAAAACCTATTAAATACCTTTTCTCTATTAAAATTTGTTTTCTTATCGGTCACCACGCTCAAAAAGTGTAACTTGAATTAATTTCAAAGAAAAAACTTGAATATCCCCATTCGACTTGCAGGCCTTTAAAACCTATTAACTACCTTTACTCTATTAAAATTTGTTTTCTTATCATTATTGTTATCTTATCATTATTGTTATCTTATTCATTAATATCAAAGAAAAAACTTGAATATCCCCATTCGACTTGCAGGTCTTTAAAACCTATTAAATACATTTTAACTATTAAAATTTGTTTTCTTCTCGGTCACCCCGCTCAAAAAGTGTAACTTGAATTAATATCAAAGAAAAAACTTGAATATCCCCATTCGACTCGCAGGCCTTTAAAACCTATTAAATACCTTTTCTATATTAAAATTCGTTTTCTTATCGGTCACCACGCTCAAAAAGTGTAACTTGAATTAATATCAAAGAAAAAACTTGAATATCTCCATTCGACTTGCAGGCCTTTAAAACCTATTAATTACCTTTTCTCTATTAAAATTTGTTTTCTTATCATTATTGTTATCTTATTCATTAATATAAAAGAAAAAACTTGAATATCCCCATTCGACTCGCAGGCCTTTAAAACCTATTAAATACCTTTTCTATATTAAAATTCGTTTTCTTATCGGTCACCACGCTCAAAAAGTGTAACTCGAATTAATATCAAAGAAAAAACTTGAATATCTCCATTCGACTTGCAGGCCTTTAAAACCTATTAATTACCTTTTCTCTATTAAAATTTGTTTTCTTATCATTATTGTTATCTTATCATTATTGTTATCTTATTCATTAATATCAAAGAAAAAACTGGAATATCCCCATTCGACTTGCAGGCCTTTAAAACCTATTAAATACCTTTTCTCTATTAAAATTTGTTTTCTTATCGGTCACCACGCTCAAAAAGTGTAACTCGAATTAATATGAAAGAAAAAACTTGAATATCCCCATTCGACTTGCAGGCCTTTAAAACCTATTAAAATACCTTTTCTCTATTAAATTTTTTTTTCTTATCATTATTGTTATCTTATTCATTAATATCAAAGAAAATCCTTGAATATCCCCATTTGACTTGCAGGCCTTTAAAACCTACTAAATACCTTTTCTCTATTAAAATTTGTTTTCTTATCGGTCACCACGCTCAAAAAATGTAACTTGAATTAACATCAAAGAAAAAACTTGAATATCTCCATTCGACTTGCAGGCCTTTAAAACCTATATGTGTGTGTGAAAGTGTGCGTGAGTTAACAGGATAGCATGAAAACAGTTTGTACGAATGAGCTTTAAGAGGTTACGCATGTTATAGGTAAGTTGTAGCACGAATCCTATTGATTTTAATAAATATATTTTTTTTACAGGTGTACACACACATATATGTATATATATATATATATATATATATTGTTACAACAAATTTAACGACTTGGTGATGAATCTGGTATCTTGACAACCGGTTTTGATGAAAAAGTTATTTAGTGTTCCCGAAGTTTAAAAGCTCTGCATTGAATAGAAGCCAAATTCTAGAAGTTTCTGTTGTATTCTAGACAGAACCATCGCCAAAAGTTATGAATAGTATCAAATTCACTTCTGATGGGGATATGTGTGTCAATGTTATACACAAAGCTTTCTGAGCGACTGTGTTCCAACGAATTAAAGTTTGCTCGTGAGTCATTAATTTTACAACGCTGTTTTCTTTAGTACTCTTGTTGAACAAGTGACAGTTTTCTTGGACTCTTTCCACAATATTCGTGAAATAATGACGTTTGTGATTTGAGCGATAGTTGACCACATCGGCAGCATTCATTGAATCGATAGTTGGAGTGGACTCTTTGGAAAATATTTCGTAAAATAACATTTCTTTTTACTTATATTTTTAATGTTTCAAAAAGTTACAATAAATAAATGTGAATGTACATAAATTGAATTTAGTGTAAATATATTATTTTATTATTATTTGATATACAAGTTAAACTACCACAAGTCATGTGTCATTTAATTAATTAATATATTTTACAGATTCAATAAAAACTTAAAGCAAATTTTCAGAAAATATTCAGCAAAATTTTTGTAGTAAAATTCTGAACAGTTAAAAGGAAAAAAAAATTTAAATTAAGAAATAACGTAATTTTACATGAGTTAGTTGTCACTCAGTTTCTGTTTCCTGCCACTGTATTGTTAGTGCGCTGTCATTTTACTAATAAGGGGTGTATGTATAGGTTCACCAACCACCTTAAATTCAGTCTGCTTGGAAGCCTCATGAAGAAAAAAAATCTCTGTTTCATCATTTTTCTAACTAGTGAGTAAATGTTTTCATCCTGTATATATCTCTCTCTCTCTCACTAAACGGAAAAAAAAAAAAAAAAAAAAAAAATTCCGTCTAGTGAATATGTCGGTCAAATTTATGTGCTTCTTATGCCTGTTTCAAAAGAGTAGTTAACTACGATTTCATGTATGTATGATAATGTTTTGTTTCTGATGTCTGGTATTCTATGATATATATTTTATATTTGAAATCTTTGTGCACTAGTTGGAATACTTATGACCGGCGTCAGTTCGCATAGCTACAACAAAGCTATGACCTAACTTGACCTTCCTTAATGATATTGCAAAGGCAAAAGAACCTCTGCAAGATGGAGTTTTTCACCATCAGCTCTTGCCAACACTATCAGGAGGGTTTTCATTCAACAGCTCTATGAATTTCGTGAATCTCAAAAGACACCAAAAGGTTTACATAGTTACAAGCGTATAGGAATAAGGCTTTAAGGATGCCTTACTGAAGTATTTAACTGATGGGTCATACATGATTTTATTATCCAAGGAGTTAAGCTTGATGATGCTTTCATTAAAATGCTCTAAGTTATCCGAAAAAAAAAATCAAAACGAATATCTATGCCAACTAGTCCGGCTTTCCATTATAGAAAAAGTTCATTGGTGTATTCAACAGAGCTTTGAGTTATAGCTTTTAGGAATAGTACACCAAAAATAAATACAAATAGCTGTTGAAATATTCATTAATGTTACAATTATCCTATCGAGATTTTTTGTTTTTTTTGTTAAAAAACTATAAAATGTTGTAATTTTATTTTATAGACAAAACTTATTTTAAAACATGGGGTGCACGTGTTGTAATATTGTACTCACTTTAAGTTATTTATTTATGCAATCGATATAAAGAAAGTCCTATTTTTATTCAATAGGTATGATGAAAAATTACATGATGTATTTGTGAAATTTTCATTAACCCGTTAGTAGTCGCTAGTTGGTCGATTTGCCGCCCATCCTTCAATTTGCCAAATTTTTTTATTCAATAGCCACCAAACATTTTTAGAAGTGGCATTTGATATACATAAAACGTGAATAAAATAGAAGAAACGTTGATCACATCACTTTTTAAAATTATTGGTGCGAGTTAAATAAAAAGTGCGCTATCTGTAATAGGTGGCGCTGTCTATAGCGACTACTAACGGGTTAAAATAATAATAATAATAATAATAATAATAAATCATCTGATTTTTTTTTTTTTTTTTTTATGAACATGATATTTAAGAAATGAATACAAATACCAATTTATTTATTTATTTATTTATTTATTTTTCGAACAATTAACCTGACGTTTTGAAAATTGAAATAATGGGTTTTATACTTTACTATTAAAAGTCAGTTCGCTATTAAAAATATTTATATTTGAGTAAATTTAAATTTCGAAATAAAAAAAAAATAATTGCATAAAATTTTACCGTTTTTCTCTGCCAATTTCAAAGTCACTTCTCTCTAATCTTTCCAAAAATGTGTCAGAATCTGCAAAAAAAAAAAAAAAAAAAAAATATATATATATATATATAATATTATAATATTCTTTAACTTACACTGAAAAATATAACGATAGATTTTACAGTTTTTTAAACATCTGTAAAAGGGAGTCTCTTTTTAGATGTGTCCACTGTAAATTATCCGGTGCTTGAAAAAATGGGTGTCAGCATATTCTGCTGCAAAAACTACCTCTATTTCTTGTAGTATAGTTTATCAAACTGAATTTTCTGTTTAAATAGCCAAAATTATCTAAATATAACGATAGCTAATTTCAAGAGGTGATATACATAAGTCTTAAACTGAAACTGTAAAACATGAAATATATATACATAATATGTTCACATAAACTGTTATAGATTTCTTTTAAACATAGTTGCCAATTTGTTCGCTTTTGGGTTACCGAAAAAATTTTGTAAAAGTTTTCTCTGATTAAATAATATAAACCATCCTATTAATTTTTTCCAATATTATAAGAAAATATAAGTTAGCAACCATGTTTTAAAGCAATACAAATACTTATCAATCAAATTTTAAATAGTGGTTAAATATATCTATATGTACACTAAGCGACAAAAAAAAAAAAAAAAAGCCACACTTGGAATTTTTCTATTTCTTTTTCTGTAATCGCCAATTTTATTATTTTAAAAGTAAATTTTTGAATAGATTTTATTATGTTGTGTTTCAAGTACAATTTAGGATTGATCCAAGTGTTAAAAACAATATCCAATTGTTCGCAAAATTGTAATCTTAGAAATCATTTCAAAAATGGCAAGAATAAGGCAATTAACGATGCCACAAAAAATATTAATTTTAGAGTAAAAAAAAGGAATATTTTAATACGTGGGATGTCAAATTTATTAAATGTTAACGAAATATTTGTGATCTCGTTTTTAGCAAGATGTAAAATCTTTTGGCTGTTTAAACTGGAAATTCGTCCCTAGGCGGCCACGTTACTAATCCAACCGAGATGACTGCAAGTTAAAAAGCCAGTGCTTAAAATATCATATTGTATTACATTTAGAACATATAATGTATAAAAAAAAAGTGTTTACTAACGTAATTTATTTAAATACAGTGCAATAACAGCCAAACAAAGCAGCTAAACAAGCGCGGTGCACGCTTATTTCTTTCCCACCCTTTCAGCCCCTCCTAATTTACCTACGTATACCAATTTTAAACGGTCTAACTCAATTAGCTGAGATGCAAAAGAAAACCTAATCAGGACACCTCAAAACGTGTAAATCTGGTGAAAACTTTCGATAATATAACAGAACTTTAAAATAACTTTCGAATCATGTATTAAAAATAATTTAATCATAATTAGAAATTGAAATATTGAAATATGAAAATATTACAGTGCCATCTGGCGGTAGAAATTTCTGTAATCTGCTGTTCGATTCCAAATCAACAAAGTTTTCTAATGATGTATTACTTATGAAATTATTTTAATTAGAAGCTGAGATACAAAAAAAAACCTAATCAGGAAACCTCAAAACGTGTAAATCGGGTGAAATCTCGAATTCCATTTTCGATAATGTAAAGTACTTTAAAATGTGTATCGAATGAGGTATTAAAAAAAATAATAATAATAATCATTAGAAATAGAAATATTGAAATTTAAAAATATTAGAGCGCCATCTGGCGGTAGAAATTTCTGTATCTACTGTTCGATTCCAACTCAACAAAGCTTTCAAATGATGTATTACTCATGAAATTTTTTTAAATAATAACTGAGACAAAATAGAAAACCCATTCAAGACACCTCAAAACGTTTAAATCAGGAGAAATGTAATAATATCGAATTTCTCTAATCTACTATTCAATTCCAAATCAACAAAGCTTTCAAATGATGTATTACTTATGAAATTATTTTAATTAGCAGCTGAGATACAATAGAAACCCATTCAGGAAACCTCAAAACATGTAAATCAGGTGAAATCTCGAATTCCACTTTCGATATTTCAATCAGTAACTGAAAAACAACAACAAAAAAATAACCATTCAGAACATTTCAAAACGTGTAAATAAGCTGAAATCTGGAATTCCACTATTGAGATGAAAAAGAAAACCTAATCAGGAGACCTCAAAACGTGTAAATCGAGTGAAATCTCGAATTCCATTACCTATGGTAGTCGGTTAATGGAAGTAAATAGAAAAAGAAATATTTTTACCTTAAGTGTATTTGTGTTGCGATAGAAACTGGTATCCTCTTTCGAGAGATATAATGTCAGCGTGTTAAGATAAAATTTAATTTGCAATTAAAATTTAAATCTTTTGTTTATTGACCAAATTCGATGAAATTTGAGCTGCAAGTTTGTTTTGTGGTGTTATGATTGTATACCGAGTGTCGTGTGCGAATTTGAAAAATTGAAGAAAATAGAAATTTGCAATTTTTTATCCCACTTAAAGTACATCTGTTTATCAGTGAGTGGCAGGTGCTTTTTTTTTCGCTTCTGCCGTCTAGACGATCGTCTGCAAAGCTAAGATGCTTGTGATTTGTTTCCAACATTATTTTATAGTTTAGTTAATTTAAAAAAATGTAATTGTCCGATCGGAAAGCCGTTTAAACCATCGGATTAAAAAAAAAAAAAGCCCTTCCCAATGGTATCTTGTTTGTAACAATACGACTGATATTTCTAATTGATTTTCCATTTTTTCGTAAAAATGTCTCTTTAGCAATGCTCTTAGGCATTTAGCAATGAATTCTCGGTCATTTTTCGATGGACATGGGTCGACGTTTTAATTAATATCTTCGCTAATTAGGGTCGTATCGTTTAGCAAATTAAATAACGTACATCTGTGATAAATTCTCCGTCCGACGGTACCTGTCCGATGTCCGTGCGACCATTAGCGGCTGAGCCTTGGCTGCTTCAAGCCGTTTCTCACAGACACACACATACATGCGCACAGATTTGAATAATTAGTACAGGATATCCAGGACATTTAATGAACATTCTTTAGATATTCTTTACCTTTTATGGATGTACTTTATATATCTAATGGATATCAGTGGCTGTATGATAATAGAAATTTTGTACAAATTATTATTTTAGTAGATTTATATAAGTTTTAATGTATGTGTATATATATATACAGAGAGAGGGAGAGTAAGAGAGAGAGAGAGAGAGAGAGAGTTTAATTCATACTTAAATATAAAAATGCGTGTCTATATATGTCTACATTTTCTTTGCATAGAATTACAAATGTAAGAAAAAGTATTACAAAGTTATTAAGGAAATGTATATAAAAATACATCCTGATAGGAAAGAAAAAATCCCATTTTGTAATGTTTTCATGAAATAAATTAAATTCTGAGAAGAAATTACTTAGAAGATAAAGAAAGAAATTACTTACGTATGTCAGCAAATGCGAATAAAATTGAACTGACAAAAACTATCATAAACAAAGACCAAAATGCTAATAATCTCATTATTGGGGATTACTTCAGTTTCTGTAAAAAATAAATAAATAAATAAATAAAAGAAAAGAAAAATAAGAAATTAAGAGACATTACTTAAGATTGGAAATGTATATCAGAGAATATTATGCTAAAATTTACACTTTCATTATTGGTTTTATGATATTCATTTGCAGACTAAAATACAAATGTTTATCCATCTAGTGTAAAGTGATTAACAAAGAAAAACTTTCTAATACATGATAAATAATGCACTCCATACATCAAGGATATATATATACATGGTCTGTCCCGAAAGTAATGCGCCCATTTTTATTTTAAGAAATTTATTGAACCGATTCGTACACTTACTCAATATTCTTCGAAATACATCCCTCCTGCTTCAACACACTTGTTCCGACGCGATTTCCATGCTTTATATGCGTCCTGGCTGCCCGTCACAGAAATGTCCTTTGGTAACTTCGTCGTAGCCATCTTGATGTTCTCCAGAGTCCCCAAATGCTGTCCTCTGAGGACTTTTTTAATCTTCAGGAATGAATAGAAGTCGGACGGTGACAAATCAGGACTGTAAGGCGGCTGGAGGAGCGTTGAGACGCTGGAAGCATTGTCATGGTGCAGTTTCCAGGAATTCTTGATCTCGCGCCTGACGTGGTTGACCCGTTGTTTTAGCCTTTTCAGTACTTCGACGTAAAATATGGCGTTAACTGGTTGACCTGGTGGAACAAATTCAAAATGGACCACTCCTTGGATTCGAAAAAAAAAAAAAAAAAAAAAAAAGAGCATCGCTTTGCCCTGCGATGGGCGTGGGGACGACGTCGCGTGCCACTCTGCGCTCTGTATTTTTGTTTCTGGGTCGTACAGGAAGGTAAAATTTTCCTCATCACTAACCACATTGTCCAAAGCAGTCGGATCGTCCTCACAACACTGCAAAAATTCTGCTCGAGAGTTTTTGCAGTGTTCCATCTTGATTTCGACCGAGCACTCACACAAGGGTTCACTGAAACAGGCACTGTGACTCTGAAGGAGCTCGGAGCCGATTGGCGCTGGTGGCGCTGTGTTCCCAAGACTCCACCCTCCCTTCCGTGCAAGCGACAACCCTGTGCGACGGATAGTCGCAGCAGAAGAAAATGAGGCGCATTACTTTTGGGACAAACCATGTATATACATGTAATGTTACAAATACCAGATATCCGATAAATCTGTAGATGTATTAAAAAATCATAAAACTTGAAGGAATTGATAAAAATGAATGAGGTTTCAAAAATAAAAATAAATAAATAAATAAAATAAAATAAAATAAATTCATATTTAGGTCAACAAAGAAAATTTTTATTTTAGTTAATAAATAGAAATAAAAAGCACGCGTGCAAAATCAAATAAAAAGTAAAATAAGATTTATAAATGAACAATATTTAAGCTCGTGGACTCTGTTCAGTAACCTAATAGTTAGAAGATAAAAAGTTTTTTTAATATACAATGTTTTTAAATTTTCTGCTGAATCATATAAACGCTACCAAAGGCAACGGTAACCCGGAACAATTGGCTAAAAGTATTAAAAAATTCATTGTTATCGTCTTTTGAACTATTATAAAAGTTTAAAATGGCTAGCTATCCAGCCGGGAAGTTAATTAAAAATCAGTTGCAAGCTTTGTACTGGTAACGCTGCCGAAGGCAACAGAGACGAGAAACAATTGGTTAAAAGTATTTAAAAAAAACATTTTCACCGTATTCTGAACTATTCTGAAAGTTTCAAACGTCTAGCTAGTCGGGAAGTTAGTTAAATAAATTTTCTGTTGAATCGTATAAACGCTGCCGAACGCAGTAGGGACCCGAAACATTTAACTAAATGTATTAAAAAAATGTATTGTCACTGTGAAGGTGTTCACATATATTTGGTTAAATTTTAATTGAGTTTTTATTTAAAACAAAATCTAATGATAAAATAATGCATTATCGCAATAGAAAAATAATTGAATTTCAAGTGTGATATTTTATTCACATAATTTGTTTTCAGACATTTGAAGAAAGAATTGTTTTTTTTTTAAGTGTCATTAAAAAATTGCACAATTTTAATTATACATACGACCTACACTATTTATTAACATAAAGCATTAACACACATCATTCAGAAATCTAATTTGTATATGTTTTATATCTAAATTATAAATAAAATGTTTATCTTTTAAATAGAAAAGTAATTTATTTTATGGGATAAAAAGAAAATAAAATAATAATAATATCTAACGGAAATTCTGACATTAAACGTAATTATAAAATAAAAAGTGTTCTCAAATAGTCATAAAACAAGGAAACTCATTGTCAGAATTTATATTATTTCAACACAGGATGTAATTTATTTTAGATTGCGCAATATTGATGACTGCATTTCTTAACCGTCTCTTTCTCTTGTCTAACGGTAGTTTGGCAAAATGTTGGCGATTAAAGGGTTACTACAATTATAAACCGTCATTACAAATTCAAAAATTAACATTGTTTTATCCGATAAACAATGAAAGTATTTGGCACTATAATTTGGCTGTTTTTCTTCAGACATCGATCTGTTCTGGTGTAGGGATCTCAGAACTGCTCCAGATCATAGGATTGTAAACATGTAATTACTCCGCTCTCTCCCCCATCTTATGCGACAATCTCAACATTTAACCCTGGGTTTATGTACTTCATTATTAAATGTTTCACAACGCTCTGTATCTAATTATTGGATATATTAATACTTTATATATTTTTGCAAGAATTATTCAATAAAAGCATTCTGATGACAGCAATTGGACTTATTATTGAAGTATTGCTAACCTGACTTTCTTTACAGAAATCTACATTAGTCAACGATCACGACTACGTGAAGAAAATCATCTTCACACAAATTGGTGCTAAAGCACCAGGAGTTGAGATTGGTCGACATGGGGGAGAGGGGCTGTGTTGTTCTGATGTATATTTTGTTTAACATTTTTCGCAAGTTGTTACTTAAACTTTGCCATCGAAAAGCTTCAAAGTCACGTTTTTGGTTAGAAAATTTTTTTAGAAGAAAGACTCTAGAAACTTTGAAAAACTAGAGTACTTTGAAAGACTCTAGAATTGTGCTTAGATTTTGCTGAAACTGAAATAACTACTCACACTTTTAATACAGAAAATTTCAAAGGGCCTAAAGAAGAAGTTTATTGTTTTATGAATTTAACTAAAGAAAAATTCCAAGAATTATTCCAAGAATTAAATTATAAGGAGAAAATAGATGTATACGGAGTATACACTAGTTGCTTTGGTGACAATTTTTACCTGTTGATTTACAGAAACAATGGATTAATTTTTCTGGCTAAAAGACTGAGTGGAGTACTGTCCAGTCCACCTCTCGAGCAAAACAGTCCCAACCTTAGTCACTCAGCATTGGTTGCCTGAGTCAGGTCTACTTCCAGGTTATATATGTATCTACAGGGCTTTGAAAATTTTACTGTTAATTTGCTTTTTTGAGCAGCTGTTTCGGATACAATATGATCTTCATCATCTGCAGATTTTTTTTTTATTTAAAGCATTCGGTTCAGAATTCACGCCGAACAATATTTGTACATATTTTTGGTGAATTTGTACATCTTTTTGGCTTCTGTGGTTTTGCCTTCAAAACTAAAATAAACGATTAACGTCGCATTTTTTTCCACCTCTTCAATCTGGATTCGTGTCAGCAAAAATTCTACGGTAATAGAGAAACAAAATTCCCGAGATCGTGACGTTTTATGGTGGTCGGCATTTCGTCATTTATCACGTTTAGCTCCAGCTCCTTTATATCTAACAGGCGATTTTTTCATCATCTCACGGACAGTTATTAAGCATTTATCTGTGCACCTTAGTTTCAGAATCCATTTTGGACAAAATAATTTCATGGAGTTCTGACCTCTGATTCAAGCGAGCAGTCCCAGTCCGATTTACCTGCCAACGGTTGCCTCTTGCATGTTTAGTTCAAACTCCTATGTCCTTACACATTGAGTTTGTCGGCTTCTGTTATGATCTTATAACTGCGTCGATGGACCTGTGTTTTCCCTGTGCGGTAAAGTGATGTGCCAAGTATGTTTTTATTTATGTGTTAAACCATAATCATGCGTTTTTGCACTCAAAGCAGAAAAGCCATACGTGCATTCATACGGCAACCCGAATTTTTTTACGTGTATAGGTGCTCAAAAAGAAAAAGAAGAAAGTGTCTCTGGATATTTGTTTGTGAAAAATTACTTACAGTTTTGTAACTGATATTGCTTTAGTTTTATAACTGATACATCATTTAAAAAAACAAGAGTGAGATTTATAACTTTCTGCGAACAGAATATTTTTAAAGATTGTAAATCAAACTAGCAGATTATACTCTGTTATTTTTAAGTGATTATTACTGAGTGGTTGACACTGAAATTGTGACTGAATATTGAACAAAACTCATCAGTGAACATTTTTTTGTTTGTACTGACAGAAAATTTGATTTTTCAAGATATTCGTAAGTACAGAAAATTTACTTTTCAAAGTAAAGAGTTATATTTCTTTTGTATTTCTTTGTATAGTTTATAATGCTTAATTAATTTTTGAGTAAAGTTTTAAATAATTATAATTTAAATAATTATGTTGGTAATAATTTGACTTATTATATATATGTTTCTCAGATATTTATAAATATACACAGTTTGTCGAGTATGTTTACATATTCATATTTTAATTAAAAAAAAAAAAAAAAAAAAAAAAAAAACGGTTTAAATGTTATTGAATTTTATTTACACAATATGTGCAAAGTGCTTCTGTACAAATAATTATACTTGTTTAAGGTAGTTTAATTTTGCGTTATAAATACAAAATATTTGCAATAAAGCAAATTAAATTTACATATTTTTACTTCTATTATTATTTTTAGAGAAAGTGTTCACATTCATTTTTTTTTTTTTTTCTTCAGTAAATACAATGACCGTGATTAAGATAAAGAATTCTGAGAACATAATTAGTTTTTCATATGAACTTTTTCTTATATGAAAATATTGATTTTTTTTTAATTATATGATTATGATTTGTGTTTTATACATTTCAAAATATTCGCATGTTTAATCATATATTTGTTAGATTTCTCAGTTCTTTCTATACCATATATTGAAATAAACAAATTAATTTAATTTTTCCTATTAAGTATACTTCAAACTTAATTTTAAATGAAGATTTATTAAGTTTTGTTATATTTTCAAATTCTAAATACATGCTTCTACCAAAAAAATTAAAAATAATTTAAATGAGAATATATTTTTCTATAATCGTTCGAGATTGAATATTTGGCAGGTGAACATTTCCCACCTTTCACACATTTACAAACACATTTTTTCAAATATTTATATTTACACAGTTCACATTTTTTTTATAAAATTGATCTTTCAGTTCTTGTGGGGAAAATTTTTAATTAATCATTAATAAATTGATTAATTTGGCTTGAAACTGTAAAAAATATTTACTTTCGAGCGTTTGTATGGATAATCTTTTTGTTACATTAACACATATTCACACACATGTTCTTATACATACACTAAGTCTAGTTTTTCATAAATGACATTTAGTTGTAAAGTTTTTAATGATAATTTGTACATATTATAAGTATTTTTTTTATTTCAAGAGTTTTGCACTTTTTCATTCTAAGATTTAAATTTTTGTAATGTTGTGCACCACTTTTGCATTTAATGACGTCTTGAATGCGGTAGTGTGTGTTTGGCATTCGGGGTGTATTTCTTTCTCTGGAAATTCTGGCCAAATTTCAGTTGAGTGGGAAATCTGCCTTGATTACCTTGCATTGCACAATTTTACTTTTGCTAGAATTTTATTTTCATTTATACAAAATATTTACTTTGCTAAATTTACAGTTCTGCATTTGTTTTCCATATACATATATAAATAAAAAAATAATAATAATTAAATGAAGGCAATAAGGTAATTAAATTGATAAACATTGATTCTTTATTTATTAAATATTTTTCTCATTTTTTTACATTTGTTCACTGCATGTAGATGTGACGGGATTACGTCATTACAGTAAATCAGCTGTTGTTCATAAAAGACTTTCCCGCCCATAATATTTTACATGCATGATGTTCTTATTTTCACACATTGCTATAAATTTACACATTTCATCTTTCACGTACATTCAAAAATTCACTTTCGTATTAATTTGCTATGCCTATATATATATTTTTAACACTGTGCAATAACAGATTTTTATATTTTTGTTTACACTTTTTGCACACATCAAATTTGTTTATTTTTCTTTCATATATTACAAGAACTTGATTATACTGATTAAACAAAATTTATAAACAAAGAAACTGAGAGGCTAACAAATGGATAAATAAATAAAGAGAAATGAAATAAATACACTCTTTTTATTCATACAATGGTGAAAATATTTTGTTGAAGCATGTTTATTTTTATTTATTTTTGTGTATTCTTTCTGAAAGACTGAGATGCATATCTGTCACTCACCATGCATATAATAATATTAAAGGAAATAGTAATCAGAAGAATGATAATATTTTTATGTTTTTTTTTAGTGTAAATATAATTTAACTGTGTTAAAGCATCATATATACTTATTTACTCACATTTTATCATAAATATTTATTTGTTGGTTTATATTCTTATTCGTATGTGTATCTTTTTATTTTCATTAATATGTATACATTAATATTAGTATTTACATCTAATTGTTAGCAAATTTTATAACATCAAATATCAGGCCTTGTGTATTCGATGCATTTTTTTTTAGAACAACAGCGTTGCGCAACTTTTGAGCAAATATTTTTTGCTTTTTTTATAGATGTCAGCTGATTATGATTATGTTTTTTTAGTCGACTTGATGAACAATTTGAATTCATCTTTTATTGAGAAGTTATTTATGCTTCCTTTACTCGAATTTTTATGGAATTTGATATGAGCATTTATGATAGCCCTTCTTTATATTGATTTTAAGCTCATTTTAAGAGGCCTCGTTGAACTCATTAGAAGTTTATATTGTCATGACCTTTTTTTTAAACAATTTCATGTGCACATTTTTTTTAATTTCATTATTAATTAAAGAGCTGTCATCAGAGATCATAAATAATAATATTGTGGCTATTTTTTTTTTTCATCAGTAATACCATTCTAGAATGTTTACGGACATGATTGAAAGTTATCGAGAATTTTAATCTCGCATTTGTATAAAAAAAAAATAATAATAATAATTTAACTATGTTATCACAGCTTCTTGTTAAAAAAAAAATAGATAAAATAAATATACATAAACACACTCCCTGTTAACACAATTGTGTTGCTTTGGTCTATCTTTTATGCAGATTGTTTTTATATAATGTGCTGATATTTGACTATAAGTTTAAATTTTCAACACCAAAAATTGTGTTGGGGAAACCACATTTCACATTAATATTATTATGCGAACGCTATTTTTCAAACATTCACTAATTATTTTTAATAAATATATACAATAAATAAATAAATAACCATATATTGTATTGGTTATTTCACTGTATATACTTAGATGTAAAGTATGTATATTTTCACCTTTTTCAACACACACACACATGCAATCTTCATACTTAAAAAAAAAAAAAAAAAAAAAAAAAATCAAATATTTTTATAATCATGAGCATATAAAGGAGTATATATATATATATATAATATTTATAATTCTGCTCAATTTTAAATGACAGTATTTCATAACACAATAATACACTAATTATACTATTGTTTACATTTTATTCTCTCCATTTTGAAGTAATTTATGATTAATATACGAATACAATTAAACATACACTTTGTTTTAAAGTTATTAGTAATATATATAGAGAGAATGTAATGTTTTTTTCATTTTTATGTTTTTCTACTTGCTTACAAGGTAATTTTACCGATAAAATATTTAAAAAAAAAAAAAAATCGTCACAAATAAGTAACAAATTTATATGTTTCTTTCTGTATACATTTTTGCTGCATTATGTACATGAGTTCTTATGCGTGCTGTCTTTTGGGTCAGAACTTCATTGTCATTTGACCCTTTAACCGTTGCAAACGGCTTTTTCCGTCACTTAATAGTTGAAATAAGAGGCTAATGTGGCAAATTTTGGAAAAATATGATATTTTTTCCTAGGACGTAAGATTAATGAATATCCATTGATTTCAAAAACTATTATGCTTTATTCCTGCTTCACTTAGTATTGATTTTATGAGTTATTAAACAGATATGCTAAAAAACTGGACACGGTTAAAGGGTTGGGGTACGGTTAAATGGCAATGTTTTCAATAGTTATTTTACACATTTTTACACGTTTTGACACATTTCACACATTATGGCATGTTTTAATTGGCCTCACAACCCAATTATTCAGCCATGTTCTCTTCTGAATTTATACACTTTTCTCTGACTTAAATATTTGGCATGTCATGTGTTCACATGTCAGGTGATCAGCAATATTTTAATTTTAAAATTCTTATTCTTTTTTTTTTTGTAAAATATAGTTAGAAATTTATAAAAGATAAATTATTTATAATTATAATAATAATAATGATAAAATTTTATCCATCTTACACATAACATTCAACAGAAGGTAGAATGGACACTTCTCGCAATTCTGGTTATTGAATATTTTTCTCTAAAATTATAAATTTTTAATGCAGCTATTTCTTTTTCGTTAGTCAAAAATTTAAGATAATTTTTTTTGTGTGGGGTTGTTGTGTTTTGCAGAAGAACTTATGTACTGAGCTCCTATGAGTGGCATGCACCTCCATGCACATCATAGTGTTGCATGAGTTTTTTTTACTGTTTTGTTATTCATTGTCCACACAATATTATTCGGCTGGACCGATTTTTTTTATTTTTTGGACGGTGAGTGATGAGACATTTTTGTGAAACATTGCAGTTTCTTTCAAAAGACTTTTTCAATTGATTTTTTTTAGCCTTAAGTTTAAAAATTTTCGCTTGTATTGAATATATTTTTTTTAATTTCTTTACACACACACAAAGAAAAAAAGGATAAATAAATAAATAAATAGCGTTAAAGAGTCTATCACACAATTTTTCTCTTTAATTATGCAGAATGTTAATTATAAATTTCTTACTGTTTCATGTTATGGGTATGGAAAAATTATTTTTGCACTTGAACATTTTTATTTCTTTCTGTGGTATTTTTCCAATTTGCAAACACTGTGAGTCAATTTTTAGTGATTCACATGAATGTGTAGTTTTTCGAGATACAGATGTTTTCTAACTGTACACATATACACTTATATTTTATTTATTTTATACATATATAATACCACATACACAATTACAAAAATTTTCACAAATACTTCAATTTTTATTTAATATTATTGTCCATTTTGAAGGTAAATTCCTTATTTAAAAAAAAAAAAAAGGAACTATTCAATTTTTATACACTATATACATACACTTTTAAGGTAACCTGCATGTAAATCTAGTCATTCTAGTCTTGCAATAGGGTTACTTTTGTTAAATGCACATAATTTTATCCATCTTACACATTATTTCACATGGCTTACCTTGCAGTATTGTATAAAAATAAATAAAAAATATAAAATATATAGGTTCTAATATTTACACATCTTCGTCCAAGACGTAAGTGATCTAAACACACACACACACACACAAAAAAAAAAAAAAAAAAAAAAAAAAAAAAAAGTATCGTATCATGCATACTTAACAAGTTTAACATTTTGTATTTCTCAATTATTTAATCATTATTCAATACAAACATCACGATTAATACATATTATTAATAGAATAAAATATAAATATTATTTAAATATTATTAGAATTTGTCCATGTTGACAATTTACACTTTTCAGTTGTGATTCAGGTTTTATAAATTATTGTATTTCTTAGGGAAAAGGGAATTGATAGCATATTGGTAACATTCTTCATTATTTTAAACCACGTAATGTTTGAAAAATGAACTTACTTCATGTTTTTTTTTTAGAAATAATTAATTATAATTGAACAAAAAAAAACTAATTACATTTTCTATTAAAAATTTTCCAGACTTCATACTTGTGTCCTATTACTTTATTGATTGGGCTATTTTTTTTTTTTTTTCATTTTCGCAATTCACTTTACACAAACAAAAGGCATTTAATTATGTCGTGTTGCAGAATGCTTGCTGTAATTTTATTTACACACAATATATGCCTCTTCTGCCTCACACCCTAACTCAGTAAGTTATTTTTGGCTGTGGCCTCACAACCCATAATGTCAATTATAATTTGTATACTGATTCACACACACTGGCTCAATTTGTATAAATTTTAGGTCTTCACATATTGGCGTTCTGGTACTTTCTTTATATTCTAAAAAAAAAATTTCATACCAAAATATCTCATCAAAATATTGTTTTATTGAAATTAGTAAATAATAAATAATTTCAGGCAAATTAATAGATTGCATAAACTTGTGAATACTTAAAATATTTTAATTTTGTAATTATTGATTTCCTTTTTCCTTGCCTTCAATTTGTCATACATTTTCAAGAAAAATTTGTTGAGAATGCATTGTCATACAGCTGTGAATTATTATAAATACTACATTGCATTGCTTATTTTATAATTATAATGTCATGATTTCAATATACATTGTTGCTTCTTATGAAAGATAACTATGTCCAGTACAAACAAGTTCTAATTAATTATTGGTATTATATATATTTGATGTTTAATTTTACATTATTAGCCACTTTGTAATATGAAAAGTATTTTTAAAGTAATATTGATTTTATATAGAAAGTTATTTTGAAATTTGTAGTATGTTTTTGTCTTGATGCGAGAGAGAGCGATATTTTTGATTACCTTTCGATTTTTTTTTCTTTTTAGGCGAAGGGGAGAAATATGTGAAGGTGTTCACATATATTTGGTTAAATTTTAATTGAGTTTTTATTTAAAACAAAATCTAATGATAAAATAATGCATTATCGCAATAGAAAAATAATTGAATTTCAAGTGTGATATTTTATTCACATAATTTGTTTTCAGACATTTGAAGAAAGAATTGTTTTTTTTTTAAGTGTCATTAAAAAATTGCACAATTTTAATTATACATACGACCTACACTATTTATTAACATAAAGCATTAACACACGTCATTCAGAAATCTAATTTGTATATGTTTTATATCTAAATTATAAATAAAATGTTTATCTTTTAAATAGAAAAGTAATTTATTTTAGGGGATAAAAAGAAAATAAAATAATAATAATATCTAACGGAAATTCTGACATTAAACGTAATTATAAAATAAAAAGTGTTCTCAAATAGTCATAAAACAAGGAAACTCATTGTCAGAATTTATATTATTTCAACACAGGATGTAATTTATTTTAGATTGCGCAATATTGATGACTGCATTTCTTAACCGTCTCTTTCTCTTGTCTAACGGTAGTTTGGCAAAATGTTCGCGATTAAAGGGTTACTACAATTATAAACCGTCATTACAAATTCAAAAATTAACATTGTTTTATCCGATAAACAATGAAAGTATTTGGCACTATAATTTGGCTGTTTTTCTAAAATTTGGCTCTTTTTCTTCAGACATCTCAGATCTGTTCTGGTGTAGGGATGTCAGAACTGCTCCTGATCATAGGATTGTAAACATGTAATTACTTCGCTCTCTCCCCCATCTTATGCGACAATCTCAACATTTAACCCTGGGTTTATGTACTTCATTATTAAATGTTTCACAACGCTCTGTATCTAATTATTGGATATATTAATACTTTATATATTTTTGCAAGAATTATTCAATAAAAGCATCTTGATGACAGCAATTGGACTTATTATTGAAGTATTGCTAACCTGACTTTCTTTACAGAAATCTACATTAGTCAACGATCACGACTACGTGAAGAAAATCATCTTCACAGTCACCTTGTTCTGAGCTGTCGGGAAATTTCAAATGCCTATATAGTCGGGAAATTAGTTAAAAATCAATTGCAAGCTTTGTACTAGTAACGCTGACGAAGGCAGCAGGAACCCGAAACAGTTAGCTAAAAGTATTAAAAAAATATTTTGTCACCGTGTTCTGAGCAATCCTGAAAGTTTAAAATTTCTAACTTGTCGGGAAGTTAATTAAAAATCGATTTCAAGATTTGTATACGATATATATAGGGAGAGTGTGAACTAATAATAGGAATTAAAAAAGCAGTAAACTGTAATAAATAAGAAGGCAGTTTTTTTTTTTTTTTTTTTTTTTTTTTTTAAGAAATAGTTTAAATTATCGTCAATAGCTGCCCTTCACAGACGGCGCTGCACAATAGAGAAGCTGCACCGACGCATAACCAGAAATGTGCAAATCAAAGTCCTATGAATTGCGTGGTTTTACTATTAAAGGTTCATTTCTTATTTTCTCTTCTACTTGTGCATACATGAAGTTTTAATTGCGATGCTGACTTGATAGATAAAGCGTTATTGGTGAAGATGTTTTACCTCGCCAACTGATACTGTACTTAGCATCCTTGTAACTAATTTGTGGTTATGGCAGACACAAGGCATAGGTGTTATATTCTTGTAAACATTTGGTACAAATAAATATAGATTTTCGTAGAAATATGTGACATGTTCACGTACAGCGCCCTCTACCAACGACAATTTTTACTATTGTTTTTTTCCATACAAAAATAAATAAATAAAAAATCCCTTTCAATAGAATATCCTTTTCATAAATCACACTTAATTATACTAGCTCCTTCAATTTTCATGAATTTTTAAAATGTTTATAGACCTTTGAATCACCCGATGCATGGAACATCTAATCAAATGTCAGATATAAATTTAAAGATATAAAGTAAGATATAAGAATTGTTACAATAAATAAATAAATAAAATAAAAAATATATATATAAATGAAAGCGAAAATATAAAACTTTACAGGAATGTTGAATAATCATTATTATGAACAGTGGGAAAAACTTATAAAATATGAAATTGTATGGAACAAAGTATTTTTTAAAAAAAGAAAAGAAAAGATAAGAAAATGAGTAAAATACACCCAAAAAATTTCGCTTTAGGTGCGATAATCATTTAAAAGGATTGAAAATTCACATGTTTTTGAAACATAGCACTGTTTAGGACACAATCTATGTCGTCATCCTATATCATGCGAAAAACATTAATACAATACAACTTATAAATAATAAATAAATAATTCTGTTAAAGGCAGGAATTAATTTCGTTTCGACAGGTCTAATTTGTATATAAAATATTATAAACTTATTATTATTTTTTTATTTTTTTAATCCAAAAGACACAGAGATCAAATATTTAAAATCCGTCCTCATTACATATCTAGAATATATCACCAACAAATATTAAGTTGCCGTCCTCATTACATATCCTGAAGATACCACCAATAAATATTAAGCAGTCATCATCAATATATATCCGACGAAGTAAACAACAAATATTCAGAAAATATCACCAGCATTACATCTCCAGAAGAAATATCCTAGAAATATTCAGAAGCCACCATCAATATATATCTAAAATACATCGTTAACAAATATTCAGAAGCTATAAGCAATACAAAGTCAGAAGATATTGCCAGCAAATATACAAAAGCCATTAGGTTTATAAATGTTGATGGTCTCTATACACAATCAAGGAAGAATTTCTCGTTTATTAATAGGTTTTCAAACATGTAAAAGTTTTTACAAATATGACATAATACTTTAAGAAAGTTTAAGAAATCGAATAGTAAAACAAGGTATATTGGTGGACATCCTGGCAAATTTAGGGTGGATTAGTATAAATGTCTACAAAGCAAAATCTTTCAGCGAAAGAAATACTCCTGCCGTACTAATAACAGTGAAAAATTCCTGATAACAGTAAATACAACAAACGCACCAAGGTGGTACAGAGGAGTCATTCATTCAGGAAAAGTTGAGTAGAAATATCCTATTCCCTTAGAAGAATATCTTAATTGAAGTAAACAAATAGGAATTTTTTTTAATATATATATATATATATATATATATATATATATATATATATATAGTTGTAATGTACAATATAATTCAAAATATAATACTTCTACTATGTAAATTATATTGATATAGAATATGAGAACAAGTATCAAATTTTTTTAATCAAAAGGGAAATAAAATATAGCTATAGTGCTTCAATTTTATGCACAGAAATTCAATTTATTATATTTTGCTAGGAAATAATTGTAATAGCTGAAATGTATATACACCCTTGTGCAAATTAATTGAAACAAACTATTTTTTTCGTGAATTTTAAAATCATTCCTATTATTCTTCAACAATCATACTAAAATATGTTAAAGTAAAGGGTGGGATGAATAAATCATTTGCCTAGCAACAATTTCCACTAAATAGAGGGATTCTGAGAGTGCATGCACAGGAACTAACACAGATGAAAGCTCCAGCTATGTTTACATCAGTTGAGAGTTCACTGTCGTCAGAGATGGATGTGACACTGCGAAAGCGTACAAATATTATTACTCTCTCCGAACATGCACCAAAGACTTATAGAGAGATTTCGAAGATAGTTGGGGTTAGTATTGCAACTGTGAGCCGTATCATAAAACAAAATAAAGAAATAGGATCCATACCTCCAAAGCAGAGAGAGAAATTTGGCCAAAAAAGAAAACAACGCCAAAATGTGACTCTTTTCTAATTATACAAAGTAAAAAATACCCTCAAAAGACTAGGGCTGCACTTAATAGTGATTTAAAAGAGCATGAATAAATATTATCTCATCTACTGCTCGGAGGTATTTTCTTGGAGCCGGTCGGCCAGCCTATCGGCCTATGAAGAAACAGCTTCTGATCCAACCAAAAAACGAAAAGCGTTACTTATGGGCATTAAAATATAAGAATGGACAGTCGAAAGTTGGAGTAAAGTGCTATTTAGCAAGTAAAGCCATTTTTTTTCGTTCAAGGCAGCGAATTCAACATGTGCGGAGATCGCTAGGCGAAAGAATTCGGGATTGCCACTTTAACCAATTTTTTAAACACCTTCAAAAGAAGAGGTTTTGGGGTTGTTTCGGTTACCGTTGGGTTGGTTCTTTGCAGCCTGTTGACGGTATGTTGCATACTGAGCAATACATTACTATTTTGGATAAAAAGGTTGTTCCAGAGTTGAAGAAACGATATCCTGATGGAACGGGGATTTTTCAGCAGGATTTTGCCCGGTGCCATACGTCCAAAATGGTCAAGAAATTTATGTCTGAGAACCACATTGAGACATTGAAATGGCCTGGGAACTCTCCTGATATCAACCCAGTGGAGAATCTCTGGGCTATATGCAAGAATTGCCTATTAAATATGGACTGTACAACTATGGAGAAGCTAATCACGGCGCTGATTCATGTGTGATACAAGGACACAAATATTGTAAATGACTGTAAAAAATTGGTAGAATCCATGCCAAATCGTGTCCAAATGTTAATAAATAGTCGTGGGGATCATATTATGTATTAAAAATTCCTGATTTTGTATAAAATTAAATAAATAAGCATTTCTTCTTAGTTTTTTCAATTTTTTGAGTTTGTTTCAATTAATTTGCACAAGGGTGTAGAGTCGGTAACAAAAGTCTCCGAACACTAGCAAAAATTCCTATGTAAAAAAGTACACTTAATACAGTTTTGTTAAATAAATCCTTGTCGAATAATGTTTTTAGACTGACTATAAACAGGATTCGACAAGGATTTATTTAACAAAACTGTATTAAGTGTGCATTTTTTATATAGGAATTTTTGCTAGTTTTCCGAGATTTTAGTTACCGACTGTATAGTATAACTAATCTCACTTTAAATAAATTTCATATGATGTTTATTACAATTAGTTGAAAATGTAATGTAATTTATAAGTAATTATCTATGCACACACGTACGCACAGATATATGTCATGTTAAAAATTTAGAAGAAATGGTATGATAGGGCCACCTGTTGAGCGTTTGATTTCCAAACACAATCAGCGCTAGTTTAGATCAAGGTTCAAATAAATACCAAGTTAGATTAAGTTTCATTCATTGAATCGTGAAATAGAGTATCCAAAATATGTATTATACACACACGCACTGACACACAGGCAGGCTGGCAGACTGACAGAAAAAAATATTCCAAACATGATAAGATATTATACAGAATATCTCAAAACGTGTAAATCCATCAAAAATTGGGGGCCGAAAATTTTCACGAATCCAGTACCTTCTTTTTACGTATATAGAAAAAGTAAATATTAAGTTAAAGAAAAACCTTTTAAATTATTAAAATTAAATACAAAATTTTTGTGTATTATTTTTTAAATTTTTGAATAATAACTGCGTGTTGGTCTATAACTTCTTAATTTAATATTTCAAGCATAATACACATGCAGAAGGAAGCACATTGTTTATAAAAAATGAAAGAACGATACAATTTTCGAAATTCCAACATTTTTCTTCAGGAATTGGAAAGTATTTAGAGCAATAATTTTCATTATAAATTTTTCTTGGTTGAGATACATTTGATATAAACATTAGTTTGTAAGAGAAAACTGAGTTTTCGTTTACATTTATCTTTCAAATGTATTTTGAAAAACAACGTACATATCTCATTTGGTTAAAATTATTTCATGCAAAAATGATCATTCTTGTATAAAAATACTTTTAAATTCCGTTATTAATGTAAAATAATTGTGTCTGTTTCACTGAAAAAAAAAAAAAAATTGATTTTCTATTGTATTTCTATGGAAAATTTTCATTTTTACTTTCTCTTACCCATAAGGTAGAGAAAGTATTGTTTATGGGTCAAATTTTAGAACGCGAGTTTTTGTTATATTTACATGTTCTGAGGTCCCCTGAATACGAAAATCATGTTTTTAGCAAATGGTCTGTGTGTATGTCTGTCTGTGTGTGTGCGTGTGTCCGTTATCAGCATATTTCAAAAACAAATTAAGGCAGAAAGTTCAAACTTGGTATTCTAAATGTGTTATCATGTACGTATGCTACACTAAACTTTTCGTTAAGATCAAGCAAAGGTTCGTGTACAGGGTCACTCAAAAGTATTAAAATAAATTACGTCTATGGGGGAAATTGCAGGTAAGTAGAGTTTAACATCTATATAGACTGCACTAAACCAAATGAAACGAATATATACTTTTTGTAATAGAGATAGTCAACAGGGAAAAAAATGTGTATGTAAGAGCCTCGCCCCTCCCCCTGGGGGGGGAAGTCCCCCCTCAAGGGGAGTAAATTTCGGGTATATTTCAAAAGTGCTCATCAATACATTTAAAACAAATGGTTGAACCATCGATCTGCGATAATTTAAAACGAAGTTATTGATTTTTTTTTTTACTCTTAACGAAAAAAAAACCTAGAAAATAAATCTTTTCTTTCTTTTTTTTTTTTTTTTTTTTTTTTTTTTTTTAATATTGAGAATAAAATGGATTTTTTATGGATATTCAGTGTTATACTACTTCTCAATATGGAAATCTTCTGCAATATCATAAAATATAATTTTTTAAAATAATAATTTTAATAAATTATTTTTTAAAAACAGAATTATTTTTTAATAGCCGAATTAAATTCTATATAAATGTAGGTGCATTAATGAATCGGGGGGGGGGGGGGGGTTGAGGGGGTAGGTAGCCCCACTCACACAGAACTAATTATCATATAAAACTCTTTCGAAGCCTAATTTGAATTGTTTAACACAGGTTTACATATCAGTACTCGTTATCTTCCCTATTAATCTGTAACCTGTATTTATAGTATTAAATTTCAGGGTAAGAGAAAGGCGTGTGTGTGACACACCAGATTATTTTATTTTAAAAGGGAAAGCCGCTTCCCAACGGGTTTTTCCCCAATAACTTTACGGGAAATTTCCCCCAATAACTTCTCGGAAAGAAAATTTTTAACTGTAGGCTATCCCTGACAGCAAAAGATCAGATATAGGGTTCACATTCCCCACTCTTTTTCCAGGTTACTTTAAGGGAAGAAAAATTTTAGCCTTTATTATTATCATATATATATATATATATATATGTATGTATGTATATATACAGTAATCACAATCTTATTTTAACGAGTCATATTACTATAAAAATACCATAAATATTTCTGCTTGAAATTAATGGTGGCATAAAAGGTGAAAAATTTTCATCTCTACAAATGACCTGGTAAAGAGGCGAGGATTGCGAATATCGAAGAATGATCCGCAATTTAAGTGAATTTTTATGATATATCTGCCATCAAATATACACAGATCTTTTACACAAATATAATATACACATATTCAAAACGACATATCTCCCGCAACATGTAAAAAAAAAAAAAAAAAAAAAAAAAAAAAATGAGTATTTAATATACTCTGTTATTTTAAAGGTATTCGATTAAATATTAAACCGATTGGAACATTCTGATAATAAGGCAATATAAGGCAAAACATCGAAGATAACTTTTAGTTTTCAACCAAAATGAACAGATTTTAAATTACACGGAAAATTCCCTTGGAAATTGCGTAGTTTAGGAAAAAATAAAAATAAGTAAATTTACAAACTGCATAATTCTTAGATTTTCTTAAAGAAAAATATAATAATAATAATAATAATATTAAATGAAAATATGAAAATATGTAGAAAATTTTTCACAAAATCAAATTCATTTTGTAAATGCGACTAGTTACGGTAATATTGCTACAAGTCTATCTATAAGCAGTTTAGTATTTGAGGATTGTCATAAATAAACACGGACTTAGTTATTGTCATTAAAAAAATAAATAATAAAAAGAGCATATAAATACAATTAAAATGGGCGAAAACATTACCAAGGAACACTAAGAAACTTCGAATACACAATGAGAATTCCAGATAAATTACTTCGTTAAAACTCTTTAATTACAGAAAATGTTTAACTCTCTAATTACACAGGTCTACATTTAAAATTTTGATTTGATAATTTTGGCTGACCTTTATGTCTTTTGATTTGCTGAAACCGAAACTTAAGTCAGTTTTTCTTTATCACGGATAGATTTTTGTCAATATAGGATGTCTATGGATACATTGTCTTGTGGGATACATCCACCAGTATAATTACATGGTAACTTTTATAGTATGATAAATTTATCATTGAAACGTACAGTCGGTAACAAAAGTTCCCGAACACCAGCAAATATTCCTATGTAAAAAAAGTACGCTTAATACAATTTAGCTAAATAAATCCTTGTCGAATCCTTTTCTTAGACAGACTGAGACCAGGATTCGACAAGGATTTATTTAACAAAACAGTATAGAGTGTAATTTTTTTTACATAGGAGTTTTCGCTAGTGTTCGGACACTTTTGTTACCGACTGCACTAGAAACTACCAAAAATTAAGAAAATGTGTTGGTGGACATTCTGTATTGATAAAAAGACATATGTGACAGAAAAAAAAAAAATCATATTTTGTTTCATCATGCCAAAAAATTATGCCAAATTATTACATCACATTTTGACAACATTAATTTTGTAGACGTGTGTTATTATTCATCAACCACATTTCTTCAGACCATGGAAGCCTTTGCGCAAGTGCTGACTTGACCAGTCCAGTGTTAAAATAGGGAAGATAGTCATCTGATTGAGAAAAAATTAGCGATAAGAGAGGTCATAATTACTGAATGTTTTCCAAATCCCAAGCTGTCGATCAATTTGGCACCCCTCAAAGCTTTTGGATTTTTCCTCCCAGGTAGTTTTAGGAAACGTGGCTACACTATGTGTATCTCATACACTATCAAAATTTAAGATATATATATATATATATTTTGCACAAATATTTATATGTGATATTATATATAATCTACATACTAAACATATTACAAAATTAGAGTTCCAATATTTTCCTATGAAAAAATAGTCATATTTTCATAATGTTCATTTAAAATCATTGTATATTCAGAAAGTAGCATCCTAAATCTTAAATTACTTCCTTCGAAAACGATTTATGCTGCACATAATAATATTAAAATAAATAAAACTACTGGCAATGGTTTGTATAATTTTCGTTTTTTAAAAATATATAACAATTATTGTATCACCTTCTATTGCAATTAATTTCAAAATATAAAAATTCTTTAGTTTTCACATAAAAAAAAAAAAAAAGTACGCAGAGTGTATTAGAGTCAAATATCAAAGGCATGCTGAACATGTAAAATAGTATCTTACCTCTCGAGTAAAAAATGGAGCTCAAAAATAAAATATTTTTAGCACAAGTTTATTGAAATATTAGAGTAGACTCTTTTATATACATTTGCATTTCACGGTATATGTAGAGAACACTTGTGTATAAAAACATCCAAAATATTATCATAATTTACTGTCAATACAATAATAACTGCTGTCAGATATACTTTATAAAATATGGTATGTCAGTGAATAATTTATTAAATGTTGAAATAGATTAAAAGGATATATATAAAAAAAAAAAAAAAAAAAAAAAAAAAAAAACCTATTTGTAAATATGAGTTTTCATCTGTGAATAAATTAAGCAATTGTTTTTCTTTCTTTTTATTTTATTTTAATTTTTTCGTGCTTTTTTTTATGTCAAATTCGTATTATTGTAACTGAAATCTGCATCAAATCCTTGGAGAGGTGAGCAGTGATTGGTTACGATAACATACGATGTTTTTTTATCTGTACCACTACATCAGCTTAAAATGGTGTACAAGGAAAATCTCCATATGTGCACATCGAAACAAATTTGAAATAAATTACCGAAAACTCTTATCCTCAAAATATGAATATTTATATTTAAAAAATTCGGTGGAATTTGTATAATTGATCTGTAAAAAAAAAAAATAGTAATCCATTTTTTCGCTATTTATCACTCAATGGCGACTCAATAAAATTTCTAATTAAACTTTTTTACTTTCTTCTGTATTCGATAGAACAAAGTATTGTATTCGCAAAAATTTTCGACTTCCGGTTTCCGACAGATTTACACGTTTTGAGAGGTCTGGAATAGATTTGACCATTTTTAGAAAATGTCTGTGTGTGTGTGTGTGTGTGTGTGTGTGTGCGCGTGTGTGTTTTGTCTTGAAGTCATTTTTATGCCACTTAGTGTTAGATGGAAAATTCATGGTAATTTCTGTATTTTTGCATATTTTTAAGGTTTTAAGGGTGCTTAAAACTGTAATTTATAGTACCTGTACGTCTTTCTTTTCGTTTGACTGTCCTTTTCTGTATCCTACCATTTATCCGCGCTCTACCGTCTGTAAATAATTTAAGAATTTCTTCAAATTTTTATAAAATATTCTAGTTCACAATGGCGGGTTCCATAATTAAAATGGCATAAATAACAAGTACTTTGTTCACAGGGAGAGTCAAAAGAATGCCCAATGAATTGCGTTTGATGAGAGATCTTTTTATTATTCATATATGTCTTTCTGCTAGAAAAATCATTAAAAAAATCAACATTTATTGTTTATATCGTAAATAAATATCAGTACAAAAACCCTTAACGGATTAAATGTTTGTGATGCAGCTACTTCATCGCTACAAGAATTTGAAATATGGGTCTTAAAAATAATGATATTAAATTTTAAGTGACGCTTTACAATTAGTTAAAATATACATAGATTTTCTTATTTAATCATTTGCTTTTTTTCTTTTATTTATATTTACTATGCAAACATAATATTTTTAACTTCAAGATAAGACAAATATATAAAATATACTCACTGATGCTTTTTCATTTGCACTTCAATTTCAAAATGACAATTTCAAAAGGAATGATATAAAAATTCCAGTGACACCTCGGTGTCATTTTAAACGATTCATTTTTAGATTCCATTAAAATTACCTTTGTTTTGTCTAATAAAGTATATTTACAGATTGAAACAGTGCTTTTAATTTTCAAATATACTGTCAAATATTCACACTTTCACTGAGTTTGCATTATTAATTGAAATTATTTATTTGAATAAATTGATTTGTCTTTTGCGTCACGCTATCCAAAACTGCAAGTAAAATTTGTGCAAATGTTTTCTTTGCATCACACTATCTCTTTGCACAAATTTTCACTTAGTTGGATACTATGATACAAAGTAACATTTTCATAAATTTTACTTGCGGTTTTGGATAGCGTGACGCAAAAGACAAATCAATTTATTGAAATAAATAATTTCAATTTATAATGCAAACTCAGTGAAAGTGTGATTATTTGAGAGTATATTTAAAAATTAAAAGCACTGTTTCAATCTGTAAATATACTTTATTAGACAAAACAAAAGTAATTTTAATGGAATCTAAAAACAAATCTTTTAAAATGACACCAAGGAGTCACTGGAATTTTTATATCATTCCTTTTAAAACTGTTATTTTGAAATTGAAATGTAAATGAAAAAGCATCAGTGAGTATATTTTATATATTTGTCTTATCTTGAAGTTAAAAATATTATGTTTGCATTGTAAATATAAATAAAAGAAAAAAGCAAATGATCAAATAAGAAAATGTATGTATATTTTAACTAATAGTAAAGCGTCACTTAAAATTTGATATCATAATTTTTAAGACCTATATTTCAAATTCTTATAGCGATTAAGTAGCTGCGTCACTTTTAACCCGTTAAGGGTTTTTGTACTGATATCATTACTTTTTAGAGGTTATTAATAAAAAAATTAAAACAAGTCCTTCCGGCTCATAGGAAGGTAAGGTTGGTTTATCTTTTCTTATGAAGTTGCCACCATTTTTTCAAAATGGCAGCTACATTTTATTAATGAATTTCGTGGATTCATTAATGAGGGCTGTGTATATATGGAGTTTTAAGCAAATCGGTTCAAAAGTTATTGTGATAATTTTCAAGTGGTCACCATTTAGAAACAAATGGACAGAGTGACTGAGATGCCCAGTGAACTTATCAAAGATACTTGAATGATATATCAACTGTGCAAATATGATTCGAACTGATTCAGTATTAGAAAAGTTATTGTAATGAAAAAAAAATTTACGTGGCCGCCACTTGGAAACAAAATGGTGGACCAAGTTGCCTTGCAAACGTATCCAAGATATTTGAATTGTAAGTTCACTTCCCAACTTTGATTTGAACCAGTTTAGTATTCTAAAAGTTACTGTGGTGGCACATTTTCAAATACCAACCTGATTTCAAGTGGCTGGAACTTGGAAACAATGTTGGAACAAAATTCATCCAAGATATTTGTGTGATAAGTTCAATGTCCAACTTGAACTGATTCAGTATTTCAAAAGTTATTCTGATGATAAATTTACAAGTGGTATCCTGATTTGAAATGGCCGTACTTAAGATATTGGTCATTTTGTTAAAAATGGCAGATAAAATTCATTAATAAATACTTGATTGAGACTTTTATGTGGTCAATGTAAACATCAAAATTCAAGGAGATTATAGTCTTAAGCCTTTTTCAATGTGGATTTGAAATTTCCATGTAGCTGCCACTTGAAAACAAACTGCAGAGCAACTTAGTTAACAAACTCATCAAAGAAATTTGTAAGATAAGTTAGCTGTATAACTTTGGTTCAATTCAATTTTGAGTATTATGTCAAGAGTTACCGTAATCACAAAATTTCCATTATGTATACAAAAAAATCCAATTTATACATCTTTTACATATAAGCAGACACATATAAGCGAGACGTATTAATCCCGGACGATAGGACCAATGCCCCAGCCCGCCCAATTCCCGCTCTTCGATGTCTTTCGATGTCTTTCGATGTCAAAATTTTGTATACTTTCTAATTTCATGCATTTTGAGATAGGGGTATAGTGAACAGAACAGTGTACCATTATAATAGAGAATCGTTAAAATTTTATAAAAGTTTTCCTTTTGTCCTATGTATTATTATTATTCGGATTTTTTTTTTTTTCAAGACGCGTTTTCTTTTTAGGTTAGATCGCCGAAAGGCTCGCTTTCGTATGCCGCCGGTGTAAGATTGCTATTCGGAACACGATGCGAAATGGCGCCGTCTTGGCGATTTTCGAAATTTCGCCAAGCGGCAGCCTAAAGTAAACTTTCACCTGTAAAGCAATACGTCACATCCCGCGCTGGCGCGGGATCGGCAGCGAACGTGTTAAGAGAGGACAATACCTAATCTTGGCAACAGCTATGACCTATGTTATGGGAAGATTTATTTTCATAATTACTCAGTACCAAATGTATTTTTTAAATTCCGTTTTCACTTTCAGAAAATTCACAACCATTAAATTGGTACTCATTTTAAAAGATATTGATTTTTTAAAAATTGTATATATTATCTTAGTTCAAAAATGCGAATTTTCACACACATTGCTTTTTTTAACCACAAAATGAAATACTAAAAATTTAAAAAATCAATTTTTTGAAAATGGGTACTAATTTAACGATTTTGAATTTTCTCAATATGAAAATGGTTTTTAAAAAATGCGCTTGCTAACGATAATCTGTTTCAAAATTTATTTTCAATTTCATTTTGAGCACTGAAAGAGTGCTTGACTGAAGTGCAGTAACTGGAATAAACTAAATTTAATAAATAATATCAGGGTTTGCAGGTTTTTGACGGTTTAAACCATAGTTTAAACTGTCACGTCAAAAACCTTAAATTTTACACTTTTTGGTATATTTTAACAATGAAGTAGTCATATTTAGGGAAATAAAAAACTAATAAAAAAAGTGCTTAGTTTATATGCCTCCCATGGTTAAAAATAATTCTTAGAAGTGTATTATATGTTTCTTATGAGTGCTAATGATTTCTATTTAAGTATAAAAAACAGATATTTATTATCTTTACAAAACACAAAAATTCAAATATAGAAATTCGTATATTCTAAGGTGAACCACTTATTGCCTTTTAAGTTATAAAAATTTTATAAAGGTCTTGTTAAAAAAAAAGTTCTATTAAATTATATACTGATATATAATTAAAAGATACCGTAAATGAAATTACTGTGCTATTAAATAATGCATTATGTTCTTTCATTTTGGGTTATAGTCAATAGCATGTTTTAATGTTGCACGATTAAAAATTAGAGGTATTGCATGATTTCTTTAACTAAATTTTAATATGAATTACGCAATGCATTCTATTTGTAATTAAAGAGATGATGGACAGTATATATCTCTTTTTAATTACTGCCATAAAGGTATGAAAATTTGCATTTATATGCATTGAAATTTAATATTATATTAAAATTTCAAGTAGAGTCACTCCAGTTTTATTTTTTATTTTTTTCTTTTAATATTGCTAAAAATTTTCATTGAAATTTCAGCATCTAACATAATGTTAAAAATAATTATAAGATAAAAAAACTTTTTTATATGTAGTGATGTGGGTTGGAAAATTTTCTTTTTTCGAAAATTTCCTACCATGTTTTTCCGGAAATTTTTCCAACCAAAAAAACAATTTTTTTAGTAAATTTTTTGGATGATATTTTTAAATTTTCTTTTATTAGTCATAGTAATGCTATATACAGTGTAAAAAACAAAAGTTTCTGATTAAAGTCATTATTTTGAAAGTTACCAGATATATGTTTTGAGCTACTTGAACGAGAAATGGGTTATTTACTATAATACAAGAGATCTATGGTTGCTAATCAGAATTTTAAATGTCTATTCAATAAGTTTGTAAGAACATAATTATAAAGCATTTGGCAACATAACAAAAAAAGTATATGTTGATAAATTAATGCATTACTGTACTGCTGAGCATGTGTATCTATTTTTCAAAATATTCATTTGGTAAATGATGATACGACAATGTTTTTCAAACTCAGGCAGCAATTCTCTTAAGTCACCTAATTTATGGTCTCTGATTCTGAGAGTGACTCAGAAATTTAGGACAGTCATAATCTTTATTTAAAATTCAGTAATAATATAATAATAAAAAAATTGCTTTAATTACAAAATTGGCATTGTTGAAAATTTTAGAGAAAAATCTTATATAAAAACATTTTTTTAAATAACTTTTTAAAACTAATTTCTAATGTGGAAAAAAAAATGTTTTTTTATGCAAGCAGCAGAAAATACAATTAATTGCCTAAATATAAACAGCAAGATTTTGATTAAAATTTAAGGAAATCAAATAGATAAAATGAATCACATCATATCTTGTAATTGGAGGTTTAGTTGAAAGAACTCAATATTTCTTTATTTGCTTAAAATATCCAAAATTAAATTGTACTTCAAAAATCTCATAAAGGTGTTACATTTAAAGTTAAATAATAACAACAACAATAATAATAATAAAATCTCAAACTTCCACATTAATTTTTTTGGATAGGGTATTACATCCGTTATCCAACACCACCAACTATTAAAAAATATGATTTTGTGTTCGCAAACTGTGCTTAAAAATAGAAGAAATCGAAAAATGTAAAAATCAAAAGAATTTTGATGAAATGAACCCTTTCATGATCTGAGCCATACCTTATTAATTACCTTGTACAGTCGGCAGCAAAATTATTCATGCGCTAGCAATAATTTCTATTTAAAAGATGTACACCTAATACAAATTTGTTAAGTAAATATTTATCGAGTCATGATCTTAGTCTTATACTGTTTATAAAAAAATTAAGTTCATGATAAAAATTAGCGATCAAACTAAAGAAAAAGAAAAATATGAATGTGTGTTTCAATAATTTTGCTGCTACTAGCAGCCAAACCTCACATTATTCTAAAAATAAATTCGTTATGATAATTACCACCTTTTTTTTTTTTTTTTTTTTTTTTTTTTTAAATTCTGTTTAGTTTTAGAATATTCACAATTAGTGCTGCACCGAGTAGCACTTTGGCCGAGTACCGAATAGTTGTAAGAAAGAATAATTGATGTATATATGAAGAATTTTTCACATGTTGAAATTGAAAAAAGGCATTTTGAACAGAAAATTAAGTTAAATGGCAAACAGCATGTTTTCGTGAAATGTTTCAGAACTTTTGTAGTGTATAGTATACACAATTAGGTTCATTGTTATAATTGATACGTCCAGCTTAGTGGATTATTAAAACCATAATAATTGATAATTTCATTCTTTATTATATAATCTCAGATGCGAATCATTCTTAGATAATTCTCAGAGAATATAAGTTCCTATATACTCAGGCTTAATTTAAGATGTATGAAATGAGAATATTAAAATAAATATTTTATCATTTCAAACATGATAGACTTCATTAATCTTCAAATTCTAGAAGAGTGAAAAAGATAGGTGTTTTGGGCCATAATTTGCAAAACAACAAATTTGATTATTAAAATATATTTTTTATAATATTTCAGTGTATTTACCTTTTTCATAATTATTTTTTAATTTAAAAATCAATCTTTTCTTACAGTTTTAAAAGCGTCTGACTTTTATTTGCACAAATATGTAACTAATGTTTTATCTACTATTTTAGTATTTATTATATAAGGGTTCTTTCTTCTAAAATATTTCATTTTTGTCTATTTTATAAATACAATTTTATGCATTTATACTTAAAATAATAATAATAATAAATTAATCAAAAAATTAAAACTTACTTAAAACAGAACAAAGAGTAGAAAAAAAGTTTTTAATTATCTGCTGGCAAATTGATTTTTGAAGTAAGTCAAATACCAAGTAACTAACAATGTAAGATTTTTTTTTTTTAAGATGATAAAAACTAGCATTTTGTAAATCATAAAGAAAATGTTTATTATGACAAAATAGATTTTTAAAAATCTGATCAAAAGTTAGGCATACAAAATGATGCCTGAGGGTGATTTCATGCTATTTTAGGAAGCTTACGGTTTCCATTTTCATATAATCAGTATCCGATTTTATATAATACAAGTCAATGTTTATATATACAAAGGTGAATAAATAATGTTAAACTATCACTTATTCTTATACAGCCTACCGCTGAGCATAAATGGTGTTTATTTGGTACTTTAAGAACAAAGAAAATGTGAAAAGCAGAAAAGGGGGGGGGGCAATTAAATAGAGTAAAGGCACTTTTACGATATATATATGTATATATATATATATATATATATATATATATATATATATATATATATATATATATATACAGCGAAACCCCAATCTATCATTCCCGCATCCATCGTTTTCCGCATTGATTGTTTTATTAATTCCTTTTCTTAAGAATGAAAGTTTATGAGGAATAGCATGGAATTTTGAGAAATCATAAGTGTGGTGAAGAATACACGAGCGCAGCGCTCATATATATGCATTCGTTTGCACGCATTGTGCACGGGTCCACGCTGCCGAAGGCAGTGGGGACCTGGTGCGACATTTTTCTTGAACAGATTTTTTTTTCTCTTTTTTTATTACATGATAAAAATTAATGCAATTTTGAGAATTCATTAATTATAGTGATTCATTTAAAAATAGTGACCAACGAAGCGGGCGTAGCCTGCTAGTGTATAATAAAATATTTTTAAAAAGCAACATACATGAAGATGCACATTCAATTTCGCAGATATCTGATCAATTTACTGTTTTTGTAGGAGTGACAAATAATTAATACTGATATTAATAAAACAAAAATTTAATATTTGGTAAATTTTATCATGCAGATTTTCACAAATTTTTAAATGCAATATGCAATTTTACAAGAGAGAATTTTTTTTTACTTATTTATTTAATATTCTATGAATATTTACAAATATTACACATTCTACTTATAAAACTAAATGTGATGTTATAAAGTATTTTTGGAAAGCTATTAAATTAAGAGGCACACTAAATTTGGCAGATATTTGATCAGTTCAATGTTTCAATGCTTAATATAACAGTGACAAATAATCAATACAAAACAAAAATAATGTTTAATATATGGAAATTTTTCTCATACAATTTTTCACAAGATTTTCTATGCAGTTGCATCAGTGAGAATAATTTGCTTTTGAAATAGAAAACAGAAAGAGATATCATAACTGAAGAGAGATTTCACTGCTTTTTTGTAACAATTGACTGCTTTTTTATAACAATTGTATATAATAAATACATATTTTATTCAAAATACTATATAACAATTTAATCAATGTAATCTTTTGAAAATCAGTGTATATGAAGATGCATGTATTGAAATTTGGCAGATTCTTAATCAGTTAATTACTTTTGTAACTGTGACGAGTAATAATAAATAAATATTTACAAGCAAAAACTAGAAATGTAGAAACCTTTCTCCCACAAATTTTCCTATAGATTTCAATGTAAATTTCATATGAAGGATTTTTCTCTTAATATTATAAATCAACATAAAAAGTTGTACATTATCTTGAATTGATATTTGATGAAGTCATTTTTCATTTAAAAAAAAAAAAAAAAAAAAAAAAAGAATGTGCAGTACACTCCCAGAATGAATATCTGTAAATATATATATATATATATATACTAGCAGGCTTTGCCCTCTTCGCTGGTCATTATATTGAAATGAATCCCCAAAACAGCATATCATTAATAATAATAAAATATCTTAAAAAAAAGAAAAAAAAAATCATTGAAATCCGTCAAAATCTAATTTTAAGTTCCTGCTACTTTCTGTCGCGGTATTCCCGCTCGTCACAGTCGAGTCTGGAGCCCCAATGCCTTCGGCAGTCTCTTACCTGCTTTTTACTCCCCCTCCCTCGCGGTTACAGTTGAAAGTTTTACAAAATCTCATCAAAGTGCATATTTCGCACACTTAATTAACACCCACACACCAAAATTCACCATTCTTTGGTAATTTGGACGGATTTAAGCTTCAAAATGTGGTTTTTGCCCCGCCCGCCCCAAGAGGAAGGGGGGGGGGGGGTAAATTTCCAAAATTACTTTATATTGCATGTTGCATACACATACCTAACCGACACATCCAAAAATTGAGATCCTGAAATTATTTAAAGCTGAGCTATGCTTTAAAACTTTTTTTTTTAAAATCTCTCCCCCGTTCTTAAAGGAGGGAAGGAGGAGGGAATTTCGCAAAATCTCTTCATACTATGAGTTAGATACATATAATCGTCCCTTACATAAAAAATTTCCAACCTTAGGTAATTAAGTGCAGCGTTACGTATGAATACATGTTTTTGCCCCCCATTCTCCAAAGGGCGGTAGGGTGGAATTTCATAAAATCCCTTTGTAGTGTGTGTTCAGTTCGATTTCCTCGTGTGTTGAGTACCCTTCTTCTAAAACCTTTTCCCTTCCCTCCCCACCTTAAAAATCCAAAAATCCAAAATCGCAGAAAATATTTTTTTTGTACTCAAGTCTGGTCTTTCCATCTGCAATTTCTTCACCGTTAAGTAATTTGGAGCCGAGTTAAGCCTTCTGCCCCCCAAGGGGGACAGGGGGGTATTTTGCAAAGTTCCGTCTTAGTTAGGGGTCAGGCTCCGAAAACCAACCTGGTCACTAAAATTTGTGACCCTCTTTCCCACAGAATCGTCATGGCAGTGTTGAGTCAGTGAATCAATGAGTTTACTCTTTTATATGTACAGATTTGTTTATATTTTTTATGGACTACTTGACTTAAGGTTGCTGTCACAAAAATAGAGTCCTTGGCGTAAAATGTCCTATCTACTTCAGTATTAAAATTAAAAATATACCCAGGATTATCAACTAATAAAGCTCTTTAATACAGATCTGAATTAGCTTTCATTTTCTTATTATTTAATTTTGATAATGACGTTATGTGCCTAAGCAAATTTAATATTTATTATTATTTTTTTATTATTATTCGCGTGAAATATTCTTTGGCAACAATTAAAAATTAAAATAAATTATTTTAAAATTTTACTATCGAAGAAATATCTATATTATATAGAAGATTAATTAAAAATTTACATTTTTTCCGGTATAAATAGTAGCCTATGTCTTATTCCAGACTATTATCTATCTCTGAACAAAATTTCATCCAGATCCGTTTAGCCGTTGTGGCGTGATTGAGTAACAAACATCCATCCAAACTTTCGCATTTATAATATTAGTATAGATTAGTTATCATGTGCATATGTTAGATTGAGTTATTTTGCTGTCAAATTGACAAAATTTTTATTTTGAATTTCAAAACTCTGTCGTTCTTGTATCGCTTATTGTATTTAGTGATCAAAAACGTAATACGAAAATATGCATGCCAGATGTATATTTTCGTAATATGCATTGTACGAAATATTGTTTCATATTATTCATTACTCTCTTAATATAAGTTGTTAAAATAACCATGATTTTTGAAAGGAATTAAATTATGTTCGCCAAATAATTTGGCGATATTTTTTTTTTTTTTTTTTTTTTTTTTTGCTGCTAAGGATGACCGATATCAAATCTATTCCGCTGCAACATATTAGTATCTTATATCAGATACTTTATTTAGACATTTGAAAACAAATTTGACTTCAAATTATGATAGAATATTTATCATTTTCCTTTTAATTAGTATATTAGTTGGATATTTATTGTGTAAATATCATCTTTTGAAATGAAATGCTTGTGTTTTCAATCGAATATGGAAATTTGCCATTTTTTTTTCTTTTTTTCCCTAGAGTTTTGAAATTAAAAATTCAAATTTTGTCAATTTTACAACAAAAATAACTTAATCTAACGCATGGACATGATAATTAATACATACCTATACCTAAATATGGGGATTAAAATCGGGAAATAATTTTCCGCGATTTTTAATAATTTTTTACAAAAAATCCAATGGACGTTTAACATAGGAAATATTTTTCTTGCATACACGAACGGCCAGTGACGTCATCACTTCGCTTGCGTATTAGCACTTTATCAATGTGTAAAAGAAATTTTTAATTAAAAATGACGTGAATTTTTGTGAGATGCATAATTTTTTTTTTTATAATTTTTTATCGTTCACGTTTAGATAAATGTATTTATTTTCCTGTTGAAAAAAATAAATAAATTCGTTTTTTTTTTTTTTTTTTGGCAACAATTAAATTATGGATAAATTTTTTTGTTATTATTAGCTTACAAAATTGCTATTTTATGCATAAAAATCGCAAAAACAAATTTTTTTTTCGGAATAAAAGGTAGCCAACTTTTTAAGTTAGGGTATAAGCTATCTCCATAACAAATTTCATCGAAATCAGTCGAGCAGTTTTTGCGTGAAACTCAGTCAAATAAATTCACGGACATTCACATTTATATATATATAAGACAGCGGTAATAAATTGCAAATTGACTCTTTGACGTTAGGAACACACCTAAACTTTATTGAATAGCAATAAAGTTC